>JAVIAB010000125.1:2984336-3356836 GCA_032433765.1 Megaustenia siamemsis | reverse complement strand
CCTGACATTATTCGCTGATCTATCACCTCGGAAGTTTCCATCTACATATATTCATTTGTTATTATTTGTGTTCAACATTCCATACTTATAAGCAAGTTATAATGCAGTGTCTGTTTCTTCACGATGGTTAAGAGATCATTTCATGTCATGCGTGTCGTAGAAACAAAAATCCTTCTCGCGATATCCTTTATCCTGGGGTTTTTTCACCGACACAGTTGTGCTGTCTGAATCGCTTGAGTGTGTTGTTTGCACGTGACACGTGACACGTGACAGTAACAGATTTCCGTTTACCGCCTTCTCGAGTATTCTCGAGCTCCAGTGGGCACTACTTGTCGCCTTCTCGAGCTCCAGTGGGCACTACTTGTCGCCTTCTCGAGCTCCAGTGGGCACTACTTGTCGCCTTCTCGAGCTCCAGTGGGCACTACTTGTCGCCTTCTCGAGCTCCAGTGGGCACTACTTGTCGCCTTCTCGAGCTCCAGTGGGCACTACTTGTCGCCTTCTCGAGCTCCAGTGGGCACTACTTGTCGCCTTCTCGAGCTCCAGTGGGCACTACTTGCCGCCTTCTCGAGCTCCAGTGGGCACTACTTGTCGCCTTCTCGAGCTCCAGTGGGCACTACTTGCTACTTGTCGCCTTCTCGAGCTCCAGTGGGCACTACTTGCCGCCTTCTCGAGCTCCAGTGGGCACTACTTGTCGCCTTCTCGAGCTCCAGTGGGCACTACTTGTCGCCTTCTCGAGCTCCAGTGGGCACTACTTGTCGCCTTCTCGAGCTCCAGTGGGCACTACTTGCTACTTGTCGCCTTCTCGAGCTCCAGTGGGCACTACTTGCCGCCTTCTCGAGCTCCAGTGGGCACTACTTGTCGCCTTCTCGAGCTCCAGTGGGCACTACTTGATCCCAGCATTGCTAAGTGGGAGGCGCGCAACTTCATTTCTTGAAATCTTGTATTGATAATTGATAATTGATAATTCACATTTTAGCAAAGTCCAGTCGAAAAACTTCACTTTTCCTGTGTACCTCTTTCCTCATCATTCATCATTGAGTGCCGTCTCCGCAACAAAGGTTGGCTACCATGGAGCGCCATTCTGCTCTATCTCTTGCTTTGATGGTGCAGGTTGTCATCGGTTGGTAACCTCTTTCCTAAATTGTTCTTACTCTCTTTTCAATTTCTTGTTTCTGTTTATTTGTGGATTTCAAAATAAAACTGGTGACGGTAAACTTTGAGCTGTCTCTCACAAGTTTTTAGTTCGTTGCCTCTTCTGTTAAAAGTTATAATATTTGTGTTTGCTAAAAGTTATAATATTTGTGTTTGCTAAAAGTTATAATATTTGTGTTTGCTAAAAGTTATAATATTTGTGTTTGCTAAAAGTTATAATATTTGTGTTTGCTAAAAGTTATAATATTTGTGTTTGCTAAAAGTTATAATATTTGTGTTTGCTAAAAGTTAATATAAGCATCACCTGTGTAGGAGTTACTGTGATAAACTGTGTTAAGAGTTTACGAGCAACATGCAGAAATAGCGAGCCGTTTAAGACTGCCGTCACCACGGAGACGACAACATTCAAAGATCTATAGATCCACAATCTACAAATGAGATATTTGGGGCATGTTAAAAATCACAGCAGCTTACTAAAAGTCATCTTGAAAGGGAAAATACAAGGTAAAAGAGGCAGACCAAGACTAACATGGACGAGTAACATCAAAAGATGGACAAATCAGTCTATGACAACCTACATTATCAAAGCAAGGGACAGAGTGGAATGGCGCTCCATGGTAGCCAACCTTCAATGCAAAGACGGCACTCAATGATGATGATAAATTATATGTTAAGGCTGTGATAGAAATTTGTGACTGGGTAAGGACAATGTATTCGATCAGGCGTTTTGTGTATACCACAAAAATCTCTTATACGTTTAATATATCATACCATGATTAGCTAAGAAGAATAATGAAAACGTTATGAAAGAGGCCAAAGCAAAAAGAGAGCTAATATCCAATATTAGGAAGAAACAATTATCATTTTTTTACCATGTAATGAGAAGAGAACAACTGGAATATATCGTAACAACTGGAAAAATTGAGGGGCGAAGAGATAGAGGGAAGCAAAGAGAAAAGATACCAAACAGCTTCAGAGAATGACTTGGCAGAAGGTCAACAACAGAAATGATAAATAACTGTCGAGATCGAAAGTTGTGGAGAGACATGATCATCTACGCCAGGCTGCTTGGTACTTGATGATGATGATGATGATGATGATGATATCGTAAATTCCCAGGCTGACACACAGCAGAAGGCCAACCTGAGCGGGCCAGCCACCAGATTGCTGAAAATGGAAGTTGTCGACGCAGTAGCTTGGTGGACCTACTTCTGATAATCAGATTACCTTCTATCTTGCTCTGTCTCTATGTAGTTTCCTATCACTCGTTGAACGCTAGAGTGACTGCGTTTTCTCAATGTGAACACTCTGATTGCGGGAAAGATAACATCGAGTGTGTAATCCTATAAAAAGGAACAAAATGTAGGATCCTTATTTAAGTTAAAGACTTAATGCTTGATCGTAAAAAAATCGTAAAGAAAAGACTGGCGTTGCCTAGCATGGAAAAACATAAGAAAATAATCAAAATTCATACCGTCTTTAAATTATATTAGTTACATTTCTTAAAATGCTCAAGGGATCTCTTGACAGTGCTTCAAAGTTATCAGATCTCTCATGTAAACAGGCGAGACATCTAAGAGTAAACTAACACTTACGATGGTCCAATTTATAAAAGTTAGGTTCCTTGACATTGACTCTCGGGAACACACGGGCAAAAATTTATTGTTTTTTTTTTTAAAGAGTCGTTTATTTGCCCCCTTGTGTTCAGTATTGTTTATAGCAGTTCTATACAACAACAAAAGAAAATCACTGGAGGCTATAGAAATGTGGTTTTACAGAAGAAAGTTGAGAGTACCATGGACAGCTAAGAAGAGTAATGAAAACATTATGAAAGAGACCAAAGCAAAAAGAGAGCTAATTTCCAATATTAGGAAGAAACAATTATCATTTTTTGGTCATGTAATGAGAAGAGAACTGCTGGAATATAGTGTAACAACTGGGAAAATTGAGGAACGAAGAGATAGAGGGAAGCAAAGAGAAAAGATAGCAGACAGCTTAAGAGAATGGCTTGGCAGAAGGTCAACAACATAAATGATAAATAACTGTCGTCGAAATTTAAAGTTGTGGAGAGACATGATCAATTACGCCAGCAGGCTTGGTACTTGATGATGATGATGATGATGATGATGAATATATATATATTAGCTAGATATGCATATCCGTGGTTACATAAATATTGTTGTTTGTGTTTGCTATTCTCGTTACATTCTATTCTATTCATTGAATTTCACTGTGGTCAAAAATTCTCCAATTTCGCTCCAGAACTTCGCACATTTCCCACAAATATGTCACTAAAGTCGGTTAACAAGGTCGCTCTGTGCATGTCCTACTCGACTACACAATACAACGGTCATAAACCTCCTTAGTCACCTCTTACGACATGCGTGGTGGCTAACAGTGGCTCTATTCTTTATTCCCCTCATATTGGGAACCCAGGTAGCTCGCGGGGGTAAAATTCTGCTTTCATTCACATTTATAAGGACGCTAAAATGTGTAGTTTACATCAGACTGCAATATTTGTACGTTTCGGCCCAACACATCCGACTTCAGCATAGCTTTCGTGCCTCTTACCCTCTCCGATCTTTACCCACTTGACCAGTCGAGGCAGTCTCTTTCTAGTTCCATCATGAAGGAGTTGTAATAGATTGTTTTAACCAGTTCTTGTTCAACTATCCTAACTCCATCAGTCAGCTATTAGTCGCTAACTGCTTTCAGTCTATTCACTACTTGCGTCTCGCTGTCCCCAGCTTCAACAATGACAATATATTTGGTATGTCTCCCAATTTATATTTTGCACATATATCATGGACAATTTCAACTTTTCGCTTCTTGAATTTTGTATCAACATCTTTGTTTTAGTGAGATGTAACCAGAACGTTCTCTCTCGACACAAGAATGTGTACACGAGAAAGTGAAGGAAGAAAACTTTCATTTCTTTTTAAATTCGTTTGCAGTGATACCGGGGCCTTTCATAACCATAACCATAACCATAAATAACACGTTATTATTCATTAATAGATAAATAACTAAGGGAACAAGATACATAACCTGGAAGTCAAGACTATTAATTGTAAAGATGGTCACTGGACTATTCTTACCCAAGACAAACAAGGATGCAAACACCCCAGTCGATACACCTGAGAAAATAAACTGGGAACCTCGGTCTTAGCTGAGGAAATGCATCCAAGGAGACATCACTAGGTCGTTCTGTTCACAAAAGTTCTGCCCAATATAAGTGCAGGCCACACATGTGACTGTCTAAAGGTAGCAATAGAAGTGCAGGCCACACATGTGACTGTCTAAAGGTAGCAATATAAGTGCAGGCCATACATGTGACTGTCTAAAGGTAGCAATATAAGTGCAGGCTACACATGTGACTCTCTAAAGGTAGCAATAGAAGTGCAGGCTACACATGTGACTCTCTAAAGGTAGCAATAGAAGTGCAGGCCATACATGTGACTCTCTAAAGGTAGCAATATAAGTGCAGGCCATACATGTGACTCTCTAAAGGTAGCAATAGAAGTGCAGGCCACACATGTGACTCTCTAAAGGTAGCAATAGAAGTGCAGGCCATACATGTGACTCTCTAAAGGTAGCAATAGAAGTGCAGGCCACACATGTGACTCTCTAAAGGTAGCATATAGAAGTGCAGGCCATACATGTGACTGTCTAAAGGTAGCATATAGAAGTGCAGGCCAGACATGTGACTCTCTAAAGGTAGCAATATAAGTGCAGGCCACACATGTGACTCTCTAAAGGTAGCAATAGAAGTGCAGGCCACACATGTGACTCTCTAAAGGTAGCAATATAAGTGCAGGCCACACATGTGACTCTCTAAAGGTAGCAATAGAAGTGCAGGCCACACATGTGACTCTCTAAAGGTAGCAATAGAAGTGCAGGCCATACATGTGACTCTCTAAAGGTAGCATATAGAAGTGCAGGCCAGACATGTGACTGTCTAAAGGTAGCATATAGAGGTGCAGGCCAGACATGTGACTGTCTAAAGGTAGCATATAAAAGTGCAGGCCATACATGTGACTCTCTAAAGGTAGCAATAGAAGTGCAGGCCATACATGTGACTCTCTAAAGGTAGCATATAGAAGTGCAGGCCAGACATGTGACTGTCTAAAGGTAGCATTAGAAGTGCAGGCCACACATGTGACTCTCTAAATGTAGCAATAGAAGTGCAGGCCACACATGTGACTCTCTAAAATTAGCAATAGAAGTGCAGGCCACACATGTGACTCTCTAAATGTAGCAATAGAAGTGCAGGCCACACATGTGACTCTCTAAATGTAGCAATAGAAGTGCAGGCCACACATGTGACTCTCTAAATGTAGCAATAGAAGTGCAGGCCACACATGTGACTCTCTAAATGTAGCAATAGAAGTGCAGGCCATACATATGACTCTCTAAATGTAGCAATACTATGGAATGCTCTTACCATTTATAATGCTAAAACATACAAGCGTTGTTAAAGTGGCGAGCCAAGAGATCCGTGACTCATGGTTTACGTATTGGTAGTCGATTATAAATTATAATATCGACTAACGAAGTTTATCAAATATGCAAACGCTATATGGGTGCAACATTATATCGTACTCTTTCAACCAGGAAATCGCTGAATAATTATTACCGAATCCTCCGATTGTAGATGTTAGAAATGACAGGTAATGATTTCTGTTTGCGGAAAAGTGGATGAAAGTGTGTCTTACTGTTTTAAAATAACACTAAAATAAGTCTGTACAATCTGAATAAAGTTTGTCGATTCATGACGTGTCTAAAGTAAGCTTCGGTCGATGTAACATGAGGTTTGCCATCGACTAGTACAACATCTACTGTGTGTGAATGCATTTAATTACAATAATGACGCGCGAAATAATCGGGAAAACCAGCGTCTCTGTGTTTAATTTTGTTGAATTGAAGAAAGCGCAGTCATTTGTACAAGTCATCTTGTTGAGAAATCAGATTATAGGAGATAAAGAGAGCTTGGTTTTACAGCATTACAATGATTCGAGTTAGCAATGTCTAGACTTAGTTCCATCCTTGTTAACGAACATCGAGTTAGCAATGTCTAGACTTAGTTCCATCCTTGTTAACGAACATCGAGTTAGCAATGTCTAGACTTAGTTCCATCCTTGTTAACGAACATCGAGTTAGCAATGTCTAGACTTAGTTCCATCCTTGTTAACGAACATTGAGTTAGAAATATCTAGACTTAGTTCCATCCTTGTTAATAAACATCGAGTTAGCGATGTCTAGACTTAGTTCCATCCTTGTTAACGAACATTGAGTTAGAAATATCTAGACTTAGTTCCATCCTTGTTAATAAACATCGAGTTAGCGATGTCTAGACTTAGTTCCATCCTTGTTAACGAACATTGAGTTAGAAATATCTAGACTTAGTTCCATCCTTGTTAATAAACATCGAGTTAGCGATGTCTAGACTTAGTTCCATCCTTGTTAACGAACATTGAGTTAGCAATATCTAGACTTAGTTCCTTCCTTGTTAACGAACATTGAGATAGAAATATCTAGATTTAATTCAATCCTCGTTAACAAACATAATGACAGTAAATCTTACAGCTAACTTTTCCTCTTTGTAAAAGTATCTATTGGTTGCGCGTACTGTGTTTAACGTACTGTGGTGCAACGTATCAGTTTTCAGCCCGCATTTGATCATTGATTTATAACAGACAATCTTTTCTGGTAAGATTATACAGCCAACCAGAGATTGCCTGTTTTCCAGTGTGACAAGGAAGTAATGTATTTGTGAAAGGTAGATATGTCTAGAAACATGGCATGGTAAAGTTATGTTTGACCTTTGACCTCTCTGCTGCTATTTTTACTTCGCCCAAGTGAGTTGCCGCTGATCTTCACCACTTTCTGTGAATGTTGTATTTCTAAATTTCTCGTCACCTCTGCCAGTCTTGTGCAGCCATCTCCCATGTCTATACCTGCTCAGGCTATTGAAACCGTGGTCTCTGCCCATTGTTGTTCATTCTTCCAACTTGGGAGCTCAACCATAATCATTTTCTACGAATCAATTCAGAGGAAGAGGTATTTTTACAGCACTCGGAAAAATTGACAAATAATCAACAACATAAAAAATATGGACCAAAGCAGGATCGAACCCGTACTCAGTGGCACAGCGCTTTGCCACGGAAAGTCAAACGCTAGGGAACACTGCCACTCAGCTAACTAAAAAATTAGCTTCGTAGGCAATGTCTTTCGCACAGGTGTTCTCATGACTATAGCATAAGGCTGCGATCACAGCTCGGAAACACATAGTGTATCTGTATTTATTTCCTGTTAAGATCTATCCTGATATTGAGATTCCCCAGTAGAATCACACGTTCTTGGGGAATTTCTTCGTTATCTTATGCAATTTTTATAAAATGTGTACCTTTGTTTCCCGTAAACTGTTGAGATTTCATGAATAAATTACTTATTTTTGTTATGATGTAATTATAACCATTACTTAATTATCTGGACCGGACGTTGTTTATAGAATAGCATAGTTGGATATGTACGGTATTATTTGAAGACAGAGTTGGTGAATACAACAGCTTGTTTGCCAATACCCAACTGTCTGGACTCCTCAGGATTTCTGACTTACCAGTAAAATTAGCAATATTTTTCTCTGAATCATTTTTTCTAGTCACATTTCCTGTAAAGTAGTTATGTCTATTCGAAATATAGAAATGTCGCTGTTGATTATAGACGTCGTTCTTAAGTCGCTAAAGTTGACAACGTCGTTGTTAATTGACAGACCAGAACAATTTGTTCTTATTGCATCATGTCAGGGTTCGCTATTTCTTTCTTATAAGAGAGATGGGGTACTTGCTTGGGCAGGGTTAGATGAAAAACGTTTGTTGCCCCGTGTTGCAGACCCCCTCACCCAACGTATCCAGTAGATCCAAGGGAATGCTCTTGTCGACACAAAGATGCCAAGTTATCACGCTGGTGTGTCTTCACTCGCAATGAACTTGTAGTAATGCACAAGTACAAAAATGTTATCGACGGGGACAATTTGAAACAATATATACAAAGGTAGTGCAGCACATTTGCAGTACTGAAAAACCTTGCAAAAGACATTACTTTTCATACCGAAATATGTTACCATTTTCTGTTTTGTCATGACAGTTTATGTGGTTCAGATCTGGTTATTATCCTCTCAACTGTAGCGGGGGAACAATTAAGTGACCTGCTGTCACCACGGTAGGGTCAGCAACCATCAACTGATCAAAACCTCAATTCACCACCTAATTTAAACTCCCTGGCTAAACTCTGAGCTGAGACAGACTAAGAGATGAGGTGTGAATCGCCAAACTTCATCAGCAGTGTTTGGGATATGTTGATATAGCAGAATTAATACTGCAGGACCTCTACACCTGCAAGTCCCGAACATCTACACGCTGCTCAAACAACGTGGGTCAAGCTGGCGTGGCCATGTACACCATATGAAAGATGGCAGCATACCAAAAGATATGTTTTATGTACAACTAACAAATGGCAAAAAAACTAGGGGGCGCTCAAAATTCCGATTTATAGACGTGTTTAAACGTGACATGAAGACTCTGAACATACACCCTTGCAGCCTGGGAAGACATAGCTGCAGATCGCAATCTTTGGAAACACAGCATGAAGCTCCAACTCAAGCAAATAGCAGATTCTTACAAAAAGAGAACACGAAGTGAAAGAGAAGGAAAACATTTCCTGGAGGTGCTGCAAAATTCATAGTTATGACTAAATGAGACTTCTACTACCTCTAGGATGGACAAAAACAAACTTTTCAACAGAACCCATGAAACCAAGAAAGACAATGTAGTCCTGAGTCAATGAGTTTCATATTCTTTTGAAACTAGATCAAGAGATAAACATCTGCGTCAACTGTAGAGGTATTGTCCTCTCCTTCTCGTGAAGTCATCTCCTCTAGAACAGTCCCCATCGTGGTGGCATCGTCTCTCCTAAAACTAAACAAACTCTTTTCATTTTATTAAAATTCGCCTCTCTTTAGTTCTCCTGTTATTTCTATACATACTTTCTTTGACTTCTTCTAAGGCTGCTTCTTTGCTCTTTTTCTTTCATTAAGATTTCTACTTACCATTCTTGACTCAAATTTCAAGAATCTCGATTCTTCCACCTGTTTGTTCAAATACACATCCCAGCAATCAAACTAGTAGCTAGGAAGAAGCTTGTGGTCGTACACAAGATACTCAAAGGGGAAGTAATAAATGTGTAATGTTATAACAGAATGTCGTCACATCTATTTTGATTTGTGGGAAAAATTATAACTTTAACTTGATCGCCCTCAAATACTAGGGTGGGGGGGGGGAAGGGGGGTGGGGCTGGTTAGGCAAGACGCCGGTCTCGAAACAGAGAGGTTGTGAGTTCAAATCTTAGCTAATCCAGTTGTCATTTTTATTTATGATTTCTCTCTGTGACAACCACCCCTGGTCTTAGCAGCGAGGCTCGGCTTGAAACGTCAATTACTCATCGACGGAAAAAATATGAGTACCTCCAAAGTCGGAGTTATCTGCCTGTGCGGTGAGGGACAACTGTGCACACGGCTGCCAGGGACAAACTGGTTCACACGCACAATTCAGTTCCTAGTCTCTAAGGATTTCGGCAGAGGTGGAAGCTGGCAAACAAAACAAAAACAAAAAATTGTAATTACCTAAAGATAATTTTTGGTCACATCGGTTCTTTATTGGATTGATAAGTCAAAAACATGTAATCTAATGTTTTTGTATTTAGTAAAAAAAAATCGTATTACAGTTATTCTCAAATTACTCATGTTTTTATTTCATTATTAACTGTCTTGTCAATCGTCGCAATTCTCTAATTATGAGATTAACATTTGGAGACACTCGTGATACCTCGAACTGTTCAGAGATGGTAGACAGAGAGATACTGAGAGAGAGAGAGAGAGAGAGAGAGAGAGAGAGAGAGAAAAGATATTGGGAGTAAGAGAAAGAGTGAGGATGAGAGAGACAGAAAGAGAGAAGAATACAGAAAATAAAGACAAAGAGAGAGACACAGTCATGAAGATAGACGTACATGATAGACAAACAGGGCGACCAGACAGACAGACAGACCAGTCGAGGCATACCAGACTGCATGGAACGGCTAAACGGTAAGGACAAACAGACAGGGCGACCAGACAGACAGACAGACCAGTCGAGGCATACCAGACTGCATGGAGCGGCTAAACAGTAAGGACAGACACACAGAACGGGACAGACAAACAAACCGGGATGAACGGGACGAACCACATAGACAGACCAGACGGGGCAGATAGACAGACCAGACGGGGCAGATAGACAAACAACGGGAACAACAAACAGGACGAAACAGACAAGACGGGGCAGATAGACAGACAACGGGAACAACAAACAGGACGAAACAGACAAGACGGGGCAGATAGACAGACAACGGGAACAACAAACAGGACGAAACAGACAAGACGGGGCAGATAGACAGACAACGGGAACAACAAACAGAACGAAACAGACAAGACGGGGCATATAGACAGACAACTGGAACAACAAACAGGACGAAACAGACAAGACGGGGCAGATAGACAGACAACGGGAACAACAAACAGGACGAAACAGACAAGATTGAAAAGATCGATCTGACAAACAGACAGGTTGGACAGGCATAGCATTGAAACAGACATGATAGACAGATAATAGCAGGGCAGAGAGGCCATACATAGGACAAACAGACATGATAGACAGATAATAGCAGGGCAGAGAGGCCATACATAGGACAAACAGACAGGATAGATAGATAATAGCAGGGCAGAGAGGACATACATAGGACAAACAGACAGGATAGATAGATAATAGCAGGGCAGAGAGGCCATACATAGGACAAACAGACAGGATAGATAGATAATAGCAGGGCAGAGAGGACATACATAGGACAAACAGGCAGGATAGATAGATAATAGCAGGGCAGAGAGGACATACATAGGACAAACAGACAGGATAGATAGATAATAGCAGGGCAGAGAGGACATACATAGGACAAACAGACAGGATAGATAGATAATAGCAGGGCAGAGAGGACATACATAGGACAAACAGACAGGATAGACAGATAATAGCAGGGCAGAGAGGCCATACATAGGACAAACAGACAGGATAGAGAGATAATAGCAGGGCAGAGAGGACATACATAGGACAAACAGACAGGATAGATAGATAATAGCAGGGCAGAGAGGCCATACATAGGACAAACAGACAGGAAAGACAGATAATAGCAGGGCAGAGAGGACATACATAGGACAAACAGACAGGATAGATAGATAATAGCAGGGCAGAGAGGCCATACATAGGACAAACAGACAGGATAGATAGATAATAGCAGGGATGAGAGTACATACATAGGACAAACAGACAGGATAGATAGATAATAGCAGGGCAGAGAGGACATACATAGGACAAACAGACAGGATAGATAGATAATAGCAGGGCAGAGAGGCCATACATAGGACAAACAGACAGGATAGACAGATAATAGCAGGGCAGAGAGGACATACATAGGACAAACAGACAGGATAGATAGATAATAGCAGGGCAGAGAGGCCATACATAGGACAAATAGACAGGATAGATAGATAATAGCAGGGCAGAGAGGACATACATAGGACAAACAGACAGGATAGATAGATAATAGCAGGGCAGAGAGGCCATACATAGGACAAACAGACAGGATAGACAGATAATAGCAGGGCAGAGAGGACATACATAGGACAAACAGACAGGATAGATAGATAATAGCAGGGCAGAGAGGACATAGATAGGACAAACAGACAGGATAGATAGATAATAGCAGGGCAGAGAGGACATACATAGGACAAACAGACAGGATAGATAGATAATAGCAGGGCAGAGAGGCCATACATAGGACAAACAGACAGGATAGACAGATAATAGCAGGGCAGAGAGGACATACATAGGACAAATAGACAGGATAGATAGATAATAGCAGGGCAGAGAGGACATAGATAGGACAAACAGACAGGATAGATAGATAATAGCAGGGCAGAGAGGACATACATAGGACAAACAGACAGGTTAGATAGATAATAGCAGGGCAGAGAGGCCATACATAGGACAATCAGACAGGATAGACAGATAATAGCAGGGCAGAGAGGACATACATAGGACAAACAGACAGGATAGATAGATAATAGCAGGACAGAGAGGCCATACATAGGACAAACAGACAGGATAGATAGATAATAGCAGGGCAGAGAGGACATACATAGGACAAACAGACAGGAAAGACAGATAATAGCAGGGCAGAGAGGCCATACATAGGACAAACAGACAGAGCAGATGGATTATAGGACAAACAGGACGGGATAGACAATATGGACAAAACAGGTCAAAAAGGACAGGATAAACACGACTAGAAGTACAAACAAAACAGACACAGACATAATAGACAGACATAATAGACAGGCAGACTATACATGCCATATGTTTGCAGGTCTGGCATAGGTAATCAGATTCATGGAGAAACTATTACGGCCTTTCATGAAAGTACGAGATTTTTAATTCATTTTCATCACTCTAGTATGACATTGTTTTGCTCAAACATCTGTGGAAATCAAATGCTTCAATTGAATGTGTTCATCGCACACGCGATTTCGTCTCACCATCCTAGCAAAGTACTTCTGCTGAATGTGTTCATCGCACACGCGATCTCGTCTCACCATCCTAGCAAAGTACTTCTGCTGAATGTGTTCATCGCACACGCGATTTCGTCTCACCATCCTAGCAAAGTACTTCTGCTGAATGTGTTCATCGCACACGCGATTTCGTCTCACCATCCTATCAAAGTACTTCTGCTGAATGTGTTCATCGCACACGCGAGCTCGTCTCACCATCCTAGCAAAGTACTTCTGTTGAATGTGTTCACCGCACACGCGATCTCGTCTCACCATCCTAGCAAAGTACTTCTGCTGAATGTGTTCATCACACACGCGATTTCGTCTCACCATCCTAGCAAAGTACTTCTGTTGAATGTGTTCACCGCACACGCGATCTCGTCTCACCATCCTAGCAAAGTACTTCTGCTGAATGTGTTCATCACACACGCGATTTCGTCTCACCATCCTAGCAAAGTACTTCTGCTGAATGTGTTCATCACACACGCGATTTCGTCTCACCATCCTAGCAAAGTACTTCTGCTGAATGTTCTTCTCTTATCCTCTTCTGTTATGCTTCCACCGCCCCCCCCCCTTATTTGCACTTATAGCCCAATCTTCTTTTACACTCAAGGCTACTTCCCAGTCCTGTATCGTTCCAGTGCCCCCCCCCCCCCCACGGGGGTGAAAGTGTCATCTTTGAGGAACATTGGCATCAGCTTCAACAAGGCCGACCATGCATGTCTCTTGGATAAGGTCAAGGCAATGTGAAGCTGCAGTAAAGCTGATTGTAAAGGAGAAATGAAAAAAAAAACTTAATGGCAATGTTAAAGCTGCGCGTAATCAATGGACGACACCAATTTTAACGATGTTTCGGCTCAATGGGCCTTCATCATGAACAACAAACACACACATATATATTAGCAAATACAATTAACACCAAATTAAAAAGTAAAGAGCCCCTTCACGCCACGTGACGTATAGGGAATATGGTGTTAGTGACCATAATTATTATATACCTTCGGCACAAGATTTTTGGAGTAATGTGTAGCTAACTAATAATTAAATATCTAAAACAAAACAGTCTCGAAAAAGAATTAAAAATAAAAGTAAAAATGTCTTCCCTGCGTAATGTCTCGCCAGGAGGAAAATGAACGATGGCTAGTCCGCACAGGATACTCGGTATAGTTGACCAGCTGGAGGGAGGGCCAAAACACAGGCAAAGAAAAAGAAAGGAGAGGAAGAGTTCTAAAATTATGTGGGAGGATGTTGTAAAGGTTACCTCAACTATAACGCCACCAGCAATGTCTGTACGTATCTACGTATATACACACGTGCAAGAACACACAGACCTATAGATATTTTAGAGAGGATTGAAGACAAAATGGCATACCAACCACTTCTACGTCAAATATGATTCCTATATAATTAGCGACTAGGAAGATCAAAATATGTGAGGTGATATTGATTCTTATATTTCTTTTTGTAAGTTCGAAGATTTCGTAACACTGCAGTTTGTACATTGCGATCCCAGTATATCCGTATTCAAAATGCATTTTTTCAGGACTTAATTTTTTTTTAAAATTTGCCTTCCTTCAATTTAACGGTCGGAGAGTTGTTTCTTATGAAAGTAGCTTTATTACAGGCTAATGGCTGATTGAACGAGCGATCAATTGATCGACAGGCTAGTTGATCAGCTGGTTTGTTGATTTATGTCGTTGTTTCTTTTTCTGGTTTGGTTGTTGGTTTGTTGATTGGCTTGTTGTTTAGCTTGCTTTGGTTTATCTTGTTGGTTCGCTTGTTTGGATAGTTTAATGATTAGCTTATAAGTTGGTTTATAGGTTGGTTTGTTCGTTGGCTTGTTGCTAGGTTTGTTGGGTTTTTGTTTGCTGATTTTTGTTGTTGTTGATTTTGTTGGTTCCTTTGTTTGTTGGTTCGTTTGTTTGTTGGTTTATGGTAGGTTGATTTTTGTTGGTTTGTTTACTGGTTCATTGGTTAGTTTGTTAGTTTGCTGGTTGGTTTGTTTCTTGTTTGTCTGATGGTTAGTTTGTTAGTGTGTTCGTTGGTTTGTTTCTTTGTTTGTCTGATGGTTAGTTTGTTAGTTTGCTGGTTGGTTTGTTTCTTTGTTAGTCTGATGGTTAGTTTATTAGTTTACTGGTTGGTTTGTTTCTTTGTTTGTCTGATGGTTAGTTTGTTAGTTTGCTGGTTGGTTTGTTTCTTGTTTGTCTGATGGTTAGTTTGTTAGTGTGTTCGTTGGTTTGTTTCTTTGTTTGTCTGATGGTTAGTTTGTTAGTTTGCGGGTTGGTTTGTTTCTTTGTTTGTCTGATGGTTAGTTTATTAGTTTACTGGTTGGTTTGTTTCTTTGTTTGTCTGATGGTTAGTTTGTTAGTTTGCTGGTTGGTTTGTTTCTTGTTTGTCTGATGGTTAGTTTGTTAGTGTGTTCGTTGGTTTGTTTCTTTGTTTGTCTGATGGTTACTTTGTTGATTGGTTTGTTTCTTTGTTTGTCTGATGGTTAGTTTCTTAGTTTACTGGTTGGTTTGTTTCTTTGTTTGTCTGATGGTTAGTTTGTTAGTTTGCTGGTTGGTTTGTTTCTTTGTTTGTCTGATGGTTAGTTTGTTAGTTTGCTGGTTGGTTTGTTTCTTTGTTTGTCTGATGGTTAGTTTTTTAGTTTGTTGGTTGGTTTGTTTCTTTGTTTGTATGATGATTAGTTTGTTAGTTTGTTGGTTGATTTGTTTCTTTGTTTGTCTGATGGTTAGTTTGTTAGTTTGCTGGTTGGTTTGTTTCTTTGTTTGTCTGATGGTTAGTTTGTTAGTTTGCTGGTTGGTTTGTTTCTTTGTTTGTCTGATGGTCAGTTTTTTAGTTTGCTGGTTGGTTTGTTTCTTTGTTTGTATGATGATTAGTTTGTTAGTTTGTTGGTTGGTTTGTTTCTGTGTTTGTCTGATGGCTAGTTTGTTAGTTTGTTGGTTGGTTGGTTTCTTTGTTTGTCTGATGGTTAGTTTGTTAGTTTGTGGGTTGGTTTGTTTATTGGTTTATTGATTGTTTTTTTTTTGTTAGTTGTTTTTTTACTTGTTTATTGTTTGGTTTGTTGGTTGCTTTGTTTGTTGGTTGTTTTGTTGGTTGCTTTGTTTGTTGGTTTTTTGTTTGTTTGTTTGTTGATTGATTTGTTGGTTTGTTTGTTTGTTTGTATGTTTGCTGATTAGTTGTTTGGTTGGTTGATTTGTAAAATTATTTTATTGGTTGGTTTGGTTAGTTGGATGGTTGTGTGACTTGCTTGTTTGGTTTGCTTTCTGGTCGATTTGTTGCCTGTTTTGCGTGTTTGGTTGATTGATTTGCTTATTTGTTGGTTTGTTGGTTGGTTGGCTTATTGGTTGGTTTGTTCGTTGGTTGGTTGGTTGGCTTATTGGTTGGTTTGCTTAGTTGGATGGTTGTGTAACTTGCTTGTTTGGTTTGCTTTCTAGCTGGTTTGTTGCCTGGTTTGCATGTTTGGTTTTTTTTGTCTGTTTATTGAATTGCTTTTTTAGTTTATTAGTTTAATTATTTTGTTCATTTGTTTATTGCTTTGCTGTTAGATTGTTGTATGCTGAAGAGGTGACATTACTGCATTTTTGACAGATTAATAGGCACTCGCACACACTCTTTGAGCAGACAACTAAGGGTAGCAAAAGGCAGGTCTCACACTGAATATTTAAAAATTAAATGTTATATTAAATAAAGAAACATGTCAATGAACAAAATATGTTTTATCCTGACCTTGGTAATATTTGTGTTTAGTCTATGTTTAGTCTATGTTTAAGCAATAGACCACCTTCATTGCACAACGGACAGCTCTAATGCGTCCAGATCCCATCATCAGCACGTTCTCCAATATGAAGAATGCCCGCCGCACATTAGCGAAAGCACTGAAGAATGCTCATATTCAGATGCATGAAATCCGTAGCACCAGTGATGACCTTAATCTCATCTTTCTTAGTGTCTATTACGATATGCAAGGCAGATTCCAGAGACTCTGTTCTATCTGTCTCTTACGACATGCATGGCAGATGCCAAAGACTCTGTTCTATCTGTCTCTTACGACATGCATGGCAGATGCCAAAGACTCTGTTCTATCTGTCTCTTACAACATGCATGGCAGATGCCAGAGACTCTGTTCTATCTGTCTCTTACAACATGCATGGCAGATGCCAGAGACTCTGTTCTATCTGTCTCTTACAACATGCATGGCAGATGCCAAAGACTATGTTCTATCTGTCTCTTACGACATGCATGACAGATGCCAGAGACTCTGTTCTATCTGTCTCTTACGACATGCATGGCAGATGCCAGAGACTCTGTTCTATCTGTCTCTTACGACATGCATGGCAGATGCCAGAGACTCTGTTCTATCTATCTCTTACGACATGCATGGCAGATGCCAGAGACTCTGTTCTATCTATCTCTTACGACATGCATGGCAGATGCCAGAGACTCTGTTCTATCTATCTCTTACGACATGCATGGCAGATGCCAGAGACTCTGTTCTATCTGTCTCTTACGACATGCATGGCAAATGCCAGAGACTCTGTTCTGTCTGTCTCTTACGACATGCATGGCAGATGCCAGAGACTCTGTTCTATCTGTCTCTTACGACATGCATGGCAGATGCCAGAGACTCTGTTCTATCTGTCTCTTACGACATGCATGGCAGATGCCAGAGACTCTGTTCTATCTGTCTCTTACGACATGCATGGTAGATGCCAGAGACTCTGTTCTATCTGTCTCTTACGACATGCATGGCAGATGCCAGAGACTCTGTTCTATCTGTCTCTTACGACATGCATGGCAGATGCCAGAGACTCTGTTCTATCTCAGGAGGCGGTAGGTACAAGGGTGATGTTTCTGTTTATTTTCTCAATAACTAAACACTTCTTATTAAACACTTCGAGTGTTGGGTTTGTTCTAGCACTGTATTATTGTACCACGTGAACAAGAAAGATGTGTCCTCATATTGTGAAAGTTGTAAACCACTAGGCTAACATATTACTATATATATATATAGCGAGATCGTGCTATATAGTTACATCTTTCTCGCCAATTTCATGGACAGAGTCATCGTTTGTCTCGTATGTTAGAACTTCGCTATCTTTAGACTTCTAGCAAGTGTTGACGTCACTTCAGTTCGTCATCTGGTAGATAAAAACACGTAACTATAAATATTTTAGCATCAACCTGGAATAATTAATAATAGTAATACTAATTGTAATAATAGTAGTAGTATTAGTAAGTCCAGCAGCTATATCATTTTTAAAAAACCTCTTGAATCTGTGAGAAAGTTCACCTGTCTTGGTTCTATAGTCACAACCACTATCTCTTTTGAAGAAGAAATAAATTTCAGAATCGGAAAGGCAGCTTCCACATTTGGTAAACTTAAAGATAGAGCATGGGCCAACACCAAATTAACACTCAGGACTAAGATTCAATTTTACCACAGTTGTGTACTTAGTACACTTCTATACGGATCAGAAACTTAGACTACCTATGCAGACAGGAGAAAATGTTAAACAGCTTTCATATGCGTTGCCTTCGAAAGATTATGGACATTAAATGGCATGACCAACGAGCCAAACTCCCATCCATCATGGCAACACTTAGGCGTCGTAGACTAAGGTGGCTGGGACATGTAAGAAGAATGACAAACATTCATGTTCCCAAACAAATATTGTATGGCGAACTTAACGACGGAAAGAGACCAAAGGACAGACCAGTGCTGAGATAAAAGGATGGAGCTTCCTTGAGGGAATTCTCTATCAGTGAAAGAGATCAAAGGACAGACCAGTGCTGAGATAAAAGGATGGAGCTTCCTTGAGGGAATTCTCTATAAAGTGAAAGAGATCAAAGGACAGACCAGTGCTGAGATAAAAGGATGTTTGCAGGGCTTCCTTGAGGGAATTCTCTATAAAGTGAAAGAGATCAAAGGACAGACCAGTGCTGAGATATAAGGATGGAGCTTCCTTGAGGGAATTCTCTATAAAGTGAAAGAAACTGGAGAAATCTGGCTGCAGATCGTAGCTCATGGAGAAAAATAAAAAATAATAAGTGGCACAGCAACTATCGAGGCAGTGCTCTTATCAAATTCAGAGGGCAAAAGGCGCATGATAAAGGAGACGATGCCAGGCACCACGAATACATTTTGTTCGTTCCGCGGTTTCATCTGTCTATATAATATTGGCAGCTTTAGCCACGAGAGGAACTGTTCAGCAAAGCAGGATTCAGCATAAGACACTAATATATTTACCAAGCAACTGAATGTTATGAATACTTGCTACCAACCGTCTGTCAAGACATCAAAGGCCATAATAATAGCAGTAATAATAATCATCATCATCATCATCATTAAGTACCGTGACTACTGGCGTAGGTGATCACGTCTCTCCACAATTTTCGATCTCGGCAGCTATTTATCATTTCTGTTGTTGACCTTCTGCCAAGCCATTCTCTTAAGCTGTTATTTTTTCTCTTTGCTTCCCTCTATCTCTTCGACCCTCAATGTTTCCAGTTGTTCTCTTCTCATTACATGGCCAAAAAATGATGATTGTTTCTTCCTAATATTGGAAATTAGTTCTCTTTTTGCTTTGGCCTCTTTCTGAACATTTTCATTACTCTTCTTAGCTATCCATGGTACTCTCAACATTCTTCTGTAAAACCACATTTCTACAGACTCCAGTGATTTTCTTGTCTGTTGTCCTATTGTCCATGATTCGCATCCATATGTTAAGACTGGCTCTACATAACATTTAAGAACTCCTTTTTTTGTTTCTATTGTCAAAAATGAATTGCATAGTATTTTCCTCATTTTTTGGAAAGCTGTTTTTGCCTGAGCCATTCTGCATCTCACCTCTTTTGTACATCTTCCATCTGAGGTTAACAAAGTTCCCAAATATTTAAATTCATTTACCTGTTTTAATATTGTTCCACTTGTCTTTATTTTGCACTGAGGTGATGTCTTTTTCTTTGTTGTTACCATTATCTCTGTCTTTTTGCTATTAAGGCTGAGTCCTTAATTTTTGCTTTCCATCACTCTAATGTCCAACATTTCTTGTAACTCATTTTCACTCTTAGCGATTAACACTGTATCATCAGCATACCTTAGATTATTTATATTATGACCTCCAATTGTTATTCCAGGCATGTCCCTTATGGATCTTAAAATAATCTCACTATAAATATTAAACAAATCTGGTGACAGCACACAACCCTGTCTGACACCCTGTTTTATTTGTTGAAACATTCCCAATTGGTTTCCAGTTCTTATGGCCGCTGTTTGTTGCCAGTACATGTTCTTTATTATTCTTAGATCTTTGTTGTCTACGTTTATGCTTTCTAAAATTGTGATTATTTCTTAGTGCTTTACTTTGTCAAATGCTTTGGTGTAATCTATGAAACAAAGGTATAGATCTGTTTTCACCTCTATGGCTAGTATGGTAGTAATAATAGTAGTGAGAATAGATGTAATAATAGCAGTAATAAATAATAATAGTAATTATAATAGGAAAAAAATAGTAATAATAATAGTAATGATAGTAATGATAGTAATGATAGTAATGATAGTAATAATAATATAGTAGTAGTAATAAAAATAGTAATAATAATAGTTATTGAGTTATTAGCGGGTCATCATTATTGCACTCCGAACATGTCCATATGTGATCAGATCCTCTCCTCAGCAGGTCCCGCTGTTTCCAGCGACTGACGACCAATTATGTCTTGGTTGATAAGTCTTCTTATACACCCACTAAGTTTCTTGTTTCTGGCTGTGCCCATCTTAACTCCCGTCTATTTCATCCGAAGGAGTGACGTGGACACATGATTGTCGAAGTCCTGTGTCCTTCCCACTTCCCGGAGGCACTGATGATGTCCGCCCGATCCATCGGTTGACCGCCCTCAACAATAATAATAGTAATGACAATAAACATTCTGGTATTAATGATAGTAGTAGTAATAACAGTAATAATAAAAGTGATGATAATGGTAATGATAGTAGTAAAAATAATAATAATATTAGAAGTTGTAATAATAATAATAGTAATAATAATAATAGTAATAGTAATGATAAAAGTAATGATAATAGTAATAATCATAAAAACCAACGTATTGAGAAGACTGTAAGCGACCGTTAGGTAGATTAACACTACGGTTCAGTCTAAGGCATCTCTGAAAGATAGAATCAGCGAAAATGGCAGTCTATCAGGAGGTCGTAACGTAGGAAGAATAATCCCAGAAAAAAAAACAATATTTTTTAGAAAAGAAATAAAGTCAAAGTTAGAAGATGGAAGGCGCAAAAGAAATGCAGTGAAACCTTCCACTTTATGTGTGTTTGTTGAACTCAAATATAGACTGGATCAGTCTATGGAAAGTATGTGTGTGTATATATATATAAGCACAATTTAGCACAAAAGAATATTTCCAAAAACTAGACCGCAGTTAGCAGGAAAGTTCCAGACAACACAATTAAAGGACTGGCGACAAATACAAATTAGACTTGCAAAGAGCGAGCAAAATTTGTGCATCACTAGAGAACAACACGCAATACAAGAAAGTGAACTAAAATCTAAAAGTCACACCTTTAAGTCCGATGTGATAAGCATCCTACTGTATGGGTCAGAATTCTGGAAATTTACCAAAACATCTGCCTCAACTCAATATCTTCACAAGAAACTTGAACAAATGGCATAACTAGAGAGATCCTAAAAATACGATAGCGCTGGATAATCCTTGTTCTTAGATTGCTCCCACAACCATATCTGACTCCAACAGTAATATGTCCAAGACAATGATAACATGTCCAAGACATTGATAACATTTCCAAGATATTGATAAAATGTCCAAGATATTGATAACATGTCCAAGACATTGATAACATGTCCAAGACAACGGTAACATGTCCAAGACAACAGTAACATGTCCAAGACAACGGTAACATGTCCAAGACAACGGTAACATGTCCAAGACAACAGTAACATGTCTAAGACAACGGTAACATGTCCAAGACAACGGTAACATGTCCAAGACAATGGTAACATGTCCAAGACAATAGTAACATGTTTAAGACAACGGTAACATGTACACGACAACAGTAACATGTCCACGACAATGGTAACATGTCCAAGACAACAGTAACATGTCCAAAACAATGGTCACATGTCCAAGACAACGGTAACATGTCCAAGAGAACAGTAACATGTCCAAGACAATGGTAACATGTCCAAGACAACGGTAACATGTCCAAGACAACAGTAACATGTCCAAGACATTGATAACATGTCCAAGACAACGGTAACATGTCCAAGACATCAGTAACATGTCCAAGACAACGGTAACATGTCCAAGACAACGGTAACATGTCCAAGACAACGGTAACATGTACACGACAACAGTAACATGTCCACGACAATGGTAACATGTCCAAGACAACAGTAACATGTCCAAAACAATGGTCACATGTCCAAGACAACGGTAACATGTCCAAGAGAACAGTAACATGTCCAAGACAATGGTAACATGTCCAGGACAACAGTAACATGTCCAAGACAATGGTAACATGTCCAAGACAACAGTAACATTTTCAAGACAATGGTAACATGTCCAAAACAATGGTCACATGTCCAAGACAACGGCAACATGTCCAAGACAACAGTAACATGTCCAAGACAATGGTAACATGTCCAAGACAACAGTAACATTTTCAAGACAATGGTAACATGTCCAAGACAACAGTAACATGTCCAAGACAACAATAACATGTCCAAGACAACGGTAACATGTCCAAGACAATGGTAACATGTTCAGATAATGGTGACATGTCCAAGATATTGATAACATGTCCAAGACATTGATAACATGTCCAAGACAACGGTAACATGTCCAAGACAACAGTAACATGTCCAAGACAACGGTAACATGTCCAAGACAACGGTAACATGTCCAAGACAACAGTAACATGTCTAAGACAACGGTAACATGTCCAAGACAACGGTAACATGTCCAAGACAATGGTAACATGTCCAAGACAATAGTAACATGTTTAAGACAACGGTAACATGTACACGACAACAGTAACATGTCCACGACAATGGTAACATGTCCAAGACAACAGTAACATGTCCAAAACAATGGTCACATGTCCAAGACAACGGTAACATGTCCAAGAGAACAGTAACATGTCCAAGACAATGGTAACATGTCCAAGACAACGGTAACATGTCCAAGAGAACAGTAACATGTCCAAGACATTGATAACATGTCCAAGACAACGGTAACATGTCCAAGACAACAGTAACATGTCCAAGACAACGGTAACATGTCCAAGACAACGGTAACATGTCCAAGACAACGGTAACATGTACACGACAACAGTAACATGTCCACGACAATGGTAACATGTCCAAGACAACAGTAACATGTCCAAAACAATGGTCACATGTCCAAGACAACGGTAACATGTCCAAGAGAACAGTAACATGTCCAAGACAATGGTAACATGTCCAGGACAACAGTAACATGTCCAAGACAATGGTAACATGTCCAAGACAACAGTAACATTTTCAAGACAATGGTAACATGTCCAAAACAATGGTCACATGTCCAAGACAACGGCAACATGTCCAAGACAACAGTAACATGTCCAAGACAATGGTAACATGTCCAAGACAACAGTAACATTTTCAAGACAATGGTAACATGTCCAAGACAACAGTAACATGTCCAAGACAACAATAACATGTCCAAGACAACGGTAACATGTCCAAGACAATGGTAACATGTTCAGATAATGGTGACATGTCCAAGACAACAGTGACATGTCCAAAACAATGGTCACATGTCCAAGACAACAGTAACATGTCCAAGATAATGGTAACATGTCCAAGATAATGATACCATCATCGAGTGCCCTCTCCGCATCGAAGGTTGGCTACCATGGAGCGCCATTCCACTCTGTCTCTTGCTTTGATGGTGCAGATTGCCATAGGCTGACTTGTCCATCTTTTGATGTTACTCGTCCATGTTAGTCTTGGTCTGCCTCTGCCTCTTTTACTTTCTATTTTCCCTTCTAATATTACTTTTATTAGGCTGTTGTGTCTTTTGACATGACCAAAAAAAATTCATTTGTCTTGCTCTAATTGTGTTTAGTAGTTCTTTTTTCATTTTTAGTTGTTTTAAAACTTCTTCATTTGTTTTCTTTTCTTTCCATCCAATTCTACCTATTCTTCTATAAATCCACATTTCAAAGGCTTCAATTTTCTGTTCTGTTTTCTGGTCTAATGTCCATGTTTCTGTATCATACAGGAATATTGAGAAGATGTAACATTTTGCTATTCTTAGTTTCAACCCTGGTGTTATTTGTTTTGATGTTAGTATATTTTTCATGGCATTTAAATTACTTTTTGCCATACCTATTCTTTTATTTATTTCAGTTGTACATTTTCCATCATTGGTTATAGTATGTCCCAGGTAGTTGTAGCTCTGGACTGTCTCTAGATGTATTCCTTCAACTTTGATATTTAATTGTTGGTCTTGAGAATTTTCTTTGTTTATGATCATAGTTTTAGTCTTTTTTATATTCATATCTAGTCCATATTTTTTGCTTGTCATGTTTATTACATTAAGTAATTGTTGTAGATCTTTAGGATTTTCTGTTAGTAGAACAGTATCATCAGCATATCTTAGGTTATTGATTGTCTTCCCATTAATGTTAAGGCCTGGCATCTAATTGATGTTTTTAAAGATTTCCTCAGTGTATAAATTGAACAAGCTTGGTGATAGGATGCATCCTTGTCTTACTCCTCTTTTTACGTCCACGGGTGTAGAGTTCCCCTTGTTATATCTTATTATTGCTGTTTGCTCCCAATACAAATTACATATCAGTCGTATGTCTGTGTCATCCAGATTTATATCTTTTGGGCAGTCTATAAGTTGGTTATGGTGTATTCTATCGAAAGCTTTGGTGTAGTCTATGAAGCAGGCATATATTGGTTTGTTTACTTCTATGTACTTTTCAATCAATGTCCTCATGCTGAATATGGCTTCTTTTGTCCCGCTGTTTTCTTGAATCCGATTTGCTGCTCATCTAGTTCATTATTAATTTTATTCTGAATCCTTCCTTGTATAACTTTTAGTAAAATTTGTGTTACCTGGCTCATTAGGCTTATTGTTCTAAAATCGCTGCATTCAAATGCACCATTCTTTTTAGGCAATGCTATAAAAGTTGATGTTTTTAGTTCATTTGGTATGTATCCTGTGCGGTATATGTCATTGCATATGTCTGTGGTCACTTCAATGCCAAAATCTTCTGGTACCTATATCATCTCTATCTGTATATTGTCAGGTCCTGCTGCTTTTCCCTTTTTCTTTGTTTTTATAGCTTTTTCTACTTCAGATTTCAGGATTTTATGGCTGGATGTACATTTTATGAATGGTTTGATACCAAATGATACCAAATCAAGATAATTGTAACTTTTTAAAGAAAATGGTAGCAAACCAAGACAATGGTAACACTGATTCAATACAATTGTTCCATGTCAAGGACAATGGTAAAATGACCAACATGATGTCAAAATGAATATGGTTTGAAGATGCTAGAAAGTTACGTATGAGGCTAACATGTCTATACAAAACAAGATCCCAATGTTGTTAACAAGTCAATGACAATTCTGAATTGACCATTGCGTTACCTTCTAACTAGGACCATGCTATTGTGACCATGACCATGTTAGCATGCCCAGGATGACCCTAATGTGACTAGAATACAGTTAAATGGCCGTGACAGTGCCAACATGCACAGATATATCCATTCATCCATCCATTCATCACTCATCCATCCATCCATCTACCTACCTGCCTGCCTGTCTATTTCTCTGTCTATTATGAAACATGCTCCCATCG
Source organism: Megaustenia siamemsis (assembly GCA_032433765.1). Lineage (NCBI taxonomy): Eukaryota > Metazoa > Mollusca > Gastropoda > Stylommatophora > Ariophantidae > Megaustenia > Megaustenia siamemsis. Next base: position 3,331,101 of record JAVIAB010000125.1, on the reverse strand, counting down.
ATGCTCCTGAATGTGTGCACTTTACAGTTCAATACTGTATGAGATCAACAAAGAAATTAGATTACTAATTAACACTATTCGAGTACAATGGTGATTGTTTTAAATACAATGCACACAAAAATCATCCATATTTTGACATAAAATAATCTGGCATACACACACAAAGATATGAGATGTGACTAACATAGCCATGCACACACAGGGATATGAGATGTGACATACACAGACATGCACACACAAAGATATGAGATGTGACTAACATAGCCATGCACACACAGGAATATGAGATGTGACATACACAGACATGCACATACAAAGATATGAGATATGACTAACATAAACATGCACACAAAGATATGAGATATCACTAACCCAAACAGGCACACACAAAGATATGACACATGACGAACACAGATACACACTAAGATATGAGATATGACTAAACACATACACACATAAAGATATGAGACATGATTAACACGGACACACCAAGATCTGAGATATGACTAACATGGCACACACCAAGATATGAGCCATGGCCAGCACACACACACACACACACACACACACACACACACACACAAGCTAAGATATGAGCCATGGTTAGCACAGAAACACATCAAGATATGAGTCATGGCTAGCACAGAAACACATCAAGGTATGAGCCATGGCTTCACGGAAAAACACCAAGAAATGAACCATGTCCAGCACAGAAGCACATTATGGTATCCATATGCTTGGGTTTGTTGTAGTCGGCAGACTCTTCTTAACGTGGGAACCATCGGCATACGAGACGCAGGCCCCGAGTAACTGTTCACAGGTTTCTTTCAAACAGTTGTCCACAGATTTGAGAGTGCAGTCTGATCCGTAGAACGTTCCTTTGCATGTACAGTTCCCGGTTGACTGTTCACAGTTGTCGTTGAAACAGTTGTCCGGACATTTGAGAGTGCAATCTGACCCGTAGTACGTTTTCTTGCACGTACAGTCTGTACTTTCCGGGTCACATATGATGTCACAGCCATCAGAACACGTCTGTTTGCACTGTAGCCCAAAATTACCATCGGGACAAGTGTCATTACAGGTATAGCCAGGATGTTTACATTGTAGGCATTTTCCGGATTTTTCCTCACATAAAGGACAGACACTAAGACAAGACCCGGAGCAGTCGTGTCCATAGATCCCATGTGAACAGTTGCCGTGACACGTACCGATGATAAAGTTGTAACCTTTGCAGCACCCACTATACACTGCACAGAACGACCAAGAATGCCCGTCCAGACAAGGTGTCTGTAAATGTTTGCACCTTACTCACCGTCAGTGCACTGTCGGTCTGCGAAATGGTCGGTGAGAACTCAATCTTAATGTGCGCCATTGTCGCTTGTGTGGTGACTACAATAGTGTTCACAGAAATGTTTGGGTATGATATATCATTATACTAGAACACTACACCGCCACTGTCAGAGAAAGCCTTTAGAGTGGTATTCTTTACCCGAATCATAGTGCTAGCTCGATGATAAATTTGAATGGTGTGAGTCTTCTGGGACGTGGCAAAGTTCAGATACAAGTAAACAGAATTGGTTCCACTTCTCAATTGTGTATGTGTGCAGTCATTGTCATAGAGATTGGTCCTTGTTTTGCCATTTACTGCGGCCTCTGGTCCACATCCGTCTCCTGTATAATAAGCAAGCATTAAATGTATCGATCTGGTTTGTGTTTTGTTGAGAGAGCCACATTCCGACCCCCGCCAATGTAGATGGAGCAGATATTTGCAACTATCGCCCCTTCAATCCGTAACTTGTTGATCAGACCAGCCACAGAGCAAAAGACATCAATCTCGTGCTAACTAACTACAGACCGTGATTCATTGTTACATGAGACAGAAACATTTAGTTTAAACGTGAAACTGTCCAGATTGTTAAGTCATTCACATAAATCCTAAACCAGGAGAACGGCAAAGATTGATTGAGAGTTGCCTCAACTGATGTAGAATCTGTGTCCGGATTACATGTGGTGTCGTTGTTATCAAACAGGAAAGTAGGTTCAGATTTTGGGGCGTATTTGTAAACGAGATCCAAGTACTAACACTGGGGTCCGAAATATTCGTGCTGACAACTGTCATTGTTTGTGCATGTCCCTGTAGTTTTGTCACAAACTGAGTCATTATAACAGTGACATTGTAACGTACAATTCGCCCCAAACCAACCGGCTGCACAAATTAGGTCATTAACAAAAAGGTCGCGAACGAAGCCAGCAGATTAAAGACTTGATCTACAGCGGTGGTTAACGAACTGTGTACAAACATTTATTATCAAACCCGTGGTTACATTTCTAAAAATCCGCCAACTCGCTGTGATAACAGATAGCGTGATGTTCAAAGTCAACATTGTATACACCATAGCTTGGACGCGAACAAGCTTCCATCTTGGTGCGTCCCATGACGTCCACGATCAAGTGTTGTGAATGCGACCTTCCATCGTATAGGCTTGTTCTGCGCTTTACGTCACATTGGTGCTGCTCATGACCGTTGATGGATTTTCTTGACGCAAGTTATTTATACGTTCTCATTAATGTGAACTGCTTCGACAGCCGCAGTTTTATCTCTTTAGGGAATTTGCACCGTGATCTGTTCGTCGTAGGCTACATTCACTAGAGTAATCAAGAATCTAAAGGGCGCGTCATTGCTGTGCTTGTATTGTTATGTGTGCCAAGTCTGCGTAAATCCCTAGACCGGCCGTACGCTAATCTTACGGTCTGTTTGATGTGCGACGGGGATAATCTGACGACTAACTGTGTGTTTATATGTTCGAAATTGGAGTCAACAGCGATGGCCAACATCATCAAGCGCTATACATTCTTAAAGAAATATGACGATCATCACTTTCGGGAGGACGTGAACTTCTGGTATATGGTGGATAGGCGGCAGGAATCTTTGCAGGCTATGCATGAAAAGTGTTCCTTGTTGCAGTTTCCTCATATTCCAAGTCCATGAGGGACTGGTTAGTCTCGAGGCAAGACGCTGGCCTCGGGACAGAGAGGTTGTGGGTTCAAATCTCGGCTACACCGGTTGGGATTTTTATTTATGCTTTCACTCCGCGACAACCAGCCCTGGTCTCAGCAGCGAGGCCCGGCTTGAAACGTCAGCTACTCATCGACGGAAAAAAACAGGAGTATCTCCGAAGTCGGAGTTATCTGCCTGTGCGGCGAGGGACCCCTGTGCACGCGGCTGCCAGGGAAAAATGGATTAACACAAAACTCAGTTCCTAGTCTCTAGGGAATTCGTCAGAGTTGAAAGCTGGCGAACGCAATAACAACTCGTCCATGTTAGTCTTGGTCTGCCTCTGCTACCTTGTATTTTCCCGTCCAGTATTACTTTTAATAGGCTGTTGTGTCTTTTAACATAACCCAAAAATCGCATTTGTCTTCTTTGAATTGTTCTTAGTTGTTCTATTTTCATTTTTAGCTGTTTTAAGACTTCATCGTTTGTTTTCTTCCATCCAATTTTACCTATTCTTCTATATATCCACATTTCAAAGGCTTCAATTCTCTATTCTGTTTTCTTGTCTAATGTCCATGTTTCTGCACCATATAGGAATATTGAGAAATGTAACATTTTGCTATTCTTAGTTTTAGCCCTGGTGTTATTTGTTTTGATGTTAGTATGTTCTTCATGACATTAAAATTACTTTTTGCCATTCCTATTCTTTTGTTTATTTCATTTGTACATTTTTCATCACTGGTTATAGTATGTCCCAGGTAGTTGTAGCTCTGAACTGTCTCCAGGTCTATTCCTTCAATTGTGATATCCACTTGTGGGTTTTGAGTATTTTCTTTGTTTATGATCATAGTTTTAGTCTTTTATACTTCACTAATACTACAATTTATTCATTGTTATATTGTATTTTAAAATATTATGTATTACAAGTTTATAATATTTAAAAATATAGTTCGTTTTCAAATAATCAAATTTGAAGTGCTTCACTGTAACAAACGTGCATTATATTTAATGTAAACGAGACGAGTTTACTTCGGACCTGTTATACTTTGGGGTTCACGCGGCTTCTTCAAATGAGTATCAGCTTTTCTGTGGGAACGCAGGACAACTCTTTATGATACTAATAACACAAAGTACATTCATAAAGTAATGCACCACATTGTTTTTCTCAGGAATCGCTAATTCAAAAAGTATGAAATAATCTTACACAGCGATCATCATCATCATCATTGAGTGCCGTCACCGCATCGAAGGTTGGCTACCATGGAGCGTCATTCTGCTGTCTCTTGCTTTGATGGTGCAGGGTGTTCTGTGTGACTTTCTTTTGAATATTATGTGATGAGGCTCCAATCTCTTTCACAGTGGTCTGCCATATACGTCTTACGTGTCCTAAATATGCCTCATGTGTGCCACACACTTTGCTGTTTTCGCTTTCTGGGTCGTTGATAATTTCTGATTCTTCCGCCCCATCCACCGACACAGATTTTTTTAAATTTGGATTGACATTCCCGACAGGTGTCATTGTTGTCGAGATATATGTTTGCCTGCCGAACCGCGAACACACGACACAAAGAAGAATAAACCATATTCCACTGAATTATCTGTAAAGTTCACAGTCCATTCACCCGTCAGAAGTAAAACACACCAAAACGAGGAATAGCAACACATAATTTCACAACTAGACCGTCGCGTAAATTATTTAAATATATCAACAAGAGCCGGATTATAAAAACGACCAACACGTAGCTGCCATGACGTAGCCGCCAAACAGCGGTATCATTCAACATAATCCCTATCCACTTGTACAGCATTACGCCAGCGCGCAACAAGTACAAGTATTCCTTGCCTGTACCAGTCTTTGTCTTGATCATGTAGCCATTTCTTCGCCGCATAAATCACTTCATCTTCAAACCTTGTTCCGCGGAGGACATCTTTAAGTGGACCAAAGAGATGGAAATTAGAGGATGCTAAATAAGGGCTGTATGGTGGATGGGGGAGTACAGTCCAACCCAATCTGGTGATTGCTTCCCGTGTTGCCAGACTTATGTGAGCGCGCGCTTTGTTGTAAAGGAGAAACAAGCCTGATGGATTCTTGTGCGGCCGAACTCTGCAAAAACGCTGATTTTTTTTTTTCAATGTCTAAATGTAAGCTTGTGAATTGATTGTCTCTCATCTTGGCATAACATCCACAAGAATCACACCTTCAATGTCTTAATGTAACCTTGCGAATTGATTGTCTCTCATCTTGGCATAACATCCACAAGAATCACACCTTCAATGTCTTAATGTAAGCTTGTGAATTGATTGTCTCTCATCTTGGCATAACATCCACAAGAATCACACCTTCAATGTCTAAATGTAAGCTTGTGAATTGATTGTCTCTCATCTTGGCATAACATCCACAAGAATCACACCTTCAATGTCTTAATGTAAGCTTGTGAATTGATTGTCTCTCATCTTGGCATAACATCCACAAGAATCACACCTTCAATGTCACAAAAGACAGTGACCATGACCTTTCCAGCTGAAGGAGATGTCTTGAGTTTCTTTCTTCGTGGTGAGTGCGGATGACGACACTCCATTGACTGTTTTTTTTTGTCTCAGGTTCAAAATGATGTCCCCAGGTTTCGTCCCCTGTAACAATCTTAGCCAAAAAGTTCTCTCCACTATCATTGAAACGCTCTAGCAGTTTAGAAGAAATTACTTTTCTTTGCAATCGGTGCTCATTTGTGAGATTTCGTGGAACCCATCTGGCACAAACCTTAGAGAATCCGAGAGTTTTTGTAATTGCATTTGTACTATCAATGCTGACTGACAACCTTAAGGCCAAATGTTGAGTAGTGATGCGCTTATCAGCAAGAAGAATGCCCTCAGCGCATTTCAACATCTCTGCATTGGTGGCTGTGTCAGGCCGTCCACAGCGCGGCCGATCACGAAGCTCCGTATCTCCGCTTTCCGATTCTTTTACTCTCTGAACCTAGCGACTTACTGTGCTCCTGTCGACTACAAAACTTCCATACACATCACATAGGCTCTTGTGAATGTTCACAAAACTTCCATACACATCACATAGGCGCTTGTGAATGTTCACAAAACTTACATACACATCACATAGACGCTTGTGAATGTTCACAAAACTTCCATACACATCACATAGACGCTTGTGAATGTTCACAAAACTTCCATACACATCACATAGGCGCTTGTGAATGTTCACAAAACTTCCATACACATCACATAGGCTCTTGTGAATGTTCACAAAACTTCTATACACGTCACATAGGCGCTTGTGAATGTTCACGAAACTTCCATACACGTCACATAGGTGCTTGTGAATGTTCACAAGACTTCCATACACATCACATAGACGCTTGTGAATGTTCACAAAACTTCTACACATCACATAGACGCTTGTAAATGTTCACAAAACGTCCATACACATCACATAGACGCTTGTGAATGTTCACAAGACTTCCATACACATCACATAGGAGCTTGTGAATGTTCACAAGTTTCCTTCTCTAAAACGAGAAATTCTAACACAATTCGCTATTGTATATAACGCAAGTTGTTATCATGCGCCGTTTCAAAGGTTTAGTGCAGTCGTATTATTTTTTCGATTGCAATGCATTTGATGCAAACAACTGACACATGCCATATTTAAAGCGTGCAAAATGTTTATTATTAGCTGAGTAAAACAGCGTGTTATATTACTTTGTAAACCTCGTATATCACACACAATGTACCGATAATAGTGGGAAAATATACGGGCGCACAGAATACAAGTATATCCCATATACATGTATATTTGTTGTTATGAGACGTGGATTATTTCATTAATTTAGAAGCTTGTTGTATGCTCTACACTTGTTTGTATTTCTTTATTTATAGGAAAATTCGCTTCTTTGAAGCATTATCTTTAGGTTTGATGTCATTGTTATCTTGAGGGAACGTGAACATCAAACAACGAATGTAAGGGAGAGTCGATGCCTAGACAATGGGGATACACTTTAGTGAGGGACACAAACAACGAATGTAAGGGAGAATCGATGCCTAGACAATGGGGATACACTTTAGTGAGGGACACAAACAACGAATGTAAGGGAGAATCGATGCCTAGACAATGGGGACACACTTTAGTGAGGGACACAAACAACGAATGTAAGGGAGAATCAATGCCTAGACAATGGGGACACACTTTAGTGAGGGACACAAACAACGAATGTAAGGGAGAATCAATGCCTAGACAATGGGGACACACTTTAGTGAGGGACACAAAAAACGATTGTAAGGGAGAATCGATGCCTAGACAATGGGGACACACTTTAGTGAGGGACACAAACAACGATTGTAAGGGAGAATCAATGCCTAGACAATGGGGACACACTTTAGTGAGGGACACAAACAACGAATGTAAGGGAGAGTCGATGCCTAGACAATGGGGACACACTTTAGTGAGGGACACAAACAACGAATGTAAGGGAGAGTCGATGCCTAGACAATGGGGACACACTTTAGTGAGGGACAATTTGTGAAGACATAACAACATGAATCATCTCGGGGGATTTGAGGGAGAGGGTGATCAAACGAAAAATGTATAATAACAAATCTTCTCTTCTTCTTCTTCTTCTCCTTCGTCTTCTTTCCTTCCTCATTTGCCTTTCAGCGTCGGAGGGAGATATAATTTGCGGTAATTTGCTTTTCTATTCGCGTCTGCTGCTGTTATGATTCCTAGTGCTTCTTATATTCCATCGATCCATCTTTTTCGTGGTCGACCCTTGGGTCTGGTGTTCTTACAACGTTTATTGAAGACTCGTTGTATTGTGTTTTGATAACTCTGCCTTGTTACGTGACCAAACCATTTTTATCTGTCGTTTCTTTATATATTCTATGGCGGGTCTATTCCTAGCTATTTTCTCAGTTCTTCATTTCTGATCTTGTCTCTCAGACTGTTTCCAGTCATTCGTCTGACACATTTCATCTCAGTAGAATTTATTTTTCTTGATGTTCTTGCATATAGTGGTCCAGGACTGGCATTGGTAGCACAACGTTGGGATGAAGATTATTACCAATAATTAAAAAAAATAGTGTTTTAAAAATGAAAAATTAATTGATGCAAAAAGTTGTGACATCAAACGTCAATGGGCATAACGTTGAGGGAAAACAACAATCTAGGAGACTGGTTGATACAGAAAACAACAATCTACGAGATGGTTGATACAGAAAACAACAATCTACGAGACTGGTTGATACAGAAAACAACAATCTACGAGACTGGTTGATACAGAAAACAACAATCTACGAGACTGGTTGATACAGAAAACAACAATCTACGAGACTGGTTGATACAGAAAACAACAATCTAGGAGACTGGTTGATACAGAAAACAACAATCTAGGAGACTGGTTGATACAGAAAACAACAATCTAGGAGACTGGTTGATACAGAAAACAACAATCTACGAGACTGGTTGATACAGAAAACAACAATCTACGAGACTGGTTGATACAGAAAACAACAATCTACGAGACTGGTTGATACAGAAAACAACAATCTACGAGACTGGTTGATACAGAAAACAACAATCTACGAGACTGGTTGATACAGAAAACAACAATCTAGGAGACTGGTTGATACAGAAAACAACAATCTAGGAGACTGGTTGATACAGAAAACAACAATCTAGGAGACTGGTTGATACAGAAAACAACAATCTACGAGACTGGTTGATACAGAAAACAACAATCTACGAGACTGGTTGATACAGAAAACAACAATCTACGAGACTGGTTGATACAGAAAACAACAATCTACGAGACTGGTTGATACAGAAAACAACAATCTACGAGACTGGTTGATACAGAAAACAAAAGAAAAATGCGGAGGATCTTTTGACATAGACATCGCGTCAGACAGTTATCATCATCATCATCATCATCATCATCATCATCATTGAGTGCCTTCTCCTCATCGAAGGCTGGCTACCTTGGAGCACAATTCCGCTGTCACTTGCTTTGATAGTGCAGGTTGTCATAGGCTTACTTATCCATCTTTTGATGTTGCTCGTCCATGTTAGTATTGGTCTGCCTCTTTTACCTTGTATTAACATGCCCCCACAAATATCATTCGTCTTGTTTGAATCTAGTTTAGTAGTTTTCTGTTTAGTAGTTTTCTTGTAATGTTTAGTTGTTTTAAGACTTCGGGACACGTGAGACATAATTATTTATCAGCGAAGTCAGAAGATCAATTCTTGAGAAAGACACAAACAGCTATTGAATTATGTTTCAATTGTTGATCAAAGACGTCCACGTAACTAATGTGACATGGTTGATCCGTTTTATTGAAGTTACTTGTCATTAAACTTATTTTCTTCATGACGTTTTACTGTAAAGTGACAACAGAAACAATGAACTTGTTACTCCTTTGAATCACAAATAATCTCACATCAAAAACATACGTGTACAAACTTCAGTAGTCTATTTTGGTATTTTAGAATATCTACAGTAAGTTAAATTAGTGTCATGCTTGAGGGTGTTTATTTTTTTTTTAGTAATTAGTTGCTATGGAAGGTCCCTGTATCACTGCAAACAAATTAAAATCCATAATTGCTCAAGCGCCCGCACCAGTGAAATCATCCGAATTAATATCTCATCTTTTTTTGTTGTATGCATGCTATCCAACAATTTGTAGGATACAAATAATACACGTAACTTTAATTTGATATAAATGGTAGAACACGCCAAAGACATGAGCCTACCTGCTACTGATAATTATATTTCTTACCCGAACTACATTTCCATCAATGAAATAACAAAGAATATATTTGTGTACACCTCTTCATAACATATACTGTATAAAGTTTGAAAAGTAGCAAAACTTCAAAGTATCAAATATTCAGAACAAAAGCAAGCAAACGAGTAGAGCACGATTTGGAATATACGACTCATACCTGACTGTTGAATCAGTGATGTGCGACTGATGAAGATTGACATTGAAAACAGACTAAGGTAGTTTGTGAATAAAAAGAAGGAAGCTAATCCGGAACCCACCAAGGATGAGTTGGACAAACAGCGAAGTTGTTAAAGCTTGCTGTAACTTTGCAAGTAGGTGCTCATTTACAGCTGAATGATAGAATCGTGACCACACCCAGGGTTGAAACACTTACCAGTCGAAATAAATTTTAAAAAGTAATAAACACTTGGTTGCCTGCTTGACAAAGAGAACCACAAATATTAGGATTAAATCACTCAATACATTAAAAGTAATAGACGCTACAAGATTCTATGCTACAAATCACCTACTATATTAAGTAAGGAACACTAAAACACTTTGTGTTGCAAATTACTTTATGTAATAATATATCTAATAATAGTGTTTGTTTGTACATGTATTAGGATCATAAACACTGCACACTGGGCAAATCCATAGGTGCTCCGATATCCACCTCGATAATCTTGGTAAAATCCATGGCGAATATCTGCCCCACAGGGACGAACACGGTAGCACGGCCTGGGGTCAAAGTTGAAATAATAATCATTTGTGTTGACTTCACCCTCGGCTTCTAGAATGTCATGGTTACTGATGTTAACTTTTTATGCGCTATCTATTTATTCATATTTTCTTTCATACATCAGCAAGGTTTCATGAGCTGAAATTACACGAAGCTAAGAGTGGACAAACTGTCGAGATCGAAAGATCGAGAGACATGATCACCTACGCCAGCAGGCCCGGTACTTGATGATGATGATGATGAGGATGATGATGATGATGATGATGATGATGATGATGATGATGAGTGGACTGTACTTTTGTGCTGAATAAAACCAGAAAAATATGAGTACTTTTGTGCACTTTTACTTTCAACTATGTATATCACAACTGTTAATTTTTGTTATGTGCCCTTTAGGATTGTTAACAAATATCGCTAACATTATTACCTATTATAAAGGTGGCGTGTAGGATAGTGTTACTGTTACATTTATCACCTTATCTATATGGGACTTGGGTAACATTGTTACAACTTGGATGGCTATGGTATGTAAGATTATAGACAGATTTTTTCCAGTAGAAAATGTGTATTTCATGGACGTTCAATATATTTGTTTTGTTTTTTCAATATATTTGTTTTGTTTTTTCTAGGAGATTCATGAATATTTTAATCTCAGCGGTTACCGTTTACCTTTCAATAGAAAGGTGTATGTGTGTGTGTGTGTGTGTGTGTGTGTGTGTGTGTTTTAATTCCGTTGAAAGTGAAAGGATTATTTACAAAATCTCGTTCTGTTTTCATTAATATCGGAATTTTCATCTTTAGCTCTGCCTTTGGTTGTATTGTTTGGACCAATAAGGGACTTCACTGGACTTTCGACTCAAGTTTAAACCGAACCCGGCTTGTCGACAGTTCCTAACAAACAGCAAATAACCATCTACGGGGCAGTACTTTCTGGAATCGTCTTAACAACAAGTGCGCAAATCGTAATCACTGTCAATTCTATCATAATGATTTTGGCAGTTAAATTTTTAACAAATTTTAAGAACAGCCTTCCTGGCAATTCTCACGATAAATTAAGCTCACGTTTGAGTGGCAGTATCAACAGGAAAGAAACCAGAATGGCTAAAACTATTATCTGGATAGATTTAGCTTATTTTCACTGCAATCTGCTTTTGTTTATATTTATTTTAGTAAAATCAACAGTAGCAGAACTTGGAGACCACCATGGTGACCTTCATGACACTCTCTACGATTTGGTTCTCCTGTTGGGTCCATCAACTCTGACACAAGCTTTCTCATTTACTACTTCTTGAGCTCCAAATATAAGAAAGTGTTTTTATCTGTTTTCCATAAGACAAATTCACTTAAGAACGTCTTGCATAGCGCGTACTATTTTCATTGAAATAAAAATCGTAAATGTAACTGTTTTTGTCGTTGTTTGATGTTGTATTATGTAAATTGTATACAAATCTATCTATCTATCTACCTTTCGTTCGTCTAAAGTATTGTCTATATCTGCAACATCGTTTCCTGTATAAATTTTACGGTCTTTTGTAATTCTTGCTGTGGTCCATATAATTGTGTCTGTAGTGTTGCAACTATGGGCCAATGGATTTTCTTTAGTCTACATTCAGTACAGTCTTGTAGTATGTGTTCAGCAGTCTGGGGCGCCTATCCACATGTACAAGTAGTTGAGGTGCCGATTTTGAATTTTGTATACTTGTGACTGTGGATTCGATTGTGTCCTGTTCTGAGGCGTACAATGATAACAAATCGATGAAGTAAGAAAACATTATATATTGGCATCTCATACAATGTACACTTGTTACAATTATGTTGGCGTATCTAGTCGGAAGAATTTACAAAACAGCAAATACCTTTGCTCACATTTGCTTGGGTCTTCTGTTCATAAACGAATCTCCACCAAACAAGACACTGTTTCCATTGTAAGGAAAGTAGAAAGCTTAGAGTTTGACAAGAAAGATTGAAGTGTCTTTGTGGCTGTTTATTGTAAAGTGACAGTGTGATTGATTAATGTGCAGATATGAGACTCTTTGGGTCGAGAGTTAAGCTGGGTGCAAAGTGGGATGAAGTGACTGGAGTTCAGGAGTATATATAGTGGTAACAGATACGAAAGCCCATGTAGAGCCGCATCCTATTATTAGTCTGTTTTTAATTTTGTTAAAGAAGATCTTTTCGCGCCGAAACGTTGGTTTGTTTAGCCTCGTTTTCGCTTTAAAACTGAAACATGTTTCTTTGGTTATTTTATTGTATAATTCGTGTAGGTTTATATAACCAGTACCTACAATATGTGTCAGAGGCATGTCTCTATGGCATCTGTTGGTAAAGCCTGAGCACCTGTAAGTCTGCATTAGGTGAGGTGACGTCATTTCTTTTAGACAGTAATTATTATTTTTTTAAGTGCGGGAGTTTCCTTTTCCTTTTAGTTCGCCCTAAAAGAAGTTTGCCAAACTCATGCTATACAATACTTTAGATCTGTGAATATCTGTTGCTTTCGTCCCGGCACATCCCACTGAACAATGCTCCTTAATTCACGTGACGAAAATGGCAGCCACATCACAATCATCATCTATTATTTTCATGCGACATTAAAGAAAAGACAGTGGATTAATTTCTCTGTTTTATTGAAGAAATAATAACAAAATAAACTAATGAAAATCGTTGTTCGATTTGTATTATTTATCGCTATATAAATACTAAAGTAAATAGGATACTATCCAAATTAAATGGATTAAAACAATGCACGGCGGTTTGCTGATGGTATTTTTACTGTATTGTCCTGGTCATCGTTTAAGAAAAAGTCTGGACGTTTCTTCATTACAATGTACTTAAACCACCTGGATATTGACGATGGGGGGAGAGATGTGAGGGACCACTCCATTTTAGCACAGACAATGACACAATTTATTATGAATGTCATTTTTCTTGGTAGAAACTAAGACTGCAATTTCATTACCAGAATACAGCTCCCCTTTGGTACACCCCAAGATGGATTGACAGACAGTGACAATGGTGTACTGGAAATGTATGTTGGATGTCGATTCAAATATCAAAACTGATCTCAAGGCCGTACATGTTTGAAATAAAAAGTGAAAAAAAAATGTTTCTTTCAGCAAGTATAGTTTATAGTTTAGTTTAGTTTAGTTTAGTTTAGTTTAGTTTAGGAGCCAATGGTGGGGTGTGCTAAACACTCCAAGGTATGGTGACAGCTTTACAAATAAAGAACACAACACAATACTGACGTTTCGGCCTGTGGCCTTCTTCAGAATACAGGGACAACGACAACAAGCGGTGAAGCACAATTACTACATGTTAGATGATAAAGTGGAGGGCGAGGAAAGTAGGATGCAAAAATAAGAAAAGAGAGAAATGAATTTTACATGATGAGAGGTATGATGGGCGTCAAAATATATAAAATAGAAAAAGAGAGAGAAAAATGTATAATAAATTGTACTTAGCTGAGCTCAGAGCAGGGAGCAGGAAAACTGTAATCCGTGCTGAAACCAGTCGGAATGACTAAATGACTAAAAGCGCAGAGAACGTGTATAGAAAGCAACACGTGACAAAGACAGGTCAGTAAAGAGGGCAAAAAGGATCAAATATCGGGAAAACCAAAAAGGGGGGGGGGAAAAGGGGGCATAGACGAGGATACTCCTGGGACACAACAAGCAATACATATAAATCACTCAACAATGGAAGTGAGAGATCACGCGAGAGGTTAAGAGAAAGAAATAGAATGACACGACAAAGTAGTAAACTAGGCAGTGGGTGAGAGAGATGGACTCTACAGAATGGATGGCCTCGAACTGAACGAGTTGAGAGGTAGGTCAACGAAAGGAAGGATTGGATACTGGAGGAAGAGATACGGTGAGGAAGAATAATAAAGCCGGTATAATGAGAAGGGCGATAGAGGGGTGGTCCGGAGGAAGTTAGTCTATCGGGAGGTAGGGAAGTATTGGAGGAGGAGGTATGGAGAGGAGGGATAAGAAGCAGGTATGTGAAAACTGGATAGGGGGAGAGGCGGTAGGTCAGAAGTGAATGGAAAAAGAGAAAGTCTGGAAGAAGTGGAGCAATAGGGGATGGTGTGCAAGAGGTATGAACCATAGGAGGTAAAGAAGTAGGGAAATGATAGAACAAAGGGGGGAATGAAAGTGGGCATCAGGATAAGGGGGATACTGGAATAGTAGGTATAGATGAGTAGTGACTACAAGTTAATAGAGAGGAGAGGGGTGAGCTAGGAGTAGATCAACAGAGGGGTGGTAGGAAGGACGAGGGACAATAGAGGTGGGCAGAGAGATCGTACGTACAGTCCAGGTGGAGAGGTGATATAGTGATAAAGAGGTAAAGGACATGAAGATAGTCAGAAGAGAAAAAGGTGTAGGGAGAGGGGGGGGGGTTTAGGAGGAAGAAGGCAAGATGGGGGTTACTCAAAGAGGATATGAAAAGCAGGGATGGACGAGTAGAGGACCCAAGAAGAGAAATAGGAAGAGAGGTCCATAGGTGGGAGGGTGGAGTCGGAGGCCGGAGGGTCCTCAGAGGGACAGGGATACATTGATGCCACGAGGGGTGAGGCAGCCCCAACGAACGATCAGACGGTGCTCAAGAGTGAGCCGACTGTGGTGATCAGAGGAGCATGATATTAGGCCAGTTACCAAGACATCAGTCTTACCTCGATGGCCCCTCGAGTTAAAGTGGGCTGCTACAGGAGTGTCCTGTAGTTTAGTTTAGTTTAGTTTAGTTTAGTTTAGTTTAGTTTAGTTTAGTTTAGTTTAGTTTAGTTTAGTTTAGTTTAGTTTAGTTTAGTTTAGTTTAGTTTAGTAGTTTAGTTTAGTTTAGTTTAGTTTAGTTTAGTTTAGTTTAGTTTAGTTTAGTTTAGTTTAGTTTAGTTTAGTTTGACATTCATCTCTTACACAATAACTGAGTGGATAATCGCCGTCTTTGTTGGAGACAAAAGTGTTTCTTCCTGTTAACGTAACAGCTGATTCATTCTTGTCAAAAACGTTTGTTCAATCAAAGTTTATCTAACAGTTTTTCTTTTCTGAGCAAACATATGATTCTCTGTATACAAACATATGATTCTCTGTATACAAACATATGATTCTCTGTATACAAACATATGATTCTCTGTATACAAACATATGATTCTCTGTATACAAACATATGATTCTCTGTATACAAACATATGATTCTCTGTATACAAACATATGATTCTCTGTATACAAACATATGATTCTCTGTATACAAACATATGATTCTCTGTATACAAACATATGATTCTCTGTATACAAACATATGATTCTCTGTATACAAACATATGATTCTCTGTATACAAACATATGATTCTCTGTATACATAACCAACGAAGGTGCTTCAGGAATGCCGTCGAAAGTTTTGGAAGATCGTAAATTTGTGTTCAAACGAAAAACTTGTTGACAGATCGGAAACCGATTGCACAGATCGGAAACCGATTGCACAGATCGGAAACCGATTGCACAGATCGGAAACCGATTGCACAGATCGGAAACCGATTGCAGATGAAGGCACCGAAAGGAGCCTTTGAGACATTTTACAATTTAAAAAATAGCTTTCTGTATGTGCATTCTTTTTATTGAAAGAAATAAAGCTCTTGTAGAGAAGTGAGTAAATATAAAATATGTCTGCTGACGTGCAATTTTTGACATCATTTCTTCACGAAGGCCGTTTTCATCATCATTATCCTTAACTGTCATCTCTGTTGGCGTGGGTGATCAAGACTGTACACAACTTTCTGTCTCTTAAGTTGTTATTTGTGTTTTTTTTTGTTGGCTTCCTACCATCTCATTCTCTTCAGCTGCCTGTTATCTTTTCTCTCCAATTACTTCTGTCTTATCTACTTCCCTCAATGTATTTTTTTTCACATGTTCCAAATGTTCTTCTTTCCTTTACGTGGCCAATAAAGTTGTTTGCTTCTTCCTGGTGTTAACTTTATATTTGCGTTAACTTTATATTTGTGTTAACTTTATATTTGTGTTAACTTTATATTTGTGTTAACTTTATATTTGTGTTAACTTTATATTTGTGTTAACTTTATATTTATGTTAACTTTATATTTGTGTTAACTTTATATTTGTGTTAACTTTATATTTATGTTAACTTTATATTTGCGTTAACTTTAAACAAATCTTTGTTGTTCTTGATGACATACCATGGTATTCTCAACATTTTGTCTGTAAAACCACAATCCTGTAACCTCCAACAACTTGTTCATCCTTACCCATAAAGAAGAACAAAGAAAACTGAGCCTAGTCAAACTGGAAGTGATTAACATTGAGCCATTAATGCAACACATTTTGTCAACTAATTAGGTTTAAAATGTACATGGTCACTTTGTGCCTTCTACACTTTAAATATGCCTGATATACTCACAACACAATGAGAGAAACAAATTATTGAGAGATAAAGCTAGATGTACTCAAATTAATCTAACCTCTGTATGAACCATGCTGCTGAAACATAGATCCACACGCAGATAAATGGTGACGGTTGGTGGTAGCATGTGTATGTTTGTCACAGATCTAATAAATGTTGTATACCTGAATCGAATAAGTTCTATGTGCCATGCCGGAAATTGACCTTCAATTGTCAAGAAGATGACCGTCGCCATTGAGAGCTGAGGACAGTCCAGTATCAGTCTACAAGCAGCACAATCTCTTATATCAGTCTACAAGCAGCACAATCTCTTTGACACCTCAGCAACAAACCACGATTTCAATGAGGTTCAAATACAACACAAGTTTAAATTGAAATGCTCCAGTTTTAAAAGAGATCTGCAAAGTAAAAAAAAAACATTTCAGATAAGAGAGATCAACTTGTTAACGAACGTTTGAGAGTAATGTTTGATGAGTCTTCTTCATCAACTTCTTATTTCCTTCCTTATCTAACTTTCAGCGCCGAGGGAAGATAAAGTTTATGATCTTTTACACTTCTGCTGGTTGATGGTTAAGCTAGTAAAGTTCTTCACTGCCGTATTGAGTTATTGAGTTATTTGCTGGTCATCATCATTGCACTCCGAACATGTCCGTGGGTGCTCAGATCCCCTCCTCAGCAAGTCCCGCAGTGTCCAGCGACTGACGTTATTCACGGTTCATTCTGAACTGATTTTGATGACATTACACTTTTTGTCACTTTAAAGAGCTAGCTTTTCAAAGCTTATTTTAAAATGTAAGTAAAATCTAGAAGCTGAAGGCTGATATCTTAATGGGCTTTTAGATGGAAAATATCTAAATTTTCTAGATTTAGAGAAAATTGAAAACATGCTGCCCAAGCTATTAAAAATTATCTCTTCCAAATATAAGAGCATTTCTGATTGTTATATTGTTGTTTAAATGTTCTCTTTCTTTATCTCTATCGCTTTTCAGTTGGACGGTTATAATAAGATCTGTGTATGTGTGTGTTTTTGTTTTTGCTTTTTTGGTTCTTTTTTGGTTCTTTTTTGGCGGGGGAGCTGGGTAATCTGCCTCCCGGACAATAAGATCACGGTTTAAATCCCAACAGTGGTTTGAGCTTTTATTCACTTCGGGTCCGTGTTTTCTTCCTGGCTTTCCCCTTCCTCTGTCTCTGGGTGTTGAGATCCCGTGTCTAACCCGCTAGGACACAGGCAAAATACAGGTAGTCCTGTGTCTAGCCTTCTAGGACAAAGACACACAAAAAAACATGTAATTCTGTGTCTAGCTCTCAAGAACAAAGGAAAAAAAACAGGTAGTCCCTTGTCTAGCTCTCAAGAACAAAGGAAAAAAAAACAGGTAGTCCCGTGTCTAGCCTTCTATGACAAAAGCAAAAAAACAGGTAGTCCTGTGTCTAGCCTTCTAGGACAAAAGCAAAAATCAATTAGTCCCGTGTCTAGCCTTCTATGACAAAAGCAAAAAACAGGTAGTCCTGTGTCTAGCCTTCTAGGACAAAAGCAAAAAACAGGTAGTCCTGTGTCTAGCCTTCTAGGACAAAAGCAAAAAACAGGTAGTCCTGTGTCTAGCCTTCTAGGACAAAAGCAAAAAACAGGTAGTCCTGTGTCTAGCCTTCTAGGAAAAAAGCAAAAAACAGGTAGTCCCGTGTCTAGCCTTCTAGGACAAAAGCAAAAAACAGGTAGTCCCGTGTCTAGCCTTCTAGGAAAAAAGCAAAAAACAGGTAGTCCTGTGTCTAGCCTTCTAGGAAAAAAGCAAAAAACAGGTAGTCCCGTGTCTAGCCTTCTAGGAAAAAAGCAAAAAACAGGTAGTCCCGTGTCTAGCCTTCTAGGAAAAAGCAAAAAACAGGTAGTCCCGTGTCTAGCCTTCTAGGACAAAAGCAAAAAACAGGTAGTCCCGTGTCTAGCCTTCTAGGACAAAAGCAAAAAACAGGTAGTCCCGTGTCTAGCCTTCTAGGACAAAAGCAAAAAACAGGTAGTCCCGTGTCTAGCCTTCTAGGACAAAAGCAAAAAACAGGTAGTCCTGTGTCTAGCCTTCTAGGACAAAAGCAAAAAACAGGTAGTCCTGTGTCTAGCCTTCTAGGACAAAAGCAAAAAACAGGTAGTCCTGTGTCTAGCCTTCTAGGACAAAAGCAAAAAACAGGTAGTCCTGTGTCTAGCCTTCTAGGACAAAAGCAAAAAAACAGGTAGTCCTGTGTCTAGCCTTCTAGGACAAAAGCAAAAAACAGGTAGTCCTGTGTCTAGCCTTCTAGGACAAAAGCAAAAAACAGGTAGTCCTGTGTCTAGCCTTCTAGGACAAAAGCAAAAAACAGGTAGTCCTGTGCTCCTTATCCACAGGATGAACCTTTAGCAGCTGGTAATCGAAAAGAGTGAGCCAAAGATGGCCGCTGCCCCAGACAAAAGTGTATGAGAAGATCAAGCCAAAACCCGAGACTATATGAGAGGGTATCTGAAGTCGGGTCACACCTGCTTGTATGACGAGGAACACATGCTTGTATGGCGAGGAACACCTGCTTGTATGGCGAGGAACACCTGCTTATATGGCGAGGAACACTGCTTGTATGACGAGGAACACCTGCTTGTATGGCGAGGAACACCTGCTTGTATGGCGAGGAACACCTGCTTGTATGGCGAGGAACACCTGCTTGTATGGCGAGGAACACCTGCTTGTATGACGAGGAACACCTGCTTGTATGGCGAGGAACACCTGCTTGTATGACGAGGAACACCTGCTTGTATGGCGAGGAACACCTGCTTGTATGGCGAGGAACACCTGCTTGTATGGCGAGGAACACCTGCTTGTATGACGAGGAACACCTGCTTGTATGACGAGGAACACCTGCTTGTATGACGAGGAACACCTGCTTGTATGGCGAGGAACACCTGCTTGTATGACGAGGAACACCTGCTTGTATGGCGAGGAACACCTGCTTGTATGGCGAGGAACACCTGCTTGTATGGCGAGGAACACCTGCTTGTATGACGAGGAACGAGCACACGGCTGTCAGTTTGAACAAAATGATAAAGTGATATTCTCGCAAATCCCTATAGACATCGCTAGAGATGTAAAGCTGTCTAAACCAAACAGATATTCTATAATAAAAAGATATAAATCTCGCTGCCTCAGTTTTCAAAAACCGAATCTCCAGAGTCGACTGTACTCGGTAAACATTTCCTATTTTATGCCTATCTTGGTTGTATCATGTTTCATGAATTTCATTTTTGACCATCAAAATCTCTTGTCGTCCTCAGTAGTTTAGTTTGCTAACCACTAAGCTATCGCGGCTCCTTGATTATTATGTTCTGGGTTGGATTCTCCAGCCTGGGGTCGGGGGAGTCATTATAATTATCATAGTAATTGTTCCGACCATAGATCACAATTCTTTTAAATACATGATTATATTGGCAAAGACAGTCTATTGCAACAACATAACTAAGAGACTTTCTACTATAGAATTAATTGTCAGCTAATGACTGACACAGTTATCAAATATCAAATAAGCCCATATCTTTCAATACATGTTCTTGGAGCACGCAGATTAATGAAAACAAAGATCAGCCTGTTGAAATAGGAATTTTTATTTTTATTTTAACTGGAAGCGCATATTATTGATGGGAAGATAGATCACGAATTGCCCGGTAAAAAAAATGTTTCTAGAGACTTCCGCTTCCAACATGGTCGAAAGTGGTTCACGTTCTCTGGACTGCTGCAGAAATTGCATTTGGGGACTGGTTAGTTTCGGCTCTTCGATGCAATGTTTTGCGTTAAAGTCAATCTGATGATACACTTAACAAATTTCACCGATGATGCTGAGTCGTACACACCTCAATGCTCTTCTTTGTCAAGTCCAAGTTTGTGAATGCGACCTTCCCCTGTCTAGAGTTGATGTGCGGTTTACGTCAACACATTGAGTGCTGTTCCAAGGCCATCGTTGGAATTGTTTAACGCCAAGTATTTACATGTTACAACTCATTAATATGGACTGCTCTGCCAAGTCAATCGCTGTTTTCACTTTAGAGATTGTGCATCATCTTTTCGTGCATTGTTAGCTGCATTTATTAGAGTAATTGGGATTTTATGGGAGCAGCCATTGTTGTGTGTGCTACGTCATCACAATGGCTGATTGTATATCCCTAAAACGGCCGTACGCTAATAGTGAAAGGCGCAATGGAGTTTCGTAAATGACTTTGCAGCATCGGGGTGACTCCCGGAGGTTCATGTTAGTCAGGAGGGATTCATAATTTCACAAATTTACATTGCAGGGAGATCTTACAGTTTGTTGTTTGATGTGTGACGGGGATAGTCCGATGACTAACTGTGTTTCATATGTTTGGATTTGGAGTCAAGGTGATGTCCTAGCATCATCAAGCGTTATACATTTTTTTTTAAAATATGACGATCATCATTTTCAGGAGAACGTGAACTTTCGGTCAATATGGTGGATAGGTGGCAGGAACCATTAAGGCAATGTCTGAAAAGTGTTCCTTGTTGCAGTTTCCTCATATTCCAAGTCCAGCTTGTTGCAGGTGCTACTGAGTTAAGTGCTCTGTGCACACCGTGAGGTGTGCGTTTCATCTGTTTTTATCTTGTTTCGATATTCCGATTGTTTACAATGAATGATGATATAGTGTGATGGAGAACAGATGGCTGTGTTCACTTTCTGTGCGGTTTTGCCTTATGTCTTTCGGCGTGTGCTGGGACTGCTATGATGGGGACTACAGCTACCTTTTTTTGTTTGGGGGATGAGATAGTAATTCGGATGATTCCACTGGCACGGGCGGTTGAGCAATTATGGATTTTAATTCGTTTGCAGTGATACCGGGGCCTTCAATAACCATAACCAAAACCATAACCAAAACCATAACCAAAACCATAGCCAAAACCATAGCCATAAAATGATTCTAGTCTAAATGCTTATGAAAATAGTTATTGTTTTATTAAATATGTTTGTAACCATCTTCCTTTCTCTCTCATGTTGTTATATTTTTATGTGAGGTTGCTGTAGTAAATTTTTTTCATTTGAAATTGTTATAATTGTTTTTAATCTGAAATTGTTTTCATTTTTTTCTATCTAAAATTGTCATAAATTGTGTATCTGATATTGTTATACTTTTTCTATCTGAAATTGTCATAATTATTGTATCTTAAATTTTTATAATTTTTCTATCTGAAATTGTTACGATTATTGTATCAGATATTGTTATCATTTTTCTGTCTGATATTGTTATAATTGTGTGTTCATCATCAACTCATCAGATGAAGGAAGAAGTTATCTCCTCACATTTTTTTTCAACTTCATTATGTTCTTCTTTTGTTCTATTTAGCCAAAGCAACTGATAACGATGTCTTCCATTTCTGTCATCAAAACAATGTTGAATATTTGAAACATTCGCTCACAAATCTCTATTTTAAAAACATGTACAACATCAGTACATATAAAAATAAAGATAATAGAGCCCCGTCACGTCAAGTAGCGTATAGAGAATATGGTGTTAGTGACCATGATTTTTACAGACCTTCGGCA
This sequence comes from Megaustenia siamemsis, assembly GCA_032433765.1. Classification (NCBI taxonomy): domain Eukaryota; kingdom Metazoa; phylum Mollusca; class Gastropoda; order Stylommatophora; family Ariophantidae; genus Megaustenia; species Megaustenia siamemsis. The sequence continues at coordinate 3,308,638 of JAVIAB010000125.1, read as the reverse complement.
CAGTATTTTTTGAAATAATGTGGTCAGTATTACGCCCATGTCGCTTTACTTTTCCAGAAAAAAATCTGGTACCCATTTAAGGCTGGGTGAACCTGGAAACCGTCGATCAGGATACCTCTTGTCCTTTGTAGTCCAGTTCACTAACCACTGAATTATCGCGGCTTCCAATATCAGTACATATTATAAAAATTAGGAGAATATCAGTACATATAAAAAATACAGACATCATACATTTATAAATTAAGGATAATTTAAGTGCATATTACAAAAATAAGGATAAATTCAATACATATAAAAATAAGGATAATATCAATACATATAAAAATAAGGATAATATCGGTGCATATAAAAATAAGGATAATATCAATACATAAAAATAAGGATACCGCCAAGAGAGATTTAATTTCCCATACTTGTCCTGTAATTATTATTTTGGAGAATATTCCAGAAATATGATAAAATGTTTGTGTCAAATTATTAAGTTTCTTACACTTCAATGACGTCAGAAATTGTGAAGAAAAATTGTTTACACAAAATAAAACAAAATGTTAAGTAATTGGTCTTATTTAATTTAATTATTTTTGTGTCCGGAGATTTTCTGTATTGAACTGTGCAGAAACAAAGATGGGTGAATCTATTCTGGAAATACTTGTTTTTGTAACACTTTTTTAAAATTCACAAATTGTATTTATCTTTTGAAAATTTATAGTCAAACAATTATAATTATATATATTTGTTAACCTGGTATGCCTTGAAATGTCAAAATAATATACTTTACTATGAACAGTGTGCTGAAAACAAGGAAGCAGCAAGATTCAATTCTTTCTCACCCAGTTGTCGTTTTTTAAATTATCTTCACTTCCACAACTAGTAGCAATATTTCAACGAAGATTCTAGATATAGTGATCCAGTAGTGATCTTTCATTTCCACATTTTTATTAAAATAAAACAACCGATACTATAGTCACACATAATTATCAATGAGACATTGATCATTAAAAATGGCAGTTTAGAAGCAACTAATGAGTAATTATTCTATTCCTCTTCGTAAGGTTTGTGAGACCAATCCATCTTAACAATGAGACTTCCCAATACAAACAAAAGAAAATAATCGACTCTTTTCATTAACATATTTCTATTCTGGACATGTTCGGGGCGCAATTGATCGCAACTCAATATTTGTACAATATTTTACAAACTGTTGCAGGCTGTTACCTGTGACTAGAGTCTGTCAATCTGTGTACCTTTAATTAGGGACATTTTCTCATAAACTATTTATAGTTCAATATTGACGTCATTAGTCTAATAAAATTAAAAAGCTCCGCTACTATTTGTGTGTCAGTTTTGTTTCGCAATTTGATGTAATCATTAGACCAGTACAATGTTGCTTCTCAACAATTTTCTTCTTTGAAGTACTGGCGCTGGATGAAGAGATCTTATGATCTATTTTGAGAACAAATATTTTGTTATGTCTAGACCATCACACATCGATTTCAACAGGCTATGAGAACGCAGGCTACACAACTCTCTCATTAAAAACGTGATCAAGATGAATGATTCATTCTTTAAAGAGATCTATAAAACTGATATCCGACAGTTGTACAAAAGGACATATGGTCTCGTTAGATAATTAATGTACAACTGCTCTTTTATTTAACATCTTTCTCTGTATCATCATCATCATCATCGGGTGCCCATCTCCGCATCGAAAGTTAGCAACCATGGAGCGCCATTCCGCTCTGCATCTTGCTTTGATGATGCAGGTTGTCATAGAATGACTTGTCCATCTTTTGATGTTACTCGTCCACGTTAGTCTTGGTCTGCCGCTGCTTCTTTTACCTTGTATTTTCCTTTCCAAGATTACTTATAGTAGGCTGCTATGTCTTTTAACATGCCCCAGAAATCTCATTTGTCTTGTTTGAATTGTGTTTAGTAGTTCTCTTTTCATTTTTAGTTGTTTTCAGACTTCATTTGTTTTCTTTTTTTCCATCCAATTCTTCATATACTTCCATAGATCCACATTTGAAAGGCTTCAATTTTCTGTTCTTTTTTTGTGTGTGTGGATCTAATGTCTATGTTTCTGCACCATACAGGAATGTTGAGAAGATATATAACATTTTGTTGTTTTAGCCCTGTTGTTATTTGTTTTCATGTTAGTATATTTTTTCATGACATTAAAATTACTTTTTGTCATTCCTATTCTTTTGTTTATTTCAGTTTTACATTTTCCATCGCTAGTATGTCCAAGGTAGTTGTAGTTCTGAACTGTCTCCAGGTCTTATTCCTTCAACTTTGATATCCATTTATAGTTTTTGAGTATTATCTTTGTTCATTATCATAGTTTTAGTCTTTTTGATATTCATATAATCCATATTTGTTGCTTATATATTATTTGCCTTTTGCTCTTTCTCCGAATATTTTTATTTCAGAGATATATTTTGTTTCCTTTTTTTCTCTCCATGTTTTGTACATAAAAAGCGACGTAATCTTGTTATAAAAGATATGCACTTAATTCGCTTTGGACTGTACAAGCAGTGTGTTCGTAAAACAATGCGCCAGTGTTCCCTATATAAATATATAACAACAGAAATTGTTCCACTGGAGACACTCAACGTAATGACTTATTTGTTTGCAAAATAGCGCTGACTAAACAACGTAAGACGCTTTATGTTGTAGAACATCCCATAGCAACACCTGTAGTCACTGTTTACAGCAATTGTTTGTGTGATTGCTGCATTTGTTAGGAAGCAGTGGTACATAACATTAAGTGATGGAGACTGCGGGTATAAATACAAAAGCACAGGTCACAGGTTCCGGTTGGAGCGAGTCATCTCCCCGTATTCTATCACTCTGGATGTCTTCCGTTGACAAGGTGGCGCTTTTTGTCCTAACAACTAACAAAAATTAACAATGCGCGTGGCACGACACAAAGGGAAAATGGTAGCAGCCCTTTTATTTTTCAATGAACATTTGAAGGGTAAGGTGGTCGGTATCACACCAGATCGTCCTATAATCTCAAGAAAAAAAATACTACTACCAATTTTTAGAGGCTGGGGGAAGCCAGAAGCCATATTGGATGGAAATAAATTTTGCTACACCTGGGATTTGAACCAGGGCCCCTTTAAAAAAATTAGATTATTGAATTTAGTTGATCAAGAGAATACTAATGGGGACAGGGCAGAGAATGGTTGATTACAATAGGGACCAAATTGACAAAGCAGAATATGGTTGATTACAATAGGGACCAAATTGACAAAGCAGAAAATGGTTGATTACAATAGGGACCAAATGGACAAGGCAGAGAATGGTTGATTACAATAGGGACCAAATGGACAGAGCAGAGAATGGTTGATTACAATAGGGACCAAATGGACAGAGCAGAGAATGGTTGATTACAATAGGGACCAAATGGACAGAGCAGAGAATGGTTGATTACAATAGGGCCAAATGGACAGGGAAAAGAATGGTTGATTACAATAGGGACCGAAATGGACAGGGAAAAGAATGGTTGATTACAATAGGGACCGAAATGGACATGGCAAAAAATCATCATACGCCATGCCGGTTTGCGTAGGTGATCATGTCCCTCCACAATCTTCTATCTACAGTGCATTGTATCAGTTCTGTTGTTGACTGCTTTCCATGCCATGACACCATGCTATCCCGTATTTTCTCTCTTTGTCGTCCGCGATCTCTCTTCCCTTTTATTTTACTAATTGTAACCAAGTATTCAAACCTTCCTCTTCTCATGATGTGCCTGAAAAATGTTTCTGTCTGATGCTTATTAGGAGCTCCATTTTTTTTTTTTTTTTTGGGGGGGGGGGGGGGAGCAAAGGATGGTTGATCAAAAACTAAAGATAACGGCATCATCTGACCTGGGTTTGCTCAAGACAGACGACAGTTGCCACGTTGGCTTGTATGCCTGAGTGGGCTGAATGGTTGAACTGATATGTAGTTGATAATGAGCATTGAATGAGACATATTATGTTTGTTGTTGTTGGTGTATTTGTCGTTCTCTTTCTATTGTTTCATCATTGATCAAATGCTTCTGGTCGACAAACATTGTTTATTTTTAACATTTAGATCGTTCTGGTCCTTAGTTGGTGCACTATTTTTTTATCAACATATCATTCATTTGTTAGAAAGTAAAGACTTTTATCTTTTTCTGGTCTTGCAGAAACAATGACATCGAAAACGAGGCGGAGGAGAGGTCCTGGCAGAATATAACGTTCTGAGGTGAATATGACGTACAGATCAAGATCAACACATCCACAAAATACACAAGAACTCTATAGAGATGTCCGTTACAAAATATTAAATGTATGTTTATTTTAAAAAAACCATTAGCTGCTTGATTGGTTATGGAAGGCCCCGGTATCCCTGCAAACGAATTAAAATCCATAAATGCTCAACCGCCTGTGCCAGTGGAATCATCCGAATTACTAACTCATCTCCTAAACAAGAAAAGGTAGCTGTAGTCCCCATCATAGCAGTCTCAGCACACGCAAAAAGACATAAGGCGAAACCGCACAAAACGTGAACACAGCCAACTGTTCCCTGCCATACGATATCATCATTCATCATAAACAATTAGAATATCGAAACATGATGTTTGTATCGAAACTGTTTGATTTAAGGGCCTGATTTAAAAATTCATGAACTGTTTGATTTAAGGGCCTGATTTAAAAATTCATGAGCTGCTTGATTTAAGGGCCTGATTTAGGCCCAGGCTAAATAAACTGCAGCTTTGGAGCCTCATATTTTGAAAAGGCTGGGGCCTCAAATATGTTTATTGTAGTCTATGATGAAGACCTTCTGGTATTATTTTGTAACAGGGACCTGAAAGTTTCATTGACCTTAGCCAGGGCCCCACCAAGTCTAAATCTGGTCCTGTGAGTGAAATGTAATGAAATGAATAACAGTGAGAGTAAACATAATATTTCTTATTTGAAATTTGTTATTCTTTTCCTGCGCTTGCTTTGTGATTACCTTTGATAGTTAAAATGGCGTTAAGTGGACGTAGTTGTGTTGTGCCGTGATTCACGATGATCTGGAACATCTCGCCTTTTGGATAAGAGTACAGCACAGCCCATTTAAGTACAGGGTGTTCTCGCTTCTTTCTTCGTTCTAGACTCGTTTGGCCACCAGAGACAGGTTAGTCTGTTTTCTCGGTCACTACATGAAGGTGTAATATGAATTTGGTCAGTTGTGGTTCGCCTATCATGACTCCAGCAGTCAGCTACGAACCGTTGATCGCTATCAACTTATTCGTTCTCAATGTCTTTCTTCACTCCCTGTATGATGACATTTAAGAATCAAACAGACAAGGAGAGAAATAAAATCATCGGTTACAGTTCACGCTTGCTTTGAGCTGCTTTCGTTTCTGAAATGACAATTTTTTTAAAAAGTCGTATGGTAACAGCTTTACGTGGTAATTAACAAAACAAAAGTCGACGTTTCGGCCAAGTAGGCCTTCAGCTGGAACAACAAACAACAACACAAAAAATATATATAAGGATATGTACACAATTCTAACTACATGACGATAATATGCTAGATACTCAAGAAAGGAAATAAAAAAGGGTCACTTCCCTGTGTTCCAGAGCGTGGTCAGCTACTGAATGAACTAAAATAAGTAGGCGGGATGACCAACTATATATCTCACTGACCAGGCAGACAGGTGAAAGGACGGAAGGGTTCTAAAAATATGGGGAGGTGGGTACAGGATACGTATAAACCATGTATATCTAACTGTGTGTGTGCACAACAAACATATGTGTAAAAAAAAAAATGTGTACCTAGCCATACATGCGCACAAGCATAAATCCGTATATATTACCACAAAGCACACAAAGAAAACCCGTAGGTGTCTAAATGTGCCAATATATATGCAGACAAATACACATGCATGTATAGGTTCGGTAGCATGGGGGGTAAGAAATGTATGGTAGGTGTCCTATGTGTATGAGAGCGATATGTTCATGCCATGGGGGGTGGGGGGGGGGGAACAGCGAACCTAACTGGACAATGAAGCGATTCTCAAAGGCGAATCGGCTGCGATTGCTGGAGTGACACGAGACAATGCCAGTAACTTGCATGTCAGGTTTCCCACTATGGCCAGGAGAATTGAAATGGGCAGATACCGGGCTGCCAGTCTTTTGCTCAACATCACGAAGATGCTCAAAAAATCTGTCACGCAACTGTCCTCCAGACTCGCCCACATACGTCATTTCGTTTCTCCACATTGATAAGTTCAAGTCTTCAAAATCAATGCTTAGAAACATGTATAATTTAAATGTAAGAAATTCCTAAGACGTTCCATCGATGTTATCAGTGCCTGCGTCTATTGTCTACAGTAACCTATGAGGTAATCAAACTCTTGCTACAATACTACCAGATATTAGATCTCTGAAAGTTAACACATTACTTTTAAAGTTAAACTCTTGCTACAATACTACCAGATATTAGATCTCTGAAAGTTAACACATTACTTCTAAAGTTAAACTCTAGCTACAATACTACAAGATATTAGATCTCTGAAAGTTAACACATTACTTCTAAAGTTAAACTCTAGCTACAATACTACCAGATATTAGATCTCTGAAAGTTAACACATTACTTCTAAAGCTAAACTCTTGCTACAATACTACCAGATATTAGATCTCTGAAAGCTAACACATTACTCTAAAGCTAAACTCTTGCTACAATACTACCAGATATTAAATCTCTGAAAGCTAACACATTACTTCTAAAGCTAAACTCTTGCTACAATACTACCAGATATTAGATCTCTGAAAGCTAACACATTACTTCTAAAGCTAAACTCTTGCTACAATACTACCAGATATTAGATCTCTGAAAGTTAACACATTACTTCTAAAGTTAAACTCTTGCTACAATACTACCAGATATTAGATCTCTGAAAGTTAACACATTACTTCTAAAGTTAAACTCTTGCTACAATACTACCAGATATTAGATCTCTGAAAGCTAACACATTACTTCTAAAGTTAAACTCTTGCTACAATACTACCAGATATTAGATCTCTGAAAGTTAACACATTACTTCTAAAGCTAAACTCTTGCTACAATACTACCAGATATTAGATCTCTGAAAGCTAACACATTACTTCTAAAGCTAAACTCTTGCTACAATACTACCAGATATTAGATTTCTGAAAGTTAACACATTACTTCTAAAGCTAAACTCTTGCTACAATACTACCAGATATTAGATCTCTGAAAGTTAACACATTACTTCTAAAGCTAAACTCTTGCTACAATACTACCAGATATTAGATCTCTGAAAGTTAACACATTACTTCTAAAGTTAAACTCTTGCTACAATACTACCAGATATTAAATCTCTGAAAGCTAACACATAACTTCTAAAGCTAAGCCTCGAGTCTGGATGCATTTCACGTCTCCGTCAACTCAAATGAAAGTAGGTGTCAGATTATAATCATTGTCGTTGTGACGTTCTAAACGTATGCATCAGACACGTCAGTGTTTACTTATCTTTATCCACTAGTGTGTGTCTGGTGTTATCCATAGAAAAAAATAATAATCAAAATTCACAAATTGTAACAAGTCTTAAAAGGGGGGGGGGGGGGGGGAGGGGATGGTGTAGAAAACAAATAATGAATTTCTGACGCAACCGAAATTTATAACAAATTACTGAGGTAAGTGAGACAATTCAACGAATTGCTGAGGTAACAGATCAAGCCGACATCTTTAAAAGTTCGAAGATTCCAAAGAGAACATCATTCCCATATGAATAATTATCATTCTGTTGATGTAATGAACTTGACGTAGTTCAAGCTCGCACTTATAACAATTCAATATAAATAACTAATGCGCTCTATGCTGCTTTGTTATAACTTATTATTGCTAGATGGGTTTAACTTTTTATGGGAAACTTTCCTATAATGATTGTACCAGCAGCGCGAAATGATGCGAACATAACAAGTAATGATGAGTGTATAATTATAATATAGATCAAGAAGGCGAAACAAAGAGATCACAAGCAGGATAGTAAAAGCAGCAACAAATTTTAAAAACCTGGACAAAATTTAGAAATGAATATTACTAAGCAAGAAAACTAAACTTAGAATATTCTACTAAAACGTATTATCAATCATTACCTACGACTGTGAATGCTGGAAAACAACAAAAAAGACAGAAAAATAATTCTTTTGAAGACAAGTGCCTAAGACGAAAACTATATGCACAATGTAATGAATTCAAGACTAATATAGAGATGAGAGAAATGGTCATGCAACCAACGATCTCATCTACAATGTAATGAATTCAAGACTAATATAGAGATAAGAGAAATGGTCACGCAACCAACGATCTCATCTGCAATGTAATTAATTCAAGACTAATATAGAGATAAGAGAAATGGTCATGCAACCAACGATCTCATCTACAATGTACTGAATTCAAGACTAATATAGAGATAAGAGAAATGGCCATGCAACCAACGATCTCATCTACAATGTACTGAATTCAAGACTAATATAGAGATAAGAGAAATGGCCATGCAACCAACGATCTCATCTACAATTAGGAGGAGAAGATGAACATATGCCTGCGTATGTTGAAAAGAGACAACAAAAGAATTTCAAAACTGGCTCTTCGATGGGAAACGGCAGGATACAGAAAGACAGGACGACCTAGAGTGAGACTAAAAAGAACATTTATAAGAGAAGCAAAGTTGACAGGCATAGACTCATTGGATAATATTGAAGATCTCGCCCAGAAAAGATGGATGGCAAAAACAGCATGAGCTGTTTACGACGCTCGACGTTTGAGTCTAGCGACCCTGGAGCAAATCAAGATAATTATAATATTTGCTGCTGCCACTTGTACACTTGTGTCACGTTTAGTAACATATTTTCTTCTTGCATGTGCATTTTTAAAACTAGAAGTGTATGTCTATAACGCAATAATAAATGTTCCACTATTAAATGTTGTCATATTGTTACTGTGAGCACCAAAAGTGTATGTCTATAAGGCAATAATAAATGTTCCGCTATTAAATGTTATCATATTTTACTGTGAGCACCAAAAGTGTATGTCTATAAGGCAATAATAAATGTTCCACTATTAAATGTTATCATATTTTACTGTGAGCATCAAAAGGATCCATATTTGTGAAATCCCAGGGGTTGTTAGGGTCTCCAATGACAGACTTTATCAACCTTCTCCGTTGATCTCTATTTTCAGTCATTCTATAGAGCTCTGTGAAATCGAGACCTGTCAACACTTTGATATTATCTTCCCATCTATTTCTCTGTCTAAATCTCCTTTTGTCTCCTGTTACAGTTCTTTGTAGTATGGACTTTGAAGAATCTGGAGCAATCCTACATTATTTGTATATGATCACACACACACCACACATATATTGTGATTTATTTATTGCAAGGCATTTACATGATATTGTATATAATATAAACGGGCAGAGCAGAATGGCGCTCCATGGTAGCCAACCTTCGTTGTGGAGACGGCACTCGATGATGATGATATAAACTAAGAACTATATCTTGATTATTTGTATGGGATAATTTGCCGCACGATCTACGAGTTAAGGAGAATGTGCGCATAGGCTGGTCTTTCAGTAGATGGTATACAAGTGTTTATAGAAGAAGTGTGGGTGGCAAGCCTCGTGAGTGCACAGCAAGCGAGCTACTGGAACCGTTGTTGCGTCTACTCCGTTGCCATCTATTGAAAGCTAAAGAACACCTACGGGTTTGTCCAGAGTGATGTGGCGCATAGCATTCATGTGCTGCTTTATCACTAGATGTTGTGTCTTCTTCGTCATTTTCTATTGAAATAATAAAAGTTCAATCATCTCATGAGCTTTACTGAGGTTACAAGACAGGTGTTCATCAAACTCTCGTGTTTCTTGTGTCAGCTGTAAAAAGCATTGATATAAGAGAGTGCCTCATTTCCCTGTCCTTTATCCGCAGACTATCACTTTCATGATATAAGAGAGTGCCTCATTTCCCTGTCCTTTATCCGCAGACTATCACTTTCATGATATAAGAGAGTGCCTCATTTCCCTGTCCTTTATCCGCAGACTATCACTTTCATGATATAAGAGAGTGCCTCATTTCCCTGTCCTTTATCCGCAGACTATCACTTTCATGATATAAGAGAGTGCCTCATTTCCCTGTCCTTTATCCACACACTATCACTTCCATGAAGTCGGGTGACTCCGACTCCGTAAAAACAATGCGAGCAGCCAAGTGGAAAATGTCCATGCGTTCAAAAAACCTTTGCTGGAAATATTAAACGCCTTTTCGTATTCAGTTTGAGCATCAAAGTTCTAGAACATGGAATAAGTGTAACAGAGTTTCGTTTATTTAGGCTAATAATAGGAGCTGATTCCGTTGAAAAAGGGGGGGGGGGGGGAGTAACATTTGTAGATTGAATGATATAGGAAATAGTTGTCAGCAGGTCATAGTTCATGGATGTTTCGCGAAAATCATGTCCAGGAAATCAGGTGTCTAATACCAGAAGTCAAGTTTCTTTGTTCCAGATCTACAGAAGGTGGCCAAGCATCGAAGGGTGCGGACGCGTTCTAGAGAGATCAGAGAATGAACTGGCTGTATGTTACCACCTTGGATGCTGACAAAACTTAGATCATGACAGAATTAGCTAGATAGAAGTAGATTATTGCAACTCAGGTTCCAGATAATTAATCATTTAGGGTAGCGTAATAATGTAGAGATTAATGGTCCGCCACGGTGAGTGTTACATCTTAGACGATCGTTAGGACGTTAGATAGAGACTGTATAGCAGTTTGTAGGGGTAACCTTTCACAAGGACAGCAGTACGGTTTGTATGAAGTTTGGAATGAAGAATATTGAGATTGATATTTTAATAACATGGAACATTAATAACATGGAACATTAATAACATGGAACATTAATAAATTCCTGGAGAGCCCTGTATTTTGAGCCAGCATCATAACATCTTAATAATCCACCCGTGAGTGTGTTGACAATTCAATGTTTGTCAAATGTTTATCATGTCCAGATCAGTCTGTCTGCAGTCAAGAAAATTACAAGCGATCACAAGGCCACCACTGTAAGAGTCAATATGCGTCGATTGAAAAAAAAAAAAAACTTCCCATTAATTATCACTAGTTCTTCTTTCTGCTATAAAAATGCGAAATGTTGATTATCAGCTGTTGAGAACATTCACTGATTTTCTACATACGAATTGTGTATGCGTAATAGTAAAGGTGAAGTACGAGACTTGAACCGGGGTCTTAGCACGTGAGTTTCCCCCCATATGTGCTCGACCGCCTATCCAGGAGTGTTAGGAGAATTCTGGATAGTGCCGCTTCAAGCATCGAAACTCACGATGCGAGGCGACATTCCTCACCTTCCCAGATAAATACTATGGTACCCATTTCTGCCAGCGGCTGGGTCGACCGTGGGAATATTTTTTTTTCCAACCACGAGCAAAATTCACACTGGGTGGTTTTCCCAACTAGGCTACCGAGCCCCCCCCCCCCCTTTCTATATCTGTGCATGTTCATATCAAGTGGCAGCCTCTCAATCTATAATTAGGTCACAGTGCCCGCATGTACATTTGTCCGCCCAAAAATGGAAACAATAAATTGTTCATATGCTTTGTTTCGTGAGTCGTTAACACTCAGCAGGAACAACAAGATCTCCCTGTACCTGCTACTGACAGAGTAGTACACGAAGATGTTGACACTGCTGTTTATCAAGCGAAAGTTGAAAATAAAAAGTAAGGCCAAGTTATAGACGTTGTTGCACTCTTTCCCAATGTCCAGTTCAGGAATGAAGGCCTTGACAGTTGCAACCAGAAGAACAGGTAAATTGCAAGTGAAAAATATGATTGCAAGCAGCACAACAACTTTTGTCAGTTTGATGTCTTTACTGCTCATGATTTTGTCCTTGGTGTCTGATGCTTGAGCTGAGTCTGTGAAAGATAAGTCTGAGATTTAAATTTGTCTTCCTTTACACCTGAGAAACCCATCACCTTTTTCCTGAATTGAGCTAATTTTTTAATGCTGGAGATCATTAATACAGCACAGGCGGTAATAACGACTTGAGCGATGGTGGGTATAACAACGCCATTGAATGTATCAACAAACATTACAGTCTCTCGCCTCCGTCTAGCCAACCACACAACAAGACGTGTTCTGTTGAATTTTGGATCAAATCTCCACTGTAAGCTTTGAGTAGCCCACGCTGGGCAGATGCAGACAGCACAAAAGACAACGATCACGACGTGAATTACAACAGAGCGGAATTTCGTGAATGTTCTTTTCACCTTCAAAGGAATTATAACACAGAAACACCTCTCAACGGACAGGTACACTGTCACAGCGGTGGAAAGGACATGTATACATCCGCGAAGATAACGAAAGTAGACATAATGGACGGCTAACAAGTTCACTGTTGATAATGGGAAGTGGTTTTCAATAACGTTACAAACGACTGACAGTAGGAATAAGAAACAACTAACCAGATCCCAAAGTGCCAACGCTATAAACGTGACAGTCACGCTATCCTTCACTCCTTGTCGACGGTACACTATGATATTTATGACGTTTGAGATTATTCCAAAAACAGCGATCAGTGTTCCAAGAAAAAACAGCGAGACAATATTAAGAATGTAATACATTGCCTCTGTAATTGTTTCCTCAGTTTCTACGGTCATGACTTCATGTAAAGTTATTGAATCAAATGATGACATTTTTGAAGATCACAGATATTGCAATTCGTGTAGTTTCCTATCATAAAATGTTTCCAGTTTAATTTCTTGCTGTTTTTTTTAATTCCTGTCTAAATTTGTCATAATCTTATGCGTACTCCTCTAGACGTCAGTTTTAATAAGTTTCGAAGAAAGCATTCATCAGCTCCAGTCTGGACACGTCACCATACAGCATGTCCCGACATGGTACCGGTGATGGCTACAAGAGCCTTCTCTGCTCATCATATGTTGGTCATGATCGTGGCAGATGCTCAACGGTCATTTTTCCTGTGCCACAGTCACATTCATCAGAGGTCCCTAACCTTAGGTTGTTGAAAATGTGCTGCTTCAAACTGTTATAGCCTGTTCGGAGTCTAGAAATTGTTACTTCATCTTTTCTGTTGAGCTCGTTTCTGTTGTATCCTTTCTGCTGAGCGGATGGTGTGTTTGATTTTCTAGTAACCCTCTTGTTCTGTATTCTATTTGTTCATGTATTTGTTCCTGACAAACCGCGTCATGTATCTATCTGACTGGTGTAACTTACCATCTTCCATCGCCAACTTGTCTTCCTCATAGTTTCCAGGAATATCGCAGCGAGATGGGATCCACTGAATATCATTTCTGCATCTCTGTCAGATCTGCTAGACTATTTCTCTTTGATTGTTACAATCGGATATAGCTGAAGCTGATTTATTTTCTCAATGAAGAAAGGTTAAGGAGAGAATTTATAAAACAGGTGTTGTGGCAGCGTAGCTTTAATAAACGTTCACTGGATCATTCACACCTAACGGTCATATACCATTTCATAGGAGACAATTTGCACAAATTTGAACATTTTAAACGGCGATATTTAATAATAAAGACCTCAGATTCAGACAGGGCTATCAATCTGTTCTTCGAGAAAAACCCATGCTGGTCGTACATCGTTCATGTGATGTGATTCGTGATTCTGTGTCACAAATGTCCCAGTATTCTGCAGCTACTAGAACGAAAGTATTTTACTTACATATAGACTGGAACTATTTTCGAGTAGTTTCTACCTTCCTTCCCTCGGTAAAATAATTGTTTACTTTGATTTCAAAATGTGTATCAATGTTGTTTATGTTGATACAATGAAACTGTTTATCAACTGTTTCATTAAATATGTCTGTTGATTCTTCTGCCGGAGCTGTGCAGTATTTGCAGAATCAGCCATGAGAGGAGCTACTGGGCACAACAGTCTGACAGTTACTATCAAAGTTCACATCGATCTGTCCCTGGAGGTCTGTGAAAACATTTACTGGCCATAAACCATGTTCACTTGTCTGTATATTACCGACATTGACCTAGTCTTTGAGCTGTGGCATTAGTGGCATTTGAGTTTAAAACTTCGGGATTAAAAAAATATAACTCTCAAAAAAGAAGACTTCTACTAAAGCTAATTTTAGAAAAACTCAATCTGTGAAACATTGACTCTCCTAAAAGACATAATACATTCACACAACGAGGCAGTGTCTTCAAACATTGACTCTCCTAAAAGACATAATACATTCACACAACGAGGCAGTGTCTTCAAACATTGACTCTCCTAAAAGACATAATACATTCACACAATGAGGCAGTGTCTTCAAACATTGACTCTCCTAAAAGGCATAATACATTCACACAACGAGGCAGTGTCTTCAAACATTGACTCTCCTAAAAGACATAATACATTCACACAACGAGGCAGTGTCTTCAAACATTGACTCTCCTAAAAGACATAATACATTCACACAACGAGGCAGTGTCTTCAAACATTGACTCTCCTAAAAGGCATAATACATTCACACAACGAGGCAGTGTCTTCAAACATTGACTCTCCTAAAAGGCATAATACATTCACACAACGAGGCAGTGTCTTCAAACATTGACTCTCCTAAAAGGACATAATACATTCACACAACGAGGCAGTGTCTTCAAACATTGACTCTCCTAAAAGACATAATACATTCACACAACGAGGCAGTGTCTTCAAACATTGACTCTCCTAAAAGGCATAATACATTCACACAACGAGGCAGTGTCTTCAAACATTGACTCTCCTAAAAGACATAATACATTCACACAACGAGGCAGTGTCTTCAAACATTGACTCTCCTAAAAGACATAATACATTCACACAACGAGGCAGTGTCTTCAAACATTGACTCTCCTAAAAGACATAATACATTCACACAACGAGGCAGTGTCTTCAAACATTGACTCTCCTAAAAGACATAATACATTCACACAACGAGGCAGTGTCTTCAAACATTGACTCTCCTAAAAGACATAATACATTCACACAACGAGGCAGTGTCTTCAAACATTGACTCTCCTAAAAGACATAATACATTCACACAACGAGGCAGTGTCTTCAAACATTGACTCTCCTAAAAGACATAATACATTCACACAACGAGGCAGTGTCTTCAAACATTGACTCTCCTAAAAGGCATAATACATTCACACAACGAGGCAGTGTCTTCAAACATTGACTCTCCTAAAAGACATAATACATTCACACAACGAGGCAGTGTCTTCAAACATTGACTCTCCTAAAAGACATAATACATTCACACAACGAGGCAGTGTCTTCAAACATTGACTCTCCTAAAAGACATAATACATTCACACAACGAGGCAGTGTCTTCAAACATTGACTCTCCTAAAAGACATAATACATTCACACAACGAGGCAGTGTCTTCAAACATTGACTCTCCTAAAAGACATAATACATTCACACAACGAGGCAGTGTCTTCAAACATTGACTCTCCTAAAAGACATAATACATTCACACAACGAGGCAGTGTCTTCAAACATTGACTCTCCTAAAAGACATAATACATTCACACAACGAGGCAGTGTCTTCAAACATTGACTCTCCTAAAAGACATAATACATTCACACAACGAGGCAGTGTCTTCAAACATTGACTCTCCTAAAAGACATAATACATTCACACAACGAGGCAGTGTCTTCAAACATTGACTCTCCTAAAAGACATAATACATTCACACAACGAGGCAGTGTCTTCAAACATTGACTCTCCTAAAAGACATAATACATTCACACAACGAGGCAGTGTCTTCAAACATTGACTCTCCTAAAAGACATAATACATTCACACAACGAGGCAGTGTCTTCAAACATTGACTCTCCTAAAAGACATAATACATTCACACAACGAGGCAGTGTCTTCAAACATTGACTCTCCTAAAAGACATAATACATTCACACAATGAGGCAGTGTCTTCAAACATTGACTCTCCTAAAAGGCATAATACATTCACACAACGAGGCAGTGTCTTCAAACATTGACTCTCCTAAAAGACATAATACATTCACACAACGAGGCAGTGTCTTCAAACATTGACTCTCCTAAAAGACATAATACATTCACACAACGAGGCAGTGTCTTCAAACATTGACTCTCCTAAAAGGCATAATACATTCACACAACGAGGCAGTGTCTTCAAACATTGACTCTCCTAAAGGCATAATACATTCACACAACGAGGCAGTGTCTTCAAACATTGACTCTCCTAAAAGGCATAATACATTCACACAACGAGGCAGTGTCTTCAAACATTGACTCTCCTAAAAGGCATAATACATTCACACAACGAGGCAGTGTCTTCAAACATTGACTCTCCTAAAAGACATAATACATTCACACAACGAGGCAGTGTCTTCAAACATTGACTCTCCAAAAGACATAATACATTCACACAACGAGGCAGTGTCTTCAAACATTGACTCTCCTAAAAGGACATAATACATTCACACAACGAGGCAGTGTCTTCAAACATTGACTCTCCTAAAAGACATAATACATTCACACAACGAGGCAGTGTCTTCAAACATTGACTCTCCAAAAGACATAATACATTCACACAACGAGGCAGTGTCTTCAAACATTGACTCTCCTAAAAGACATAATACATTCACACAACGAGGCAGTGTCTTCAAACATTGACTCTCCTAAAAGACATAATACATTCACACAACGAGGCAGTGTCTTCAAACATTGACTCTCCTAAAAGACATAATACATTCACACAACGAGGCAGTGTCTTCAAACATTGACTCTCCTAAAAGACATAATACATTCACACAATGAGGCAGTGTCTTCAAACATTGACTCTCCTAAAAGGCATAATACATTCACACAACGAGGCAGTGTCTTCAAACATTGACTCTCCTAAAAGACATAATACATTCACACAACGAGGCAGTGTCTTCAAACATTGACTCTCCTAAAAGGCATAATACATTCACACAACGAGGCAGTGTCTTCAAACATTGACTCTCCTAAAAGGCATAATACATTCACACAACGAGGCAGTGTCTTCAAACATTGACTCTCCTAAAAGGCATAATACATTCACACAACGAGGCAGTGTCTTCAAACATTGACTCTCCTAAAAGGCATAATACATTCACACAACGAGGCAGTGTCTTCAAACATTGACTCTCCTAAAAGACATAATACATTCACACAACGAGGCAGTGTCTTCAAACATTGACTCTCCTAAAAGACATAATACATTCACACAACGAGGCAGTGTCTTCAAACATTGACTCTCCTAAAAGACATAATACATTCACACAACGAGGCAGTGTCTTCAAACATTGACTCTCCTAAAAGACATAATACATTCACACAACGAGGCAGTGTCTTCAAACATTGACTCTCCTAAAAGACATAATACATTCACACAACGAGGCAGTGTCTTCAAACATTGACTCTCCTAAAAGACATAATACATTCACACAACGAGGCAGTGTCTTCAAACATTGACTCTCCTAAAAGACATAATACATTCACACAACGAGGCAGTGTCTTCAAACATTGACTCTCCTAAAAAGACATAATACATTCACACAACGAGGCAGTGTCTTCAAACATTGACTCTCCTAAAAGACATAATACATTCACACAACGAGGCAGTGTCTTCAAACATTGACTCTCCTAAAAGACATAATACATTCACACAACGAGGCAGTGTCTTCAAACATTGACTCTCCTAAAAGACATAATACATTCACACAACGAGGCAGTGTCTTCAAACATTGACTCTCCTAAAAGACATAATACATTCACACAACGAGGCAGTGTCTTCAAACATTGACTCTCCTAAAAGACATAATACATTCACACAACGAGGCAGTGTCTTCAAACATTGACTCTCCTAAAAGACATAATACATTCACACAACGAGGCAGTGTCTTCAAACATTGACTCTCCTAAAAGACATAATACATTCACACAACGAGGCAGTGTCTTCAAACATTGACTCTCCTAAAAGACATAATACATTCACACAACGAGGCAGTGTCTTCAAACATTGACTCTCCTAAAAGACATAATACATTCACACAACGAGGCAGTGTCTTCAAACATTGACTCTCCTAAAAGACATAATACATTCACACAACGAGGCAGTGTCTTCAAACATTGACTCTCCTAAAAGACATAATACATTCACACAACGAGGCAGTGTCTTCAAACATTGACTCTCCTAAAAGACATAATACATTCACACAACGAGGCAGTGTCTTCAAACATTGACTCTCCTAAAAGACATAATACATTCACACAACGAGGCAGTGTCTTCAAACATTGACTCTCCTAAAAGACATAATACATTCACACAACGAGGCAGTGTCTTCAAACATTGACTCTCCTAAAAGGCATAATACATTCACACAACGAGGCAGTGTCTTCAAACATTGACTCTCCTAAAAGACATAATACATTCACACAACGAGGCAGTGTCTTAAACATTGACTCTCCTAAAAGACATAATACATTCACACAACGAGGCAGTGTCTTCAAACATTGACTCTCCTAAAAGACATAATACATTCACACAACGAGGCAGTGTCTTCAAACATTGACTCTCCTAAAGGCATAATACATTCACACAACGAGGCAGTGTCTTCAAACATTGACTCTCCTAAAAGGCATAATACATTCACACAACGAGGCAGTGTCTTCAAACATTGACTCTCCTAAAAGGCATAATACATTCACACAACGAGGCAGTGTCTTCAAAAACATGACTCTCCTAAAAGACATAATACATTCACACAACGAGGCAGTGTCTTCAAACATTGACTCTCCTAAAAGACATAATACATTCACACAACGAGGCAGTGTCTTCAACATTGACTCTCCTAAAAGACATAATACATTCACACAAACGAGGCAGTGTCTTCAAACATTGACTCTCCTAAAAGACATAATACATTCACACAACGAGGCAGTGTCTTCAAACATTGACTCTCCTAAAAGACATAATACATTCACACAACGAGGCAGTGTCTTCAAACATTGACTCTCCTAAAAGACATAATACATTCACACAACGAGGCAGTGTCTTCAAACATTGACTCTCCTAAAAGACATAATACATTCACACAACGAGGCAGTGTCTTCAAACATGACTCTCCTAAAAGACATAATACATTCACACAACGAGGCAGTGTCTTCAAACATTGACTCTCCTAAAAGACATAATACATTCACACAACGAGGCAGTGTCTTCAAACATTGACTCTCCTAAAAGACATAATACATTCACACAACGAGGCAGTGTCTTCAAACATTGACTCTCCTAAAAGACATAATACATTCACACAACGAGGCAGTGTCTTCAAACATTGACTCTCCTAAAAGACATAATACATTCACACAACGAGGCAGTGTCTTCAAACATTGACTCTCCTAAAAGACATAATACATTCACACAACGAGGCAGTGTCTTCAAACATTGACTCTCCTAAAAGACATAATACATTCACACAACGAGGCAGTGTCTTCAAACATTGACTCTCCTAAAAGACATAATACATTCACACAATGAGGCAGTGTCTTCAAACATTGACTCTCCTAAAAGGCATAATACATTCACACAACGAGGCAGTGTCTTCAAACATTGACTCTCCTAAAAGACATAATACATTCACACAACGAGGCAGTGTCTTCAAACATTGACTCTCCTAAAAGACATAATACATTCACACAACGAGGCAGTGTCTTCAAACATTGACTCTCCTAAAAGGCATAATACATTCACACAACGAGGCAGTGTCTTCAAACATTGACTGACTCTCCTAAAAGGCATAATACATTCACACAACGAGGCAGTGTCTTCAAACATTGACTCTCCTAAAAGGCATAATACATTCACACAACGAGGCAGTGTCTTCAAACATTGACTCTCCTAAAAGGCATAATACATTCACACAACGAGGCAGTGTCTTCAAACATTGACTCTCCTAAAAGACATAATACATTCACACAACGAGGCAGTGTCTTCAAACATTGACTCTCCTAAAAGACATAATACATTCACACAACGAGGCAGTGTCTTCAAACATTGACTCTCCTAAAAGACATAATACATTCACACAACGAGGCAGTGTCTTCAAACATTGACTCTCCTAAAAGACATAATACATTCACACAACGAGGCAGTGTCTTCAAACATTGACTCTCCTAAAAGACATAATACATTCACACAACGAGGCAGTGTCTTCAAACATTGACTCTCCTAAAAGACATAATACATTCACACAACGAGGCAGTGTCTTCAAACATTGACTCTCTAAAAGACATAATACATTCACACAACGAGGCAGTGTCTTCAAACATTGACTCTCCTAAAAGACATAATACATTCACACAACGAGGCAGTGTCTTCAAACATTGACTCTCCTAAAAGACATAATACATTCACACAACGAGGCAGTGTCTTCAAACATTGACTCTCCTAAAAGGCATAATACATTCACACAACGAGGCAGTGTCTTCAAACATTGACTCTCCTAAAAGACATAATACATTCACACAACGAGGCAGTGTCTTCAAACATTGACTCTCCTAAAAGACATAATACATTCACACAACGAGGCAGTGTCTTCAAACATTGACTCTCCTAAAAGACATAATACATTCACACAACGAGGCAGTGTCTTCAAACATTGACTCTCCTAAAAGGCATAATACATTCACAC
Source organism: Megaustenia siamemsis (assembly GCA_032433765.1). Lineage (NCBI taxonomy): Eukaryota > Metazoa > Mollusca > Gastropoda > Stylommatophora > Ariophantidae > Megaustenia > Megaustenia siamemsis. Next base: position 3,287,870 of record JAVIAB010000125.1, on the reverse strand, counting down.
AACGAGGCAGTGTCTTCAAACATTGACTCTCCTAAAAGGCATAATACATTCACACAACGAGGCAGTGTCTTCAAACATTGACTCTCCTAAAAGGCATAATACATTCACACAACGAGGCAGTGTCTTCAAACATTGACTCTCCTAAAAGGCATAATACATTCACACAACGAGGCAGTGTCTTCAAACATTGACTCTCCTAAAAGACATAATACATTCACACAACGAGGCAGTGTCTTCAAACATTGACTCTCCTAAAAGACATAATACATTCACACAACGAGGCAGTGTCTTCAAACATTGACTTCCTAAAAGACATAATACATTCACACAACGAGGCAGTGTCTTCAAACATTGACTCTCCTAAAAGACATAATACATTCACACAACGAGGCAGTGTCTTCAAACATTGACTCTCCTAAAAGACATAATACATTCACACAACGAGGCAGTGTCTTCAAACATTGACTCTCCTAAAAGACATAATACATTCACACAACGAGGCAGTGTCTTCAAACATTGACTCTCCTAAAAGACATAATACATTCACACAACGAGGCAGTGTCTTCAAACATTGACTCTCCTAAAAGACATAATACATTCACACAACGAGGCAGTGTCTTCAAACATTGACTCTCCTAAAAGACATAATACATTCACACAACGAGGCAGTGTCTTCAAACATTGACTCTCCTAAAAGACATAATACATTCACACAACGAGGCAGTGTCTTCAAACATTGACTCTCCTAAAAGACATAATACATTCACACAACGAGGCAGTGTCTTCAAACATTGACTCTCCTAAAAGACATAATACATTCACACAACGAGGCAGTGTCTTCAAACATTGACTCTCCTAAAAGACATAATACATTCACACAACGAGGCAGTGTCTTCAAACATTGACTCTCCTAAAAGACATAATACATTCACACAACGAGGCAGTGTCTTCAAACATTGACTCTCCTAAAAGACATAATACATTCACACAACGAGGCAGTGTCTTCAAACATTGACTCTCCTAAAAGACATAATACATTCACACAACGAGGCAGTGTCTTCAAACATTGACTCTCCTAAAAGACATAATACATTCACACAACGAGGCAGTGTCTTCAAACATTGACTCTCCTAAAAGGCATAATACATTCACACAACGAGGCAGTGTCTTCAAACATTGACTCTCCTAAAAGGCATAATACATTCACACAACGAGGCAGTGTCTTCAACATTGACTCTCCTAAAAGGCATAATACATTCACACAACGAGGCAGTGTCTTCAAACATTGACTCTCCTAAAAGGCATAATACATTCACACAACGAGGCAGTGTCTTCAAACATTGACTCTCCTAAAAGGCATAATACATTCACACAACGAGGCAGTGTCTTCAAACATTGACTCTCCTAAAAGACATAATACATTCACACAACGAGGCAGTGTCTTCAAACATTGACTCTCCTAAAAGACATAATACATTCACACAACGAGGCAGTGTCTTCAAACATTGACTCTCCTAAAAGACATAATACATTCACACAACGAGGCAGTGTCTTCAAACATTGACTCTCCTAAAAGACATAATACATTCACACAACGAGGCAGTGTCTTCAAACATTGACTCTCCTAAAAGACATAATACATTCACACAACGAGGCAGTGTCTTCAAACATTGACTCTCCTAAAAGACATAATACATTCACACAACGAGGCAGTGTCTTCAAACATTGACTCTCCTAAAAGACATAATACATTCACACAACGAGGCAGTGTCTTCAAACATTGACTCTCCTAAAAGGCATAATACATTCACACAACGAGGCAGTGTCTTCAAACATTGACTCTCCTAAAAGACATAATACATTCACACAACGAGGCAGTGTCTTCAAACATTGACTCTCCTAAAAGACATAATACATTCACACAACGAGGCAGTGTCTTCAAACATTGACTCTCCTAAAAGACATAATACATTCACACAACGAGGCAGTGTCTTCAAACATTGACTCTCCTAAAAGGCATAATACATTCACACAACGAGGCAGTGTCTTCAAACATTGACTCTCCTAAAAGCATAATACATTCACACAACGAGGCAGTGTCTTCAAACATTGACTCTCCTAAAAGACATAATACATTCACACAACGAGGCAGTGTCTTCAAACATTGACTCTCCTAAAAGACATAATACATTCACACAACGAGGCAGTGTCTTCAAACATTGACTCTCCTAAAAGACATAATACATTCACACAACGAGGCAGTGTCTTCAAACATTGACTCTCCTAAAAGACATAATACATTCACACAACGAGGCAGTGTCTTCAAACATTGACTCTCCTAAAAGACATAATACATTCACACAACGAGGCAGTGTCTTCAAACATTGACTCTCCTAAAAGACATAATACATTCACACAACGAGGCAGTGTCTTCAAACATTGACTCTCCTAAAAGACATAATACATTCACACAACGAGGCAGTGTCTTCAAACATTGACTCTCCTAAAAGACATAATACATTCACACAACGAGGCAGTGTCTTCAAACATTGACTCTCCTAAAAGACATAATACATTCACACAACGAGGCAGTGTCTTCAAACATTGACTCTCCTAAAAGACATAATACATTCACACAACGAGGCAGTGTCTTCAAACATTGACTCTCCTAAAAGACATAATACATTCACACAACGAGGCAGTGTCTTCAAACATTGACTCTCCTAAAAGACATAATACATTCACACAACGAGGCAGTGTCTTCAAACATTGACTCTCCTAAAAGACATAATACATTCACACAACGAGGCAGTGTCTTCAAACATTGACTCTCCTAAAAGACATAATACATTCACACAACGAGGCAGTGTCTTCAAACATTGACTCTCCTAAAAAGACATAATACATTCACACAACGAGGCAGTGTCTTCAAACATTGACTCTCCTAAAAGGCATAATACATTCACACAACGAGGCAGTGTCTTCAAACATTGACTCTCCTAAAAGACATAATACATTCACACAACGAGGCAGTGTCTTCAAACATTGACTCTCCTAAAAGACATAATACATTCACACAACGAGGCAGTGTCTTCAAACATTGACTCTCCTAAAAGACATAATACATTCACACAACGAGGCAGTGTCTTCAAACATTGACTCTCCTAAAAGGCATAATACATTCACACAACGAGGCAGTGTCTTCAAACATTGACTCTCCTAAAAGGCATAATACATTCACACAACGAGGCAGTGTCTTCAAACATTGACTCTCCTAAAAGGCATAATACATTCACACAACGAGGCAGTGTCTTCAAACATTGACTCTCCTAAAAGGCATAATACATTCACACAACGAGGCAGTGTCTTCAAACATTGACTCTCCTAAAAGGCATAATACATTCACACAACGAGGCAGTGTCTTCAAACATTGACTCTCCTAAAAGGCATAATACATTCACACAACGAGGCAGTGTCTTCAAACATTGACTCTCCTAAAAGACATAATACATTCACACAACGAGGCAGTGTCTTCAAACATTGACTCTCCTAAAAGACATAATACATTCACACAACGAGGCAGTGTCTTCAAACATTGACTCTCCTAAAAGACATAATACATTCACACAACGAGGCAGTGTCTTCAAACATTGACTCTCCTAAAAGACATAATACATTCACACAACGAGGCAGTGTCTTCAAACATTGACTCTCCTAAAAGACATAATACATTCACACAACGAGGCAGTGTCTTCAAACATTGACTCTCCTAAAAGACATAATACATTCACACAACGAGGCAGTGTCTTCAAACATTGACTCTCCTAAAAGACATAATACATTCACACAACGAGGCAGTGTCTTCAAACATTGACTCTCCTAAAAGACATAATACATTCACACAACGAGGCAGTGTCTTCAAACATTGACTCTCCTAAAAGGCATAATACATTCACACAACGAGGCAGTGTCTTCAAACATTGACTCTCCTAAAAGGCATAATACATTCACACAACGAGGCAGTGTCTTCAAACATTGACTCTCCTAAAAGACATAATACATTCACACAACGAGGCAGTGTCTTCAAACATTGACTCTCCTAAAAGGACATAATACATTCACACAACGAGGCAGTGTCTTCAAACATTGACTCTCCTAAAAGACATAATACATTCACACAACGAGGCAGTGTCTTCAAACATTGACTCTCCTAAAAGACATAATACATTCACACAACGAGGCAGTGTCTTCAAACATTGACTCTCCTAAAAGGCATAATACATTCACACAACGAGGCAGTGTCTTCAAACATTGACTCTCCTAAAAGACATAATACATTCACACAACGAGGCAGTGTCTTCAAACATTGACTCTCCTAAAAGACATAATACATTCACACAACGAGGCAGTGTCTTCAAACATTGACTCTCCTAAAAGACATAATACATTCACACAACGAGGCAGTGTCTTCAAACATTGACTCTCCTAAAAGACATAATACATTCACACAACGAGGCAGTGTCTTCAAACATTGACTCTCCTAAAAGACATAATACATTCACACAACGAGGCAGTGTCTTCAAACATTGACTCTCCTAAAAGACATAATACATTCACACAACGAGGCAGTGTCTTCAAACATTGACTCTCCTAAAAGACATAATACATTCACACAACGAGGCAGTGTCTTCAAACATTGACTCTCCTAAAAGACATAATACATTCACACAACGAGGCAGTGTCTTCAAACATTGACTCTCCTAAAAGACATAATACATTCACACAACGAGGCAGTGTCTTCAAACATTGACTCTCCTAAAAGACATAATACATTCACACAACGAGGCAGTGTCTTCAAACATTGACTCTCCTAAAAGACATAATACATTCACACAACGAGGCAGTGTCTTCAAACATTGACTCTCCTAAAAGACATAATACATTCACACAACGAGGCAGTGTCTTCAAACATTGACTCTCCTAAAAGACATAATACATTCACACAACGAGGCAGTGTCTTCAAACATTGACTCTCCTAAAAGACATAATACATTCACACAACGAGGCAGTGTCTTCAAACATTGACTCTCCTAAAAGACATAATACATTCACACAACGAGGCAGTGTCTTCAAACATTGACTCTCCTAAAAGACATAATACATTCACACAACGAGGCAGTGTCTTCAAACATTGACTCTCCTAAAAGACATAATACATTCACACAACGAGGCAGTGTCTTCAAACATTGACTCTCCTAAAAGACATAATACATTCACACAACGAGGCAGTGTCTTCAAACATTGACTCTCCTAAAAGACATAATACATTCACACAACGAGGCAGTGTCTTCAAACATTGACTCTCCTAAAAGACATAATACATTCACACAACGAGGCAGTGTCTTCAAACATTGACTCTCCTAAAAGACATAATACATTCACACAACGAGGCAGTGTCTTCAAACATTGACTCTCCTAAAAGACATAATACATTCACACAACGAGGCAGTGTCTTCAAACATTGACTCTCCTAAAAGACATAATACATTCACACAACGAGGCAGTGTCTTCAAACATTGACTCTCCTAAAAGACATAATACATTCACACAACGAGGCAGTGTCTTCAAACATTGACTCTCCTAAAAGACATAATACATTCACACAACGAGGCAGTGTCTTCAAACATTGACTCTCCTAAAAGACATAATACATTCACACAACGAGGCAGTGTCTTCAAACATTGACTCTCCTAAAAGACATAATACATTCACACAACGAGGCAGTGTCTTCAAACATTGACTCTCCTAAAAGACATAATACATTCACACAACGAGGCAGTGTCTTCAAACATTGACTCTCCTAAAAGGCATAATACATTCACACAACGAGGCAGTGTCTTCAAACATTGACTCTCCTAAAAGGCATAATACATTCACACAACGAGGCAGTGTCTTCAAACATTGACTCTCCTAAAAGACATAATACATTCACACAACGAGGCAGTGTCTTCAAACATTGACTCTCCTAAAAGACATAATACATTCACACAACGAGGCAGTGTCTTCAAACATTGACTCTCCTAAAAGACATAATACATTCACACAACGAGGCAGTGTCTTCAAACATTGACTCTCCTAAAAGACATAATACATTCACACAACGAGGCAGTGTCTTCAAACATTGACTCTCCTAAAAGACATAATACATTCACACAACGAGGCAGTGTCTTCAAACATTGACTCTCCTAAAAGACATAATACATTCACACAACGAGGCAGTGTCTTCAAACATTGACTCTCCTAAAAGACATAATACATTCACACAACGAGGCAGTGTCTTCAAACATTGACTCTCCTAAAAGACATAATACATTCACACAACGAGGCAGTGTCTTCAAACATTGACTCTCCTAAAAGACATAATACATTCACACAACGAGGCAGTGTCTTCAAACATTGACTCTCCTAAAAGACATAATACATTCACACAACGAGGCAGTGTCTTCAAACATTGACTCTCCTAAAAGACATAATACATTCACACAACGAGGCAGTGTCTTCAAACATTGACTCTCCTAAAAGACATAATACATTCACACAACGAGGCAGTGTCTTCAAACATTGACTCTCCTAAAAGACATAATACATTCACACAACGAGGCAGTGTCTTCAAACATTGACTCTCCTAAAAGACATAATACATTCACACAACGAGGCAGTGTCTTCAAACATTGACTCTCCTAAAAGACATAATACATTCACACAACGAGGCAGTGTCTTCAAACATTGACTCTCCTAAAAGACATAATACATTCACACAACGAGGCAGTGTCTTCAAACATTGACTCTCCTAAAAGACATAATACATTCACACAACGAGGCAGTGTCTTCAAACATTGACTCTCCTAAAAGACATAATACATTCACACAACGAGGCAGTGTCTTCAAACATTGACTCTCCTAAAAGACATAATACATTCACACAACGAGGCAGTGTCTTCAAACATTGACTCTCCTAAAAGACATAATACATTCACACAACGAGGCAGTGTCTTCAAACATTGACTCTCCTAAAAGACATAATACATTCACACAACGAGGCAGTGTCTTCAAACATTGACTCTCCTAAAAGACATAATACATTCACACAACGAGGCAGTGTCTTCAAACATTGACTCTCCTAAAAGACATAATACATTCACACAACGAGGCAGTGTCTTCAAACATTGACTCTCCTAAAAGACATAATACATTCACACAACGAGGCAGTGTCTTCAAACATTGACTCTCCTAAAAGACATAATACATTCACACAACGAGGCAGTGTCTTCAAACATTGACTCTCCTAAAAGACATAATACATTCACACAACGAGGCAGTGTCTTCAAACATTGACTCTCCTAAAAGACATAATACATTCACACAACGAGGCAGTGTCTTCAAACATTGACTCTCCTAAAAGACATAATACATTCACACAACGAGGCAGTGTCTTCAAACATTGACTCTCCTAAAAGACATAATACATTCACACAACGAGGCAGTGTCTTCAAACATTGACTCTCCTAAAAGACATAATACATTCACACAACGAGGCAGTGTCTTCAAACATTGACTCTCCTAAAAGACATAATACATTCACACAACGAGGCAGTGTCTTCAAACATTGACTCTCCTAAAAGACATAATACATTCACACAACGAGGCAGTGTCTTCAAACATTGACTCTCCTAAAAGACATAATACATTCACACAACGAGGCAGTGTCTTCAAACATTGACTCTCCTAAAAGACATAATACATTCACACAACGAGGCAGTGTCTTCAAACATTGACTCTCCTAAAAGCATAATACATTCACACAACGAGGCAGTGTCTTCAAACATTGACTCTCCTAAAAGACATAATACATTCACACAACGAGGCAGTGTCTTCAAACATTGACTCTCCTAAAAGACATAATACATTCACACAACGAGGCAGTGTCTTCAAACATTGACTCTCCTAAAAGACATAATACATTCACACAACGAGGCAGTGTCTTCAAACATTGACTCTCCTAAAAGACATAATACATTCACACAACGAGGCAGTGTCTTCAAACATTGACTCTCCTAAAAGACATAATACATTCACACAACGAGGCAGTGTCTTCAAACATTGACTCTCCTAAAAGGCATAATACATTCACACAACGAGGCAGTGTCTTCAAACATTGACTCTCCTAAAAGACATAATACATTCACACAACGAGGCAGTGTCTTCAAACATTGACTCTCCTAAAAGACATAATACATTCACACAACGAGGCAGTGTCTTCAAACATTGACTCTCCTAAAAGACATAATACATTCACACAACGAGGCAGTGTCTTCAAACATTGACTCTCCTAAAAGACATAATACATTCACACAACGAGGCAGTGTCTTCAAACATTGACTCTCCTAAAAGACATAATACATTCACACAACGAGGCAGTGTCTTCAAACATTGACTCTCCTAAAAGGCATAATACATTCACACAACGAGGCAGTGTCTTCAAACATTGACTCTCCTAAAAGACATAATACATTCACACAACGAGGCAGTGTCTTCAAACATTGACTCTCCTAAAAGACATAATACATTCACACAACGAGGCAGTGTCTTCAAACATTGACTCTCCTAAAAGACATAATACATTCACACAACGAGGCAGTGTCTTCAAACATTGACTCTCCTAAAAGACATAATACATTCACACAACGAGGCAGTGTCTTCAAACATTGACTCTCCTAAAAGACATAATACATTCACACAACGAGGCAGTGTCTTCAAACATTGACTCTCCTAAAAGACATAATACATTCACACAACGAGGCAGTGTCTTCAAACATTGACTCTCCTAAAAGACATAATACATTCACACAACGAGGCAGTGTCTTCAAACATTGACTCTCCTAAAAGACATAATACATTCACACAACGAGGCAGTGTCTTCAAACATTGACTCTCCTAAAAGACATAATACATTCACACAACGAGGCAGTGTCTTCAAACATTGACTCTCCTAAAAGACATAATACATTCACACAACGAGGCAGTGTCTTCAAACATTGACTCTCCTAAAAGACATAATACATTCACACAACGAGGCAGTGTCTTCAAACATTGACTCTCCTAAAAGGCATAATACATTCACACAACGAGGCAGTGTCTTCAAACATTGACTCTCCTAAAAGGCATAATACATTCACACAACGAGGCAGTGTCTTCAAACATTGACTCTCCTAAAAGGCATAATACATTCACACAACGAGGCAGTGTCTTCAAACATTGACTCTCCTAAAAGGCATAATACATTCACACAACGAGGCAGTGTCTTCAAACATTGACTCTCCTAAAAGACATAATACATTCACACAACGAGGCAGTGTCTTCAAACATTGACTCTCCTAAAAGACATAATACATTCACACAACGAGGCAGTGTCTTCAAACATTGACTCTCCTAAAAGACATAATACATTCACACAACGAGGCAGTGTCTTCAAACATTGACTCTCCTAAAAGACATAATACATTCACACAACGAGGCAGTGTCTTCAAACATTGACTCTCCTAAAAGACATAATACATTCACACAACGAGGCAGTGTCTTCAAACATTGACTCTCCTAAAAGACATAATACATTCACACAACGAGGCAGTGTCTTCAAACATTGACTCTCCTAAAAGACATAATACATTCACACAACGAGGCAGTGTCTTCAAACATTGACTCTCCTAAAAGACATAATACATTCACACAACGAGGCAGTGTCTTCAAACATTGACTCTCCTAAAAGACATAATACATTCACACAACGAGGCAGTGTCTTCAAACATTGACTCTCCTAAAAGACATAATACATTCACACAACGAGGCAGTGTCTTCAAACATTGACTCTCCTAAAAGACATAATACATTCACACAACGAGGCAGTGTCTTCAAACATTGACTCTCCTAAAAGGCATAATACATTCACACAACGAGGCAGTGTCTTCAAACATTGACTCTCCTAAAAGACATAATACATTCACACAACGAGGCAGTGTCTTCAAACATTGACTCTCCTAAAAGACATAATACATTCACACAACGAGGCAGTGTCTTCAAACATTGACTCTCCTAAAAGACATAATACATTCACACAACGAGGCAGTGTCTTCAAACATTGACTCTCCTAAAAGACATAATACATTCACACAACGAGGCAGTGTCTTCAAACATTGACTCTCCTAAAAGACATAATACATTCACACAACGAGGCAGTGTCTTCAAACATTGACTCTCCTAAAAGACATAATACATTCACACAACGAGGCAGTGTCTTCAAACATTGACTCTCCTAAAAGACATAATACATTCACACAACGAGGCAGTGTCTTCAAACATTGACTCTCCTAAAAGACATAATACATTCACACAACGAGGCAGTGTCTTCAAACATTGACTCTCCTAAAAGACATAATACATTCACACAACGAGGCAGTGTCTTCAAACATTGACTCTCCTAAAAGACATAATACATTCACACAACGAGGCAGTGTCTTCAAACATTGACTCTCCTAAAAGACATAATACATTCACACAACGAGGCAGTGTCTTCAAACATTGACTCTCCTAAAAGACATAATACATTCACACAACGAGGCAGTGTCTTCAAACATTGACTCTCCTAAAAGACATAATACATTCACACAACGAGGCAGTGTCTTCAAACATTGACTCTCCTAAAAGACATAATACATTCACACAACGAGGCAGTGTCTTCAAACATTGACTCTCCTAAAAGACATAATACATTCACACAACGAGGCAGTGTCTTCAAACATTGACTCTCCTAAAAGACATAATACATTCACACAACGAGGCAGTGTCTTCAAACATTGACTCTCCTAAAAGGCATAATACATTCACACAACGAGGCAGTGTCTTCAAACATTGACTCTCCTAAAAGACATAATACATTCACACAACGAGGCAGTGTCTTCAAACATTGACTCTCCTAAAAGACATAATACATTCACACAACGAGGCAGTGTCTTCAAACATTGACTCTCCTAAAAGGCATAATACATTCACACAACGAGGCAGTGTCTTCAAACATTGACTCTCCTAAAAGGCATAATACATTCACACAACGAGGCAGTGTCTTCAAACATTGACTCTCCAAAAGGCATAATACATTCACACAACGAGGCAGTGTCTTCAAACATTGACTCTCCCAAAAGGCATAATACATTCACACAACGAGGCAGTGTCTTCAAACATTGACTCTCCCAAAAGGCATAATACATTCACACAACGAGGCAGTGTCTTCAAACATTGACTCTCCCAAAAGGCATAATACATTCACACAACGAGGCAGTGTCTTCAAACATTGACTCTCCCAAAAGGCATAATACATTCACACAACGAGGCAGTGTCTTCAAACATTGACTCTCCCAAAAGGCATAATACATTCACACAACGAGGCAGTGTCTTCAAACATTGACTCTCCCAAAAGGCATAATACATTCACACAACGAGGCAGTGTCTTCAAACATTGACTCTCCTAAAAGGCATAATACATTCACACAACGAGGCAGTGTCTTCAAACATTGACTCTCCTAAAAGGCATAATACATTCACACAACGAGGCAGTGTCTTCAAACATTGACTCTCCTAAAAGACATAATACATTCACACAACGAGGCAGTGTCTTCAAACATTGACTCTCCTAAAAGGCATAATACATTCACACAACGAGGCAGTGTCTTCAAACATTGACTCTCCTAAAAGACATAATACATTCACACAACGAGGCAGTGTCTTCAAACATTGACTCTCCTAAAAGGCATAATACATTCACACAACGAGGCAGTGTCTTCAAACATTGACTCTCCTAAAAGACATAATACATTCACACAACGAGGCAGTGTCTTCAAACATTGACTCTCCTAAAAGACATAATACATTCACACAACGAGGCAGTGTCTTCAAACATTGACTCTCCTAAAAGACATAATACATTCACACAACGAGGCAGTGTCTTCAAACATTGACTCTCCTAAAAGACATAATACATTCACACAACGAGGCAGTGTCTTCAAACATTGACTCTCCTAAAAGACATAATACATTCACACAACGAGGCAGTGTCTTCAAACATTGACTCTCCTAAAAGACATAATACATTCACACAACGAGGCAGTGTCTTCAAACATTGACTCTCCTAAAAGACATAATACATTCACACAACGAGGCAGTGTCTTCAAACATTGACTCTCCTAAAAGACATAATACATTCACACAACGAGGCAGTGTCTTCAAACATTGACTCTCCTAAAAGACATAATACATTCACACAACGAGGCAGTGTCTTCAAACATTGACTCTCCTAAAAGACATAATACATTCACACAACGAGGCAGTGTCTTCAAACATTGACTCTCCTAAAAGACATAATACATTCACACAACGAGGCAGTGTCTTCAAACATTGACTCTCCTAAAAGGCATAATACATTCACACAACGAGGCAGTGTCTTCAAACATTGACTCTCCTAAAAGACATAATACATTCACACAACGAGGCAGTGTCTTCAAACATTGACTCTCCTAAAAGACATAATACATTCACACAACGAGGCAGTGTCTTCAAACATTGACTCTCCTAAAAGGCATAATACATTCACACAACGAGGCAGTGTCTTCAAACATTGACTCTCCTAAAAGACATAATACATTCACACAACGAGGCAGTGTCTTCAAACATTGACTCTCCTAAAAGACATAATACATTCACACAACGAGGCAGTGTCTTCAAACATTGACTCTCCTAAAAGACATAATACATTCACACAACGAGGCAGTGTCTTCAAACATTGACTCTCCTAAAAGACATAATACATTCACACAACGAGGCAGTGTCTTCAAACATTGACTCTCCTAAAAGACATAATACATTCACACAACGAGGCAGTGTCTTCAAACATTGACTCTCCCAAAAGGCATAATACATTCACACAACGAGGCAGTGTCTTCAAACATTGACTCTCCTAAAAGACATAATACATTCACACAACGAGGCAGTGTCTTCAAACATTGACTCTCCTAAAAGACATAATACATTCACACAACGAGGCAGTGTCTTCAAACATTGACTCTCCTAAAAGACATAATACATTCACACAACGAGGCAGTGTCTTCAAACATTGACTCTCCTAAAAGACATAATACATTCACACAACGAGGCAGTGTCTTCAAACATTGCTTGTATTTTAGCTCGCTGTAGTAGGTTTCTACCACTAGAGGTGATCGTTAATTTGATTCAGTTTATGTTAGTAACTTCACTCTGATCTATTTTAATTATATAAAAAAAGTTGAAATTATATTGAATTATTACTACTGTTAATTAAAATAATAATTCCCATTGTAATATTAATCAGCGTTGAATTTAAAAATAGATTTTTCTTCTATGCGAGACACGCGTTTTTTTAGATAACGTAGCACGGTGATTGTAGGGTAGTGCACTTCGATGTATCAGTTCGCTGTAATCGGTGCTTTAATTAACAGACAAAATACTTGTTTTTTTAGATTAGCACGGTGATTGTAGGGTAGTGCACTTGTATCAGTTCGCTGTAATCGGTGCTTTAATTAAAAGACAAAATACTTGTTTTTTTTTTTCTTTACAAAGATGAAATAAAGAAAAAAGAAGAGTGTCGTAATCTACAGTTTTCATCGAGATACGAGGTGCTGCAGATGTCCAAATCCAATAATAACGTCAAATTTAATGAAAGAAACGTCCGAGTCTCTTGGACCTCTCATTCCTGGTTGTTTAAAAATGTGATCTTTAACTTTTCTTTGATTTTGTTTATTTGATCACAACCGTCTGTACTGAAGAAATTAAGAAAGTCTTTACAGAGTAGTTAGACGCTTACTCACTCAACGCTATAAACACCACACATTAATGATAGGAAGCGGCAGATCAATTGGTACAACTCATGAACAGCTGGTTCCTTTGATTGTAGAGTTCACAAATTAACATCTTAATTTCGTGTCCATGCTAAACGCACATTAACAAGAAAATGTGTCAACGACTATTGGCTCTAATTATGCCAGAACCGACAATCGTTTGAAGACAGGGTCAACATTAGCTGTGTATAGTGGTCTATGAGTAAATAAATCTACTGGCCTCACAAGACAGTTCAAGGTTCTAATGGAATCTGCATGAGACCGAGATCATTATCGGCAGGAACAAACAAATAAAGAAATGGGCTGATCATTAGTCCAACTTAAACCAATGTAAGAGCACTATGACAAACACCGCCATTGTGGGCACAGAAATGACGGAGTTCTCTCAAACACCCTGCTTAGGAAAATTGTTGAGAAAATGCCATCAATAGCCTGTCTTTAAAAGGAACGACAGGAATGATCAGTATCCCAGCGGGAAATAACAATTGTCACTGTGGTTGTATTGGGGTTTCTGTCAGAGAAACGAGAACCCTTGTCGACTGTCCATCGACAAGTATTACAGAGCTCGAATCTCAGAGGTGGGAGAATGTGGAGAATGTGGAGAATGTGGAGATAAAGGTAAAGTACGAGACTTGAATCAGTGTCTTAGTGAGCGAGTTTTCACCCATGTGTGTTCGGCGGTCTATCCAGAAGTGTTCGGAGACGTGTGGATAGTGTCGCTTCATGCATTGAAACTCACGATGCCAGGCGGCATTCCTAACCTTCCCAGAGCACTACACTTGTACCCATTTCTACCAGCGGCTGGGTCGACGGCGTGTTTTTTTTTCAACTACGAGTACAACTCACGCTGCTTTCAGTGAGAATCAAACACGGGTTGTCCGAACGTTGGTAGCCTATTCGGGTGGTTTTCCCAACTAGACTACTGAGGCCCCGAGATAATGTACGTGAAATGAATGTCAGCACTTAGCTACTAATTGTAGCTTGGGTATCAGTATAGCAAGCTGTGTTCGTGCGAGACGTTTATTATTGTTCCAGGCCACGTGATATGCGAACTACGAGGTAATGAAGACTGATTTATATATGAATTAATATAACCTCAGGTATGCTGATGATACAGTCTTAATCGCTAGGAGTGAAAATGAGTTACAAGAAATATTAGACATTATAGTGAAGAAAAGCAAAAATAAAGGACTCAGCCTTAATAGCAAAAAGACAGAAGTAATGTTAATAACAAATAAAAAGACATCACCACAATGCACAATAAAGACAAGTGGAACAATATTAAAACAGCTAAATGAATTTAAATATCTGGGAACAATGTTAACCTCATATGGTAGATGTACAATAGCGGTGAGATGCAGAATGGCTCAGGCAGAAGCAGCTTCCAAAAAAATGAGTTATATTGATCACCTACGCCAGCAGGCATGGTACTTGATGATGATGATGGTGATGATGATGATGATGATTTACAAATTGGCGTGGTTTATGCGTGTTGTATACGCATAAATTGTCACGCATGCGCACATTATTACATGCATCATTGACTGTCACCAAAAAATGCAGCTTGGTCCCGTAACTTCTGTTGGACACTGTAACATTCACATACTTTTTTTGTATACAACACTCAGATACGATTTAGCAATAATATAACCACCCATGTAGGAATTATATTCTTGTTGTGTAGTTAACTCAAGTACGACTTAGTAATGATGTATCCATGCATGTGTCACATCCTTGATGTGTGTGTGCATCGCTCAGGTATAACTTAGTAATGTTGTACCATGCATGTATCACATTTCTTTGTTATTTTTTTCCTTATTTAACAATTTTCGTTTTAACCTTATTATAGTCATCATAAGTTGATGTTTTTATTCATTAAAAAAAACTTTAAAACAAAAAACGTAATTTCTACAAATAATAGATCTACACACATAGTGGACATTTTTTTTTTCTATATACACAAGAATTGGGAACTTGATTAACTCAGATGGTAGATGTACAACACAGGTGAGATGGTAGATGTAAAACACAGGTGAGATGGTAGATGTACAACAGAGGTGAGATGGTAGATGTAAAACACAGGTGAGATGGTAGATGTACAACAGAGGTGAGATGGTAGATGTACAACAGAGGTGAGACGGAAGATGTACAACACAGGTGAGATGGTAGATGTACAACACAGGTGAGATGGTAGATGTACAACACAGGTGAGATGGTAGATGTACAACAGAGGTGAGACTGAAGATGTACAACACAGGTGAGATGGTAGATGTACAACACAGGTGAGATGGTAGATGTACAACACAGGTGAGATGGTAGATGTACAACACAGGTGAGACGGAAGATGTACAACACAGGTGAGATGGTAGATGTACAACACATGTGAGACGGAAGATGTACAACACAGGTGAGACGGAAGATGTACAACACAGGTGAGATGGTAGATGTACAACACAGGTGAGACGGAAGATGTACAACAGAGGTGAGATGGTAGATGTACAACAGAGGTGAGATGGTAGATGTACAACAGGTGAGATGGTAGATGTACAACACAGGTGAGATGGTAGATGTACAACACAGGTGAGATGGTAGATGTACAACAGAGGTGAGATGGTAGATGTACAACAGAGGTGAGATGGTAGATGTACAACACAGGTGAGATGGTAGATGTACAACACAGGTGAGATGGTAGATGTACAATAGAGGTGAGATGATAGATGTACAACAGAGGTGAGACGGTAGATGTACAACACAGGTGAGATGGTAGATGTACAACACAGGTGAGATGGTAGATGTACAACAGAGGTGAGATGGTAGATGTACAACAGAGGTGAGATGGTAGATGTACAACAGAGGTGAGATGGTAGATGTACAACAGAGGTGAGATGGTAGATGTACAACAGAGGTGAGATGGTAGATGTACAACAGAGGTGAGATGGTAGATGTACAACAGAGGTGAGATGGTAGATGTACAACAGAGGTGAGATGGTAGATGTACAACAGAGGTGAGACGGTAGATGTACAACAGAGGTGAGATGGTAGATGTACAACAGAGGTGAGACGGTAGATGTACAACAGAGGTGAGACGGTAGATGTACAACAGAGGTGAGATGGTAGATGTACAACAGAGGTGAGATGGTAGGTGTACAACAGAGGTGAGATGGTAGATGTACAACAGAGGTGAGATGGTAGATGTACAACAGAGGTGAGACGGTAGATGTACAACAGAGGTGAGATGGTAGATGTACAACAGAGGTGAGATGGTAGATGTACAACAGAGGTGAGATGGTAGATGTACAACAGAGGTGAGATGGTAGATTTACAACAGAGGTGAGATGGTAGATGTACAACAGAGGTGAGACGGTAGATGTACAACAGAGGTGAGATGGTAGATGTACAACAGAGGTGAGATGGTAGATGTACAACAGAGGTGAGATGGTAGATGTACAACAGAGGTGACATGCTGAATGGCTCAGGCAAAAACAGCTTTCCAAAAATGAGGGAGATACTATGAAATCCATTTTTTACAATAGAAACAAGAAAAAGAGTTCTTAAATGTTGTGTACAGCCAGTCTTAACATATGGATGTGAATCATGGATAATAGGACAACAGAACCACTGGAGTCTGTAGAAATGTGGTTTTACAGAAGAATGTTGAGAATACTATGGACAGCTAAGAAGAGTTATGAAAACGTTCTGAAAGAGGTCAAAGCAAAAAGAAAGCTAATTTCCAATATTAGGAAGAAACAATCATCATTTTGTGGCCATGTAATGAGAAGAGAACAGCTGGAATATATTGTAACAACTGGGAAAATTGAGAGACGAAGAGATAGAGGAAAGCAAAGAGAAAAGATACCAGACAGCTTAAGAGAATGGCTAGGCAGAGAGTCAACAACAGAATTGATAAATAGCTGTCGAGATCGAAAATTGTGGAGAGACATGATCACCTACGCCAGCAGGCCCAGTACTTGAGATTGTTTGTTATTCACATGGTGATCATCCTCTACCAATAAAATAATTTGATAGTGAACTAGGACCTGGCAGAAGATCATGTGGTTGACAAAGGAGAAGATTCACGAACGTACTAAAAATCTAAGGTAGACTAGAATTAACCTGGAAATTTAAGAGAGTTTTGTTTCTAATCGCTCAACATTTTCAACATAAAATAAAAGCAAATAAGAAATATTTGTTTCATTACATTTCTATGAACATTTTGTTTTACCAACAGGCTTATTCTCAACAGAGTGTTACCCAAATTATAAAATTTCAATTCTAAAAATGTAGTAAGACTATTTCTTGTGGCTAATTTGTCACTCCATATTTTTTTTGTTATCACCTTGTTATGCTTGTATGTTTCTTTACTGGCCAGGTACATGTCGTTGCATCTCTCCAAAAACTGAATTGACTTTATGCCTTGTGTGTCAACAAAACTCTCAAATATCAAGCCTTCTTTGAGTTGTTTGCTGTGATTGAGTTGACATGACTCGCTAATTGAAGGCAAATTATTTCAAACATAAAAAATGGAAGCAGCAGTGATAATTTATAACGTTTAATTCGTGTATCGTTTATGTGAAGAGAACAATGCCAAGAGAATCACCTTAAACCTGGTGCTCACAGAGTAGTATACAAAAATATTGAGACTGGAGTGTATGAGACCAAACTCGTAAACAAAAATGTGAGCCATATAGTACATAGTTGCATTAGTCTTTCCAAACTTTAGTTGCGGTGCAAAAACCCTCATGAAAGCGATCACAAGCACAGGAAAGTTACAACAGAAAAAAATTATTGCTACTACTACAACAAAAGTAGTACAACTTTTTTGTGAAAGCTGGAAAACAACAAGAGATATAGAAACAAAGTTGAACGCATTCGAAAATAAATGTCTAAGGAAAATACTTGGTATAGAATGGAACGAATTCAAAACAAACGAGGAAATTAGAGAAATCGCCAATCAACCACTAATATCTTCAGTAATAAAGAAAAGACGATGGTCATACGTTGGACATGTGATGAGAAGAGATAATAATCGAATAGCAAAGCAAGCCCTCATATGGGAAACAACAGGTAAAAGAAAAAGAGGAAGACCCAGGGAGACACTGAGAAGAACATTGATGAGAGAGGCAAGAGCAGCAGGAATCGGCTCCCTCAATGAGATAGAACTGCTTGCACAGAACAGAGACAGATGGCGAGATTTGATAAAATATCTTTAAAAGAAAACTGCTAGAACAAAAATTCATATAGGAGAAGGTGTATCTTGGTCTACGCCCTATGGGCCGGTTACGGCTCGAAAGGTCAGATAGATAGATAGACTACAACAACCCTGGCCACTTTAATATCTTTACTGCTCATGACTCGATCTCTGACATTTGACAATTTTGCTGACTCTAAAACTGAGATCCCAACCGCATTTTGTTTGAACTTGGCTGATGTTTTAATACCTGATATAATGAACACAGCACTGACAATAATCACGACTTGAGCGATGGTTGGTATGACAACTCTGTTGATAATGTCCACAAATATATCGGTATCTCGAATCCCTTGTTCCAGCAGTATCACCAAACGTGACTGGTTAAATTCTGGCTTAAATTCCCACTGTAAACTGTGACTGCTCCAAGCTGGACAGAAACAAAGAGCACCAAGTAGGACGATGGCAAAATGAATCAAAATACACCGAGATTTTGTGAAAATCCATTTGACTTTGAAAGGGCATTTAATGCAGATACATCTCTCTACAGCCATGTACGCTGTCACAATAGTAGAGAGCACGTGCATAAATCCCCTCGTGTAACACAAATATATATACTGGACGGCTAAAGCATCCACGGTTGGTATAGGAAAGTGGTTTTCAATAATGAAACAAATAATTGACAATAAAGACATGAAACAGTTACCGAGATCCCATAAAGACAGAGCTATAAACGTGACAGTCGCGCCGTCATTCATACCTTGCACACGATACACTAAGATATTGATGAAGTTTGAAATGATTCCGAAAACAGCAAACAAGTTACCAAAAACTGAAAGTACAAAAACATTCAGCAAGTAATACATAACTTGCTGCACAATTTCGTTCGATTTAAAAATCACGATTTGTTCTTCACTTGTTAAGTAATTCATTATTGACTTTTCTGAAGATGATGGGATTTGTAAATTTTGTGACGTCATATTTCAGTGTGTCTCCCACGCATCCGTTATCTTTTCGTTTTCAATTTGGTGTACACAAAAAATATACAATTTTCGATGATACTGTTGACTGATCTGTATATTATAATAACTTTAATATTTGTACAAACAATGTTATTTTTCTGTTAACGAGGTTGCAACTGTTCAGGTGGTCACAAAATGTTGAAATCTTCAGTTGTCGACACGGGCCATTTACACAATGGCAACCCTGAACCTCTGTCGAATATTAAAGATTAGATTCAATGTTGCGAATGTTGTTTTCGTTTGTTATTGTTTGATGGGTTATGTTATGTTAGGTTATTGTTGGATGGTTATATCCGGTTTTTGTTGGATGGGTTACTTCCTGTTAGGTTATTGTTGGATGTGTTATTTCCTGTTATTGTTGGATGGGTTATTTTCTGTTATGTTATTGTTGAATGGTTATATCCTGTTATTGTTGGATGGGTTATTTTCTGTTATGTTATTGTTGAATGGTTATATCCTGTTATTGTTGGATGGGCTACTTCCTGTTAGGTTATTGTTGGATGGTTATATCCTGTTTTTGTTGGATGGGTTATTTCCTGTTAGGTTATTGTTGGATGGGTTATTTCCTGTTATTGTTGGATGGGTTATTTTCTGTTATGTTATTGTTGGATGGTTATATCCTGTTATTGTTGGATGGGTTATTTCCTGTTAGGTTATTGTTGGATGGTTATATCCTGTTATTGTTGGATGGGTTATGTCCTGTTATTGTTGGATGGGTTATTTTCTGTTATTGTTGGATGGGTTATATCCTGTTATTGTTGGATGGGTTATATCCTGTTATTGTTGGATGGGTTATTTTCTGTTATTGTTGGATGGGTTATATCCTGTTATTGTTGGATGGGTTATTTTCTGTTAGGTTATTGTTGGATGGTTATATCCTGTTATTGTTGGATGGTTATATCCTGTTATTGTTGGATGGGTTATTTCCTGTTATTGTTTCACGTCCCAGAGAGCAGTTCGTGAAGGTTACAAGAACAATGATATTGTGAAAACGTCATCAAAAGTATACTCACGATCGTCAAGGTTACCAGATTCGTAATGATGATTGTTGTTACCAATTTTTATCTGCGACTGACTGTATCGTTGAGGTTAAGGTACGTACCTCATGTTCAAATGTGAATCACAAGTGGAGCTATCGGGCTATTTGTTCCCATTAACCACCAATCTCAACACTGACCAGATAAAGTGTCTAGTCCAATCAGAAACAGAGAACTATACGTGAGTCATCCCTCTCAACAAGAACACGCAGAGGAACACTTGACGGATATAATGAAATCTAAGAGTCTGTGTGTCACTGTTCGATCAACAATTACAAAATAAAGCTAAAATTCACAACATCGTGTTCCTAAGGAATGAATCAGCTTCCTTCCGCTGTCTCATTGACTCTCGCGGTGCTGCGAAGTCTGAGTATAGTCATGACCCCCATGTCCAATCTGGCAAGAGATCGGGGTGTTGTCTGCCACTGAATACAGTGATGATGTAAACATTAGAGTAACGTATATTAATTACAAGAAAAAGAGTTCTTAAATGTGATGTAGAGCCAGTATGAATGTGAATAATGGACAATATACAAGAAAATCACTGAAGGCTATAAAATATGATTTTACAGAAGAATGTCGAGAATACCATGGACAGCTAAGAAGAGTAATGAAAACGTTCTGAAAGGGGCCAAAGCAAAAAGAGAGCTAATTTCCAATATTAGGAAGAAACAATCATCATTTTTTTGGCCATGTAATGAGAAGAGAACAACTGGAATATTTTGTAACAACTGGAAAAATTGAGGGACGAAGAGATAGAGGGAAGCAAAGAGAAAAGATAACAGACAGCTTAAGAGAATGGCTTGGCAGAAGGTCAACAATAGAAATGATAAATAATTGCCGAAATTTAAAGTTGTGGAGAGACATGATCACCTACGCCAGTAGGCATTGTACTTGATGATGGTGATATTAGTTACGTCATTCTAGTCTCGCGGCTTTACTTGTGACGTTCTCCTAGGGAAACACCATTCTTGAATGGGCTGCTTCTATTGATGTTCATTGTTCTAGAAACAAACTGCGGTCACAGGTAGATCTATTCCTGTTATTTATTTGCGAGACTAAGCTAATCCACATTTTAACGAATACTTTTATGCCACATTATTGATACAGTTTAACTGTCAAGATTTTTGTTGGCAGATTTTTGAAAATGTTTTCAAGGGTTTGAACATAAATGTTTGTTCACAGTTCGTTAACCTTCGCTGTAGATAAAGCCGTTAATTGGATGGCTTCGTTTCAGACATTTGTGACGTTGGTAGCTAAGGACCTAACTTGTGCAAACGGATGGCATTGGCAAGGATCATTTTGAATCTATGAAGTGGGCTCATTGTGTGTTTAACTCAAACGCATATGTGCTTTTTAACCAAAGACCTTTTTTTTGGGGACTCAATGCAGATATCCCCGATGGAAGAATAAATTTTACTATTAGTCCCATAAATGATTCGCTTCCAGAGGTTTATGATGTAAACAAAGCAGTTTTGTCATTGCAAGTGAATAATGTCCACACCTATAATTGGTCAGGATTGTGTAGCAGCAGCAGCTTTATAGCGAACACAGAAAACATCACAGGATTGTGCTGTTCTGAAACAGCTATGCCATGCTATCCTAGAATTGCCTTTAATGGGATTACTGTGACCACAAACCACTCTCCATGTGTGTGCCACATATTTACACCCCAGAAAGAAATACTGAATATAACAACACCATGTGCCGTCTGTGATATTAATGACCACAGACCAGGAGCCTCCAGTATGATTGATACAACTGTTGCACCAAGCACTACATCAGCAGAGCCATATCTATGGAATGTTAATCTGACATTGTTCTTGAATGATGTCCAAGTTAATGAGACATCAGAATCGTGTGGCAGCAGCTACAAGAAGGGAGCGGAGAACATCAAGTTCTGCTGCTATAAAGGAGACTTGCCTTGCTATCCCAGAATTGCCTTAAATGGAATCACTGTAGTTGAAAACTTCTCCTCTTGTGTAAACTACACATTCACATCTAAGAGTGAATCAGTGAAGGTCACAAAATCATATTCTCTCTGTGGTTTTACTAACTACAGGTCATGTGGCTTCTGTTGGATTGGAAATGACAAATTACCACCACTGTGTGTCTATATGTTTGGAATTGGAGTCATCAATGACGGCCTAACATCATCAAGTGCTATGACGATCATCATTTTCGGGAGGACGTGAACTCCCATGGTATATGGTGGATAGGCGGCAGGAACCATTGAAGGCTATGTCTGAAATGTGTTCCTTGTTGCAGTTTCCTCATATTCCAAGTCCGGCTTGTTGCAGGAGCTACTGAGTCAAGTGCTCTGTGCACACCGTGAGCTGTGTGTCTCATCCGTTTTGATCCTGCTTCGATATCCCGCTTGTTTACGATGAATGATGATATCGTATGACAGGGAACAGTTGGCTGTGTTCACTTTCTGCGCGGTTTCGCCTTATGTCTTTTGGCGTGTGCTGAGACTGCTACGATGGGGACTACAGTTACCTTTCTTTGTTTGGGAGATGAGTTGGTAATTCGGATGATTCCACTGGCACGGGCGGTTGAGCAATTATGGATTTTAATTCGTTTGCTGTGATGCCGAGGCCTTCCATAACCAATAACAAATAACTGTCAAGAAAAGTAATCATATTCATATTAAAGTTTGTGTACTTATTTAACGTAATTAACTTGAAGGATAATGTATTCACATAACTATTGAATAATTAATATTACGCTCTTCTTCCTCTTCTTCTTCCTTTTAAGGTCCCTGTGGAGCATAGGTCTTCAACAAACACTTTCCAAGTCGTTCTGCTTCTTGCCATTCTTTTAAGATCATTCCACGTCTTCCCCATCATCTTCATGTCTGCTTCCATCTGTCTTCTCCAAGAATATCTTGGTCTTCCTCTTTGTCTTTTTCCTTGAGGGTTCTAAAAAAGGGGCTGTTGTGTAACATTCTCTGTTGGCTTCCGTAGTGTGTATCCTATCCAGCGTCACCGTCTTCGCTGTATCTCTTTATCCACTGGTATTTAACTGGTACTTTTCCATAATTCCGTATTAGTGATTTAGTCCTGCCATTTCCATATTATTCTCATCTCCCTTAATTATTACAACTATTAACATTATAGCACCAAAATCGTATTAAATTTAGCTTCAAGCTCTGCCTTCATATAATGCGTCTAGTTTTAATCGCTAAGAATTAACATTCATAAAACGTACTCAATTTTGAAGTTATTTCAAATTAGTCGAGGTACTATGTAATAATAACAAAACATATAATCTTATTTTTAGTGCATGTTTTATAGTGATGGGGACTGCAGCTGCCTTTCTTTGTTTGGATCCTTCAATGCGATGAGTTTTAATGCGGATGATTCCACTGGCACGGGCGGTTGAGCAATTATATATTTTAATTCGTTTGCAGTGATACCGGGTCCTTCGACTAACCATAACCATTCCATTCCCTTAAGCTGTCTAGTGTCTTTTCTTTGTGTTTCCTTCGATTTCTTCTTCCCGTAATGTTTGCAATTACCATAATGTCTTTCAGCAAAATAACAACAGCTGATATATTTTATAAAACAAAATTGTTTCATGGATTGTTTTCTCAGCATAAAGAAATGAAAATGTCCTTACACCTGCTACTCACAGAGAAGTATACGAAAGATATTTAGGCTGGAGTTTATCAAACCAAAAATGTAAACAAAATTATAGGCCAAGTAATAAAGGTTATTGTACTCTTTCCCGATGTCCAACAGTGGAACAAAAGAGTCATAGCCGCGGCGACAATTGTGACTAGTAAATTACACATGAAAAATATGATTGCTACTATCACAACAATCTTGGTCAGTTTAGCATCCTTTCTGCTCGTGACTATGACATTGGCCTTTGAGATTGTGGCTGATTCTTGGAAAGATGATTTCTGCATTTGGAATAATTCTTCCTTCGCACTAGAGATACCAGATGCCCTTTCCCTGAATTTGGTTGATTTTTAAATACCGGAAATCATGAATGCAGCACTGGCGGTGATAACGACTTGAGCGATGGGCGGCAGAACAAGTCCGTTAAATGTGTCAACAAACATGCCGATCTCTCGCCTTTCTGGTGCTACGCTTAACATGAGACGTGTTCTGTTGAATTCTGAATCAAACTTCCACTGTAAACTTTGGGTGGTCCATGCTGGACAGAAGCAGAGTGTACATACACTACACAGTGATCACGAAATGGATCATAAAAAATCGAGATTTGGTGAAGATTCCTTTTACCTTGTAGGGAATCATGACACATATACACCTCTCAACGGATAGATACACTGTCGCAACGGTTGACAGAATGTACATAAACCCCCGAGTGTAACCAACATATACATACTGGACAGCCAAAAGGTTCACAGCTGGTACTGAAAAGTGCTTTTCAATAAATGAACACATAAATGACAGTAGAGACGTGAAACAGTTACCCAGATCCCAAAGCGACAGAACTATAAACGTGAGGTCACGCTGTCCTTCACGCCGTGATGGTGGTACACCACGACATTGATCACGTTGGACATGACTCCAAAAACGGCTATAGCATATTTATATATATATATATAGCATATATAGCTTATAGCAAGTTACCTACAATTAAAAGCATGAAAACCTCAGGCAAATATAAAACATCATCTGTCAACATATTGTCACATTGCAAAGTTATGGTCCTATTTTTAATTTCATGTTCTTCTATTGTCTACTTTGTGTGCGATGACAGGTATTGCAGATCGTTTGGTGCCATTTGTATCTGTGTCTCCAGTGCTCTGGTTGTTTTGTTTTTTTTTTTTATATATCGGATGAACCGGTTTGTTTTTTTATCTCTCGGATGAACCGGTTGTTTTTTTATCTATCGGTTGAACCGGTTGTTTTTTTTATCTATCGGTTGAACCGGTTGTTTTTTTATCTCTCGAATGAACCGGTTGTTTTTTTATCTCTCGGATGAACCGGTTGTTTTTTTTTATCTATCGGATGAACCGGTTGTTTTTTTTTTATCTATCGGATGTACCGGTTGTTTTTTTTTTAATCTGTCGGTTGTACCGGTTGTTTTCTTTAGTCTTTCGTTAATGAAGTAAAATCTACAGATCATAGCAAGATGTAGCAAGATGTAGCAAGATGTAGCAATCTGCTATATGAAAATAAACTTTGGAATTTCTTCTAAGGTTTTGTAATATGCTTTTGATGGTGCCAACAATGTTTACTTGATATCACAATGTTAAAGTCTACTATCAACCTATATTTTAAACAAACTCATCTTTCTCTCTATGTTTTCATATTAAATATTATTTGATGTCACTTTCATGGAGATCTGGTTCATCATCAAGTACCGAGCCTGCTGACGTTGGTGATCATGTCTCTCCACAATTTTCGATTTTGTCAGTTATTTATCATTTCTGTTGTTGACCTTCTGCCAAGCCATTCTCTTAATGTCTGTTATTTTTTCTCTTTGCTTCCCTCTATCTCTTCGTCCCTCAATTTTCCCAGTTGTCACAATATATTCCAGTTGTTGTCTTCTCATTACATGGCCAACAAATGATGACTGTTTCTTCTTAATCTGGTTACACCATTTAAAACAACATATTTTTATGCAAAACTAGTCTCTGATGTTTGATCCTTACATTGACAACCGGTTTTAAATAACATTCGTTCTAGTGCAGGCTACTTCTGGTGAAGTTCATATAAGCAGCCTCAAATTATGATCACATATGTTGAAAGTTTGGGAGCCGCGATAGCTCAGTGGTTAGTGAACTGGACTACAAAGGACAAGGGGTAAGGTTCGATCCCAACCGATGGGTTCCGGGTTCACCCAGCCTTTAATGGGTACCGGATGTTTTTTCTGGGAAAGTGAAGCGGCACGGGTGTAATACCGACCACATTACCCTAAAAATCATGTACCGAAGGTCAGTAAAATTGATGGTCACTAACACCATATTCCCTATACACCACTTGGCGTGACAGGGGTACTTTACTTTACTTTTTTATGTTGAAAGTTTCCACATTTGCGAGATTTTAAAAAAAAGAAACACTAAGGAGTTCGATCTTAACCTGCTTAAATGTAGCTTTCTCGTTATACTGACGTCACACAATGCTGCTGTCGCAATCAGTGATCGATATTAATCTTTCAATTTTCGTTAAAAAAAATATTAGCCACTTCCCGCAAGTATACCTTATTTACATGAATCCCTGTTCGTTATAATCGTTGTATTTATTGTATTTATTGTATTTATTGTATTTATTGTTACTGACATTGATTATTTCAATTATTGTATTTATTGTTACTGACATTGATTATTTCAATTATTGTATTTATTGTTACTGACATTGATTATTTCAATTATTTCGTTCATAATTGTAACTAATTTGTATGTTTCCCAATAGATTCTGCTTTCATTCCAAATAATTCTATTTTCATAAATGTTCAGTCAGTGCGTGTGTTCGTTCAAAGTAACCTAGCAACGATGTAATCGATAACATGACACACATTACTCTTGATCTATTTTATATTGACTAGGCCTATATCTTATCTAGCCACACGCTAACAAAATAAATTATAGTGCGAAATACAGTTCAATGTAATTAAAATAGAGCTAACTGTCGACGTCTTGTGACTGTTCAACCGCGAGTTGCTTGATGATCAAAACCTAGTATGTTAGTCTTCATTTTCCTTGACGCTTCAAGGAGCTCCTTTATTTGCAGAGATTCCTTATTATTTCCCAAGGCCAGCTCTGAATTCACTGTATAGACACAATTATTTGAACAACTTTAATAAGCGGCTAATTTATGTTCAAATCTTGCACAACGTTTTTAACAAGACATGGCGTGTTAACAAATGCTTAATGTTGTCTGAAACAATTATATCTTAGTCTTTGTCAAGTAAAGATTGTTGACAATACATATTTATATTTATAACATATATATATATATATATTATGCAATAAGAAGGGAACAGCTGGAATATATTGTAACAACTGGGAAAACTGAGAGACGAAGAGATAGAGAGGACGCAAAGAGAAAAGATACCAGACAGCTTAAGAGAATGGCTTGGCAGAAGGTCAACAACAGAAATAATAAATAACTGTCAAGATCGAAAGTTGTGGAGAGACATGATCACCTATGCCAGCAGGCATGGTACTTGATGATGAGGATGTTGATATCATAGTTAACCTTAAGTCACAATTTGTTTCCATCCTATTATGTAATTAGAAAAAAAATATATAGAAATATATCTTAATCGTCAATTGGTTACTATTGATGAGTTTTACGGTTCACTTTGTGGTGCCATTCACCTGCCCCTTCAAAATGATGCATTTTATGTTTCTTTTGAGAAAATCCTGAACCAACCTGCCCACAATGAACATCAATTTCTTAACGCGTTGAAGTTTAGGTCATTGTCTTGTGTTCGGATTCTGTGTTTTCAGAATTCAGGGGCGTTTCACATCTCACAACTTGGGGGTTCATTGGAATGGCTTAGAAACTTATAATCGTTACTCTCAAGAAACACTACATTTAAACTATATAAATATTTGACATTTGAGGCTAAACGTGAAAGTTTTTTCATTGTATTTCGAACCAGGAGGAAAAAATAGCAAAACATGCCGTCAGTGTTAGTGACTGGACTTATCGAGAAGGTTGAATGAAGATCGCAATATTTCTACACATACCAAATGAGGACCAGAAAGGAAAAATAAATCTGATAACTTTGACAGTGAAGACATTAAATGAGAGATCTATAGAAGTTTGGGGGGTAAAGAATTATTGACGCTAAAGAAATTGAAGATTGTACTTAGGCAGAACCTTAACATTGACAAATTCAAAACCATTCTATGAAAAATTATATACAATTTTACCTTAACATTTCACAAACACACAGGTGATAGAAGTATCATTTGTGAAAGGCCTTTTAACTGAGCTTTGAGAAGAAGATATTTACGACTTCTTCATCTTTCCGTCCTCCTTCAGTCGAGGGTATAATATGCGGTCTTTTGCTCTTCTATTGGCTTCTCCTGTGTTATGTTTCCTAGTCTTTCTAATATTCCATCAATCCATCTTTTTCATAGTCGACCCTTAGTTTTGGTGTTCTCGAGAAACGTTTATTGAAGATTCGTTGTGCTGTGTTTTGATCTTTCTGCCTTATCACATGACCAAATCATTGTATCTGTTGTTTCTTTATGTACTCTGTGGCGAGAATTTTTCCTAGCTTTTTCTCAGTTTTTATTTCTGATCTTATCTCTCAGACTGTTTCCTGTCATTCGTCTAACACACGTCATCTCGGAAGTGCTTATTTTTCTGATTGTTCTTTCATCTAAGGGCCAAGTCTGGCATAGGTCGCAAGCACAACGTTGGAATGAATATTGTATTGTAGAGTGCCCGTTTTGCCTCTGGAGTTATTTCCTTGTTAGATAATAGTGGTGATAGCTGTCCGATGATTTAACAAGCTTTGTTGCATCTTGAGTCTATTTGTGCTGTTTGTGAATTGTCGTTTGTCACTAAACTTTCTAGATATTTAAATTCCTCAACCTGTTTTAGCTGTCTGCTGTCCATCGCTATGTTAATATTATGTTTCTCTTTTGCGACAATCATGACTTCTGTTTTGTTTATGTTCACTTTCATGTTGTAAGCAAACACTATATGGTGAACTAATACACGGAAAAAGACAAATCGGCAGACCTAAACTACGATATAGAGATATCTGTAAATCATCTCTGAATGACTTCTCCATCTGTAAGAATGACTGGGAACATCTGGCAAGTGATCGCACATCATGGAGAGCATGTATAAGAAATGGTATAATATCATTTGAGACTGTGCTAAGGCAAAAACTTAAAAGAGAAAAGACTCATGAAAAAGGATGTAAAAACCTGTGGATCAGTGGGCCTGACTTGTTCATTCTGTGGCCGTGTATGTTTGTCAAACATTGGTAGAGTTAGCCACGAGAGAAGCTGTTCGACAACAACACCAGACCGTCTGACAGGACGAAAATGGCCATATATGTTGTATTGAGTGTCTGTGCTTGTGCTGTAGAGTCTATTGAAATATTCTTCTAAATGGTCTTCTGTTTTTCCGTGAATTAGTGGCTGATCGTTTGCACATAGAAGCTTGTTGATCTCCGATGGATTGGTTACTTATGTAGTCTATGTAGGTAATAAACAATAGGGAAGATAGTATGCAACCTTGTCTTACGTCTGATCTAACTTTAAAGTGTTTTGTGTAGCCTGTTGCTGTTCTCACTGTGCAGCTGCTGTTGATATAGAGACTTTTAATTAGGTTGGTTGGATGTTGGCTTACTCCGTATGTTGTTAGTATCCCCCATAGTTGTTCTATTTTTACTCGGTCGAATGCTTTTTCCTGGTAATTGAAAGCAGTGTACAAATTTTGGCTGTTTTCTCTCGTCTTTTCAGGAGCTGTTTTAGGGTGAAACGTGCCTCTGTATATCGTCTATTTTTTTTTGGAACCCCATTTGAGATTCGCTAAGGGTAGTACTATTATTGGCCTGAGCCTTTTTTCCACAATGTTGACGTCCCCAATATGACTGAGAAGAGAAACACTTCTATATTGATTGCAGTATCTCTTGCTACCTTTCATTTTTCATATTGTACGAGAATTGTCTGTTGTCTGCATTCTTGGGGCTTTCTGTTGGGGATATGCAGCATTGAATATTTTGCGCAGCCATGTAACTCCTGTTTCTCCTGCTGCTGCTATTATTTCTACGTACATGATGTCTATTCCATATTTAATGACTTCATGTAAAGTTCAGTGACTTCATGTCAAGTTTAGTGACTTCCTGTTACGTTCAATGACTTCATATCACGTTTCTTGACCTCACGTCAAGTTTAGTGACTTCGTGTCAAATTTAGTGACTTCATGTCAAGTTTAGTGATTTCGTGTCACGTTCAGTGACGTCATGTCAAGTTTATTGACTTCATGTCAAGTTTAGTGACTTAAAAACAAGTTTAATATCTTCATGTCGAGTTTAGAGACTTCATTGTACTAACCTTCATAAGGTGGCAGTCCCCTTCTCTCTTCCTTTCCTTCCCTAAGAATACCTTTGATACCAATAAAAGTCTTTTTAGGTCAAACATTTTGTTAGAATCACATTAATAGAAAATATAAATCTGCCTAGTTGACTGCTATGCTAGTAAAATGCATGGTCAGTACGCTATCGATACATCTGTTTATGTTTGATTTGGTCCGGCTTGCCAAATCTGGACATTCATACATACATAAAATGTAGTGCCATCTATTTCACGTTTGTTTCCTCTTTCATTCACACAGAACAAGGCAAAGGACGATCTGCTTAATCCTACTTCTCTAACGATGATAGTCAAGCTGGAGTCGATCAGGATCAACTTACAACCAAAAACAGGGAGTGTCATCATTGTACGCTTCCCCGACGTCTAACCCTGGAACAGAAACTCCGACAATGGAAACAACCAGCAGAAGAAAGTTACAAATACAAAATATGTTATTGCTGGTATCACGATATTATTAACCAGTTTTGAATATTCAGTGCTCATGACCTTGTTTTTTGGAATCCGACATTTGATGTGATTTTTAAGCAGATGAATTGTGCATTTTTAATATTTCAGTAGCAACGGCGCTCACATTATTATAATGTGATAATTTCTTCATTTTGCTGATGTTTTAATGTCGGTAATAATTGATAGAAGGCTGGCGGTAATGGCGAACTGAGCAAGGTGCTGTCTCATATTTGGTGTCAACAAACATGTCGACCTCACGTCTGATGGTATCACGCCATAACATCAGGTCTGTTCTTTTGAAATTTTTATCAAACATCAACTGCAAACCATGGGTGTCCCAGGCTGGGGAGCATGCAGACCACAACGTTGACGGGATGCACTCTTTGTGGTCGCGACTTTGTGATGATTCCTTGCTAGTGAATATACCACACAGACACCTTTCATCGGCTAGATACACTGTTACTGCAGTAGAGTTCATATATCAGGCTCAGCGGGTAACCAACATAAGTACACAATTATTTTAAAATAAATAAACGCAAAAGTGACTTTTGTGTTGATATTTCTTTTAGAGTAGTACTTTAAGTCTCGTGTTGTTGTATAAAGTATACAGACCTGATATGGACACATCACACGATCCACAGGCCTTGCCAAAACCATTCTACAAATACAGTAGCAGGCAAAAGAAGACAGGGTGAACAAAGGAAAAGATTGGTGGACAACATCAGAGAATGGATAGGAATGTCTTTCGTTGTATCACAGAGCGCTGCTCTAAATCTCTGCCACTGGAAGTCAATTGTGAAAATGTCATCTATGGTGGTGCCCCGACTACCGGCAAGGTTACTGGATAATTGATTTGAGTGATAAATAAAGTAAAATTATTTATGTCTTCTACTTGATGAAGGCTTTTGCCGAAACGTCTTGGTTTGTCACCTCTCTATATATAAGTTTATCTGATTAATATCATTTTATGTTTATATAATAGAGACATGAAAGAATTACCAAAATCCCAAAGTGAGCGAGCTATAAATGTGACACGCTATCCTTCACACCTTCTTGGTGATGCTCTACATCGTTGATCATGTCCGAGATGATTCCAAACACCTGGATCACGCTACTAACAAATAAACAAGTAAAAACCACACACAAAATAAAATGCAAAATTTGTTGATCACAAAGTCATAATCTCTTGTTTGCAGTTATGAAATCATTTATTGATAATATTGCCGGTAAATGACAGATACTTCAAATTGTGGATGATTATATGTATATTTATATGTGATTCCTAAGTATCAGTTTTTGTTATTTCTGAACCCTTTCGTTTGGAGATTATTTCAGTGATATTGATTGTTGATGAGGATATACTACTTCGGAACCGTTCCACTAGGCTCAAATCTACTACAAAAAAGTATGTGATTTATATTTGAAATTAATTCCTTTATTTTTTCTCCTTAAGGCATGAAGGGAATCTATTATATAATTACTAAAAACAAAACACAAAATCTATTTCATATCACAGTGTAACAAGTTTGTTCTGAATCTTTCTAATTATTATGGATTGATTCTGTACCAATGTGACTTATGACCTTCTGCCACTTTTTTTTATTTGTTTATCACTGTGTCTATTTAAAATGTTTATTATATCTTCGTTTTTATTTATTATTTGCATCTAATGAACTCTTGAGTTATTTCTATTTTTTGTGTGTTCCTTTCTGTGTAAAGGCCAAAATTAAAATAAAGACAGAAACTATATTTATTTAACGTTTGGTCTCTGCTTCGTTGGAGCAAAATAAAAACAAGAAGATCTGCTTAAACTTGCTACTCACAGAATAGTAGACGAAGATATTTAAGCTGGAGTTTATCAGGCCGAAATCGTAAACTAAAATGTAAGCCACGTGGTAAAGATTATTGTAGGTTTTTCCTATGTCTAACTCTGGCACAAATGCTCTAACGGTAGCAACCACAAGCACTGGGAAATTACAGATAAAAAATATGATTGCCACTAACACAACGATCTTGGCTAGTTTTGAATCTTTACTGCTCATCACTTTGTCTTTTGCATTTAATGATTGAATTGATTCTGGAACAGATGAATTCTTTACTTCCAATTTTGGCTCCTTTGTAGCCTTACCGGCCGCCTTTTGCCTGAATTTGGCGGAATTCTTAATGCCGGAAATCATTAATACAGCACTGACTGTGATGACAATTTGAGCGATGGTTGGCATGACAACTCCGTTAAATGTGTCGACAAATATATCAACCTCGCGTCTGCTATTGGACAGCCATAGTACCAGACGAGTTCTGTTGAATTCTAGATTGAATCCTCGTTGTAAACCTTGCGTTGCCCAAGCTGGACAGAAGCAAGAGGCACAAAACACGACGATGGCGAAATTTATTACAATCGAGCGAGATTTTGTGAAGATTCCTTTAACCTTGAAAGGGATTATAATGCAGATACACCTCTCAACAGACAGGTACACTGTCACAACGGTTGAGAGAACGTACATAAATCCTCGAGTATAACCAAAGTATACATACTGGACAGATAAAAAGTTCACGGTTGGTACTGGAAAGTGGTTTTCAATAACGAAACAAATAATTGAAAATAAAGACGTAAAACAATTACCTAAATCCCATAGCGACAGCGCTATAAACGTGACAGTCACGCTATCCTTCACCCCCTGTTGGTGGTACACAATTACATTGATGATGTTTGAGAGTATTCCAAAAACAGCGATTAGACTGCCTAGAATCAAGAACATGGACAGCTCAAAGTAGAAATACATAACATCAGTCATAATTTCGTCAGGCCGCAAAGTTGCAACAGATTTTTCAGATGTGGAATCAAATGATGGACGGCATTCTGTTGGTTGCATGTAGTTCAAAACGAATGTTGCCATATTGCAATGCTTTTCTTGATATCCTGATATACTTGTTCAGCCCTGTATCCGTTTGTATTCGTTGAAATTGTTAAACGGTTTTACATTGTTGTCACGCAACTGAGATTAAAACATAATCAGCATATGAGATACATTCTAATATTGTCGACCCTCTTGAGATGATCCTAAATTGTTCCAAACTTTTGTTTACGAAATATGTTAAGTGTATCTGATTCAAAAAAGCTGCCGTCTAATACCTGTAGATGCTGAAGTTCTGGAGCCATCTCTACACTTTGAGAAGCCTTTATTCTACAAAAGGAAACAAACATAGTTCATGTAAGCAACCACATAGTTCTAGACGAACTTCACAGAACGAATATTCCCTTACCGTGAATCGTAGCCCAATGACATAACAACGACATATATCTGTCTATACTGACTCTACTAACATTAATTCGTTGACTATAGCATTAAAGGTTCAAAACTAAGATTCTTATTCTTCTACCTTTCAACTCCCTGTGAAGCATAGGCCTTCAACAAACACGTTCCAAGCCGTCCTGTTTCTTGCTCAAGTTCATGTCTTTCCCATTTTCTCCACCTCTGATCCACTCATCTTCTCCAAGTATATTTGGATCTTTCGTTTCATCTTCTCTCCTAAAGATGAAAGAGGGCTTGTCGTATACTATATGGCTTCTGTAGTGTTTGTCTTATCTTTAGCCATGGTCTTTGTCACATTTCTTTGTCCACTGATGTTTGTCTTCTCTATAGCCATGGTCTTCGTCACATTTCTTTGTCCACTGATGTTTGTCTTCTCTATAGCCATGGTCTTCGTCACATTTCTTTGTCCACTGATGTTTGTCTTATCCAGAGCCATCGTCTTTGTCACATTTCTTTTTCCACTGGTGTTTGTCTTATCCAGAGCCATCGTCTTTGTCACATTTCTTTGTCCACTTATGTTTGTCTTATCCAGAGCCATCGTCTTTGTCACATTTCTTTGTCCACTTATGTTTGTCTTATCCAGAGCCATCGTCTTTGTCACATTTCTTTGTCCACTTATGTTTGTCTTATCCAGAGCCATCGTCTTTGTCACATTTATTTGTCCGCTGGTGTTAGTCTGGTCGCTCTCACAGCTCTAAAAGCTAAAATTAATAAATGACAAAATTACAGCTCTGCATTTTTGTCTGTAAATTAAGCCACTTTTGTCAACTACTTGTGGTGGAACACATTTTGTAGCTCTCCAAACTAACACAAATCTAGGCGCTATAGAAAATGTTATTTTGTTTTTTTGTGTGCCAATTTTGTTGTTGTTACAATTGTATAGGTTATAGTTGTAGTTTTTTTCATAATTCATAAAAAGACATCTTGTCTTACTGTAATTGAGATCTTTGTAGAGAAGGACGCGACGTTATAAAGTTGGCGTGAGCTGAAATAAGGAAAAGGACGCAACGTTGTATATGTGGCGAGAGTTGCAATAAAAAGAAGGACGCGACGTTATAAAGTTGGCGTGAGCTGCAATAAAAAGAAGGACACAACGTTATAAAGTTGGCTTGAGTTGCAATAAAAAGAAGGACGCGACGTTATAAAGTTGGCGTGAGTTGCAATAAAAAGAAGGACACAACGTTATAAAGTTGGCGTGAGTTGCAATAAAAAGAAGGACGCGACGTTATAAAGTTGGCGAGAATTGCAATAAAAAGAAGGACACAACGTTATATAGTTGGCGAGAGTTGCAATAAAGTGAAGGACGCAACGTTATGAAGTTGGCGAGAGTTGCAATAAAGAGAAGGACGCAACGTTATAAAGTTGGCGAGAGTTGCAATAAAGAGAAGGACGCAACGTTATAAAGTTGGCGAGTGTTGTAATAAAGAGAAGGACGCAACGTTATAAAGTTGGCGAGTGTTGCAATAAAGAGAAGGACGCAACGTTATAAAGTTGGCGAGTGTTGTAATAAAGAGAAGGACGCAACGTTATAAAGTTGGCGAGTGTTGCAATAAAGAGAAGGACGCAACGTTATAAAGTTGGCGAGTGTTGCAATAAAGAGAAGGACGCAACGTTATAAAGTTGGCGAGTGTTGTAATAAAGAGAAGGACGCAACGTTATAAAGTTGGCGAGTGTTGCAATAAAAATGATAAACATAGGGAGTAACTACAAATACTAGAGAAAATCACAAGATTCCAAACAAAGACAAGCTATAACAGAAAAGAGGATCAAATATATTGGCCTATAGTAGCAATTGCCCACAGTCCAGTCATTATGAGAATTGCTTGAAACAAAGATAAAGTTATATGTTATATTACTATTTAATAGTATTTTATATAAATATAAAATACTATTAAATATATCTGCTCAGTGCCTCGCATGATATAAGTCTATTGTATGCAATATAATATATTATTTTCTTGTGCTTATCACTATAAATCGGATGCGATTGAATGCGATGATCATAGCACAATAAGCCTTATGAGTCATATGACTAAGATATTACTAAGAATCATCATGCGAAGAGTGCGAAACAAAATCAATCCAGAAATTAGCGATGAACAGTGTGGTTTTGTTAGAGATAAAGGAACAAGCAATGCCATTTATATCATAAGATCTTTAATAGAAAACGCCATAGAGGTGAAAACAGATCTATACTTATGTTTCATAGATTACACCAAGGCATTTGACAAAGTAAAGCACCAAGAAATAATCAAAATTTTAGAAAACATAAACGTAGACAGCAAAGATCTAAGAATAATAAAGAACATGTACTGGCAACAAACAGCGGCCATAAGAACTGGAAACCAATTGGGAATGTTTCAACAAATAAAATAGGGTGTTAGACAAGGTTGTGTGCTGTCACCAGATTTGTTTAATATTTATAGTGAGATTATTTTAAGATCCATAAGGGACATGCCTGGAATAACAATTGGAGGTCATAATATAAATAATCTTAGATATGCTGATGATACAGTGTTAATCGCTAAGAGTGAAAATGAGTTACAAGAAATGTTGGACATTATAGTGAAAGAAAGCAAAAATAAATGACTCAGCCTTAATAGCAAAAAGGCAGAGGTAATGGTAACAACAAAGAAAAAGACAGCACCTCAGGGCAAAATAAAGACAAGTGGAACAATATTAAAACAGGTAAATGAATTTAAATATTTGGGAACTTTGTTAACCTCAGACAGAAGATGTACAAAAGAGGTGAGATGCAGAATGACTCAGGCAAAAGCAGCTTTCCAAAAAATGAGGAAGATACTATGTAATCTATTTGTTACAATAGAAACAAGAAAAATAGTTCTTAAATGTTATGTAGAGCCAGTCTGAACATATGGATGCGAATCATGGACAACAGGCCAACAGACAAGAAAATCACTGGAGTCTGTAGAAATGTGGTTTTACAAAAGATTGTTGAGAGTACCATGCACAGCTAAGAAGAGTAATGAAGATGTTCTGAGAGAGGTCAAAGCAAAAAGAGAGCTAATTTCCAATATTAGGAAGAAACAATCATCATTTTTTGGCCATGTAATGAGAAGAGAACAACTGGAGTATATTGTAACAACTGGAAAAATTGAGGGACGAAGAGATAGAGGGAAGCAAAGAGAAAAAAAATAACAGAGAGCTTAAGAGAATGGCTTGGCAGAAGGTCAACAACAGAAATGATAAATAGCTGCCGAGATCGAAGATTGTGGAGAGACATGATCACCTACGCCAGTAGGCCCGGTACTTGATAATGATGATGATGATGATGATGATAATGATGATCACTATATAAACATTTACACCCAGTGCACTTCAGCAACCATGTTCTCTTTTGATACTGAAGGTAGGCTTGTTGTACATAAATCTCAGTCTTCCTATCTCGTATTTTGTCGCAGCTTTTTCATATAATAATGCACCCACTAATTCACTCACTATATACCCACCAATACACCCACTAATACACTCACTAATACACCCACTAATATACTCACTAATACACCCACTAATAGACTCACTATATACCCACCAATACACCCACTAATACACTCACTAATACATCAACTAATACACCCACTAATACACCCACTAATACAAACACTATATACCCACTAATACATCCACTAATACAATCACTATATACCCACTAATACACCCACTAATACACTCACTAATACAGCCACTAATACATCCACCAATACACACACTAAAACACTCACTAATACACCCACTAATGCACTCACTAATATACTCACTATATACCTACTAAAAAACCTACTAATACACCCACTAATACATCCACTAATACACCCACTAATACATCCACTAATACATCTACTAATACACCCACTAATACACCCACTAATACATCCACTAATACATCTACTAATACACCCACTAATACACCCACTAATACACCCACTAATACATCCGCTAATACATCTACTAATACACCCACTAATACACCCACTAATACATCCACTAATACATCTACTAATACACCCACTAATACACCCACTAATACACCCACTAATACATCCACTAATACATCTACTAATACACCCACTAATACATCCACTAATACATCTACTAATACACCCACTAATACATCCACTAATACACCCACTAATACATCCACTAATACATCTACTAATACACCCACTAATACACCCACTAATACACCCACTAATACATCCACTAATACATCTACTAATACACCCACTAATACATCCACTAATACATCTACTAATACACCCACTAATACATCTACTAATACACCCACTAATACATCCACTAATACATCTACTAATACACCCACTAATACATCCACTAATACATCTACTAATACACCCACTAATACACCCACTAATACATCCTTCCTTCTCTATCTCTACTTAGCCAGTCTGGTTATTATATATCTTGGTACACAGTGATACATTTAATCCATCAAATTATATATACAGATTAATAACGTATTTATCATTAGTTTTATTTTTTATGTTATATTGTTTATTTATTTCCCTTTTTAGCAGTAACTTCACGCGTGCAATTTTAATGCAGATTTTAGGTGCCATTGCATTGTGTATTCGTAATCAGAATTCACTGTTCTTAATATACCAGAGTTTGAAGTAGTCAACAAGATTCTTTAATTCGGTCCATCACCTGTACCGTGTATCAAATATGTAGGCTTGTCCATTAAGTATATGCTTAATTGCCAGACAAACTTTTTTTAAAAAAAGAACCTTCTAACTGCTGATTACATCGATTACTTTAACAAAGTTTAACCTGTTAAATTAACACGATGAATTGAGTGCAAATAATGAATCGTCGCATTAGATGCATCCTGGTGTACAGTATAATACACACAGTAATGTTTTGGATTATATAGCTATAGATATCCATTTCTTACGGCTTGGACTGTATATTGACATAAGCAAGTTCAGAAATTTGCGTTTGTTGTTTCTCATTCGTTTACTCACGTTTAAATCAATTTTTGTTCCAGTTGTCAATCGATGTGATTCATTCGTTTTATCGTTTCATTTGCGTTTTTCAAAACTGCCAGTGTTGATAACACACAAAAAGAAACTGCAATCTCTTATTACAACTAATGATATCGTGTTTACGTATTGGTTTTCTGTTACACTAAGTTCTTTTATTGATTATTGTGAGTACATAGAAATAGCAATTAAGTATTTTTAAAATATCGATGAAAGAATTTAAATGATTAGTTTCTTATTTGAGCAATTATCACTGCCCGAATTTTATCAAATTATTTAATATACAGCAGCTATTATGAATTGAAATGTTCCCACACCAAAAGAAGAAAATGAAATGCATTATTTGTTAAAGACATACACTTTTTGTTTGTTTGACAGGTACAAGTATGTGTCGATAATTTTAAAGCATAAATTTATTTAGCGGCGGTTACCTTATTCATCTAAGCTCTGACGTGCTTGTATTTGCTGCTCTTTATTTTATACCCATTGCGGTTATTTTTCTCTTTTTTTTTTCTTTTTTTTTTGGTACTGTATTGGTTTTAATGTAATGATGATTTATCGGCTGCTTT
Organism: Megaustenia siamemsis; assembly: GCA_032433765.1. NCBI lineage: Eukaryota > Metazoa > Mollusca > Gastropoda > Stylommatophora > Ariophantidae > Megaustenia > Megaustenia siamemsis. The sequence continues at coordinate 3,247,248 of JAVIAB010000125.1, read as the reverse complement.
AATGTTCTAAACTCGATTATGACGAAAGAATTTTTAAAAAGCGCATTTTTAATGACAGTCTCTTCCCCTTTCAAATATAATTATTTCGGCACCAAGAAATTCGTTTTCAAAGGAAGACAAAATAATCAATGTTAGGTATAAAGAATAAAATGTTAGGTATATAAGAATATATTGTAACAACTGAGAAAATTGAGAGACGAATAGATAGAGGGAAGCAAAGAGAAAAGATACCGCAATGCTTAAGAGAATGGCTTGGCAGAAGGTTTACAACAGAAATGATAAATAACTATCCTGATCGAAAGTTGTGGAGAGACATGATCACCTACGCTAGCAGGCCCGGTACTTGATGATGATAAAGAATAAACGACAGGAGTAACTGAAAGACTCAACCAGCACGTTAAATTGAAACTGAAATAATCATTCGACCAGCACGTCGATTGTCTCATAATACGAATTAATTGGGTGGGGGAGGTGGGGTTTCCTTGTTGGGAAAATCACAATATTAGGCTACCGACATTCGGACAACCCGTGATCGATTCCCTTTGTCAACAGCGTGAGTTGTACTTGTGGTTAGAAAAAAATATGCACCCGCGGTCGACCCAGCCGCTGACAGAGATGGGTACCAGGGTAGTACTCTGGGAAGGTGAGGAATTCCGCCTCGCATCGTGAGTTTCGATGCTTGAAGCGACACTATCCACAGTCTCCGAACACTTCTGGATAGGCGGCCGAGCACATATGAGTGGAAACTCGCGTGCTAAGACGCTGATTCAAGTCTCGTACTTTACCTTGACCTTTACGAATTAAAAGACCCGAATTATTGCTCTAAGATTAAATCGGTTATAATTGTTAGTTGTATTGTATTCATTTCTGTTGCTTGATTAGATAAATTCAATGTTGTTACTTGAATAAAGAACATTCGTTGTTGTTACTTGAATAGATAACATTCGTTGTTGTTACTTGAATAGATAACATTCGTTGTTGTTACTTGAATAGAGAACATTCGTTGTTGTTACTTGAATAGATAACATTCGTTGTTGTTACTTGAATAGATAACATTCGTTGTTGTTACTTGAATAGATAACATTCATTGTTGTTACTTGAATAGATAACATTCGTTGTTGTTACTTGAATAGAGAACATTCGTTGTTGTTACTTGAATAGGCAACATTCATTGTTGTTACTTGAATAGATAACATTCGTTGTTGTTACTTGAATAGATAACATTCATTGTTGTTACTTGAATAGATAACATTCATTGTTGTTACTTGAATAGATAACATTCATTGTTGTTACTTGAATAGGCAACATTCATTGTTGTTACTTGAATAGATAACATTCATTGTTGTTACTTGAATAGAGAACATTCACTGTTGTTACTTTAATAGATAACATTCACTGTTGTTACTTTAATAGATAGCATTCATTGTTGTTACTTTAATAGATAACATTCACTGTTGTTACTTTAATAGATAACATTCACTGTTGTTACTTTAATAGATAACATTCACTGTTGTTACTTTAATAGATAGCATTCATTGTTGTTACTTTAATAGATAACATTCATTGCTGTTACTATAAAAGATAACATTCACTGTTGTTACTTTAATAGATAACATTAATTGCTGTTACTTTAATAGATAACATTAATTGCTGTTACTTTAATAGATAACATTCATTGATGTTACTTTAATAGATAACATTCATTGATGTTACTTTAATAGGCAACAGTCGCATTGATGTTGTTTTAATAGACAACATTCATTGTTGTTACTTTAATAGATAACATTCGCTGTTAATTTTAATAGATAACATGCATTAATGTTACTTTAATAGACAACATTCTTTCTTGTTACTTTAATAGATAACATTCATTGACGTTACTTTAATAGATAACTTTCATTGCTGTTATTTTAATAGATAACATTCATCGCTGTTACTTTAATAGTCAACATTCGCATTTGTTGCTTTCATAGACAACATTCATTGATGTTACTTTAATAGATAACATTCATTGATGTTACTTTAATAGATAACATTCATTGTTGTTACTTGAATAGATAACATTCGTTGTTGTTACTGTAATAGATAATATTCATTGCTGTTACTTTAATAGATAACATTCATTTTTGTTACTTGAATAGATAACATTCGCTGTTAATTTTAATAGATAACATGCATTAATGTTACTTTAATAGACAACATTCTTTCTTGTTACTTTAATAGATAACAATCATTGATGTTACTTTAATAGATAACTTTCATTGTTGTTACTTTAATAGATAACATTCGCATTTGTTGCTTTAATAGACAACATTCATTGATGTTAATTTTAATAGATAACATTCATTGATGTTACTTTAATAGATAACATTCATTGTTGTTACTTGAATAGATAACATTCGTTGTTGTTACTTTAATAGATAACATTCATTGCTGTTACTTTAATAGTCAACATTCGCATTTGTTGCTTTAATAGACAACATTCATTGATGTTAATTTTAATAGATAACATTCATTGATGTTACTTTAATAGATAACATTCATTGTTGTTACTTGAATAGATAACATTCGTTGTTGTTACTTTAATAGATAACATTCATTGCTGTTACATTAATAGACAACATTCGCATTGATGTTACTTTAATAGATAACATTCATTGATGTTACTTTAATAGATAACATTCATTGATGTTACTTTAATAGATAACATTCATTGATGTTACTTTAATAGATAACATTCATTGATGTTACTTTAATAGATAACATTCATTGATGTTACTTTAATAGATATTCATTGATGTTACTTTAATAGATAACATTCATTGATGTTACTTTAATAGATAACATTCATTGATGTTACTTTAATAGACAACGTTCATTGATGTTACTTTAATAGATAACATTCATTGATGTTACTTTAATAGATAACATTCATTGTTGTTACTTTAATAGATAACATTCATTGATGTTACTTTAATAGATAACATTCATTGATGTTACTTTAATAGATATTCATTGATGTTACTTTAATAGATAACATTCATTGATGTTACTTTAATAGATAACATTCATTGATGTTACTTTAATAGATAACATTCATTGATGTTACTTTAATAGATAACATTCATTGATGTTACTTTAATAGATAACATTCATTGATGTTACTTTAATAGATATTCATTGATGTTACTTTAATAGATAACATTCATTGTTGTTACTTTAATAGATAACATTCATTGATGTTACTTTAATATATAACATTCATTGATGTTACTTTAATAGATATTCATTGATGTTACTTTAATAGATAACATTCATTGTTGTTACTTTAATAGATAACATTCATTGATGTTACTTTAATAGATAACATTTATTGATGTTACTTTAATAGATATTCATTGATGTTACTTTAATAGATAACATTCATTTATGTTACTTTAATAGATAACATTCATTGATGTTACTTTAATAGATAGCATTCATTGCTGTTACTTTAATAGATAACATTCTTTGCTGTTACTTTAATAGATAACATTCATTGATGTTACTTTAATAGATATTCATTTATGTTACTTTAATAGATAACATTCATTGATGTTACTTTAATAGATAACATTAATTGCTGTTACTTTAATAGATAACATTAATTGCTGTTACTTTAATAGATAACATTCATTGATGTTACTTTAATAGATAACATTCATTGATGTTACTTTAATAGATAACATTCATTGATGTTACTTTAATAGATAACATTCATTGATGTTAATTTAATAGATTGACGTTTGTACAGACCCAGCTCAAATAATCCTCCAGATATACTACCAGCAAAAGAAGAGTTACACGTTAACTGCGGAAACCAAGCAAAGAAGAAATAATGAAAGCCATCAAACTATTAAAAAATGGTAAAGCCACAGGACCAGATGAAATTCCTTCGGAAGCCATCAAAGCAGATATTAACACCTCTACCAAGATGCTACATAATCTATTAGATAAAATTTGGGAGAGGGAAGAAATAACTAAAGACTGGAGAGAAGGTTATATGATCAAACTACCAAAGAAAGGAAGTTTACAGGAGTGCACAAATTATAGTGGAATTATGCTACTATCAGTGCCAGGAAAAGTATTAGGCAGAATCATTCTGGAGAGACTAATGGAGGCTATAGAGAAACACTTGAGAGATGAACAAGCAGGTTTTAGGAAGAACAGATCATGTGCTGATCAAATAACTACTCTACGTATAATAGTTGAACAAAGTCTAGAACTAAAATCCCCACTTTATATTGGATTCATAGATTACGAAAAGGCATTTGATAGTCTAGACAGAAGAATGCTTTGGAAGTTGCTGAGTCATTACGGAATCGCCATAAAGTTTATTAACCTGATAAAAACAATGTATGAAGGAACAAAATGTAGTGTGGTGCATGAAGGACAGCTTACAGAAGCATTTGAAATAAGAACATGAGTAAGGCAAGGATGCCTTCTATCCCCATTTCTCTTTCTACTGGCCATAGATTGGATTATGAAAATAACTCAAAACAACAGAAATGGGATCCAGTGGTCACTGACCAAACAACTTGATGATTTAGACTTTGCTGATGACATAGCTCTCCTATCACACAACCATCAACAGATGCAGGATAAAATGAGTATATTAGATGAGAGATCACAACAGCTAGGACTAAAGATTAATAGAGATAAGACCAACATTATGAGAATTAATGCAGTTGGCAATAACCAAATAAAACTAGGAGAAATACCTCTACTAGACGTACAATCTTACATATATCTGGGCAGTAATATAGATAAAGAGGGAGGAACAGAAAATGATACCAAAATAAGGATATCAAAAGCAAGAGGAGCTTTCATTGCACTGGGAAACATATGGAAATCCAAAGAAATTAGGTCAAATACAAAAATAAAAATGTTCAACTCAAATGTTAAGTCGGTTCTATTATATGGCTGTGAAACATGAAGAATAACAAAATTGACAATCACGAAGGTACAGACTTTCATTAATGGATGCTTGCGCAGTATAAAGGGATGGAAATGGCAGGACAAAGTCACTAACGTAGAATTATGGAAATGTACCGGTCAAATACCAGTGGATAAAGAAATACAGCGAAGACGATGGCGATGGATAGGACACACACTACGGAAGCCAACTGAGAGTATTACACAACAGGCCCTTTTTTGGAATCCCCAGGGGAAAAGACAAAGAGGAAAGCCAAGGAATTCTTGGATAAGACAGATCGAAGTAGAGATGAAGATGATGGGGAAGACATGGAATGATCTTAAAAGAAATGCAAAAAACAGAACGACTTGGAAAGTGTTTGTTGAAGACCTATGCTCCACTGGGAGCTAAAAGGTATAAGAAGAAGAATTTAATATATAACATTCATTGATGTTACTTTAACAAATAGCGCCTGTTTCTCGACGTGAATTTGTCACTTTTCCTACTACAATGTCTGTCAAAATAAACCAATAATTTCATGTTTTACCTGTTCAGAGCCCCACTTGTCTAGAGGTGAGATATTACCATCAATCAGGGGACTGCTTGGTCTCGATGCAAGACGTCGGTCTCTAGACAGAGAGGTTGTGAGTTCAAATCCCGGCTGTACCAGTTGGGATTATTATCCTCTCTGCAGTAATCACACCTGGTATCAGCAGCGAGTACCGGCTTGAAACGTCAATTACTCTTCGACGGAAAAAAATATGAGTACTCCGATGTCGGAGTTATCTGCCTATGCGGCGAGGGAACCCTGCTCTTCTACTTGAGACAGACAAGTAATCATTACTGAAGCTACCACAGAGCAGTAGTTATGAGATGCTTTACTGTGGACATGATATCCGGTTCGAACCCAAACCGATCGGTTCTCTCTCTCTCTCTCTCTCTCTCTCTCTCTCTCTCTCTCTCTCTCTCTCTCTCTCTCTGCGATCAGAACTCAATCAGAGTAGAATTCCAGCCTCTCACATGAAGTCAGCTGTCAGGTTAAGTGTGTTGATCGCCCCCACAGACAGAACATCACATTTAGAGTCCGCCAGATCCACTCTGATTGAACACCCGTTAATACGTTGCACTGTGTTCTGCGCTAGTGGCCCAGTGCATCCGATTTCAGCCTGCATTTTTTTCAGGTTTGCTTTCCTTAGCCTTTGATTGTCTTCAATCTTCCTGCAAGGCAGCAGATTGTCTTTTCTGTAGGGGGATTCTGCCCTTAGATGGTCGGCCCTCCCAGGTTTAAGAGCACCATCTGCCCGAGTCACTAGAGGTGACTAACACAGACATGCACACACAAGAATATGAGATGTGACAAACACAGACATGCACACGCAAAGATATGATATGACTAACATAAACATGCACACAAAGATATGAGACATCCCTAACCCAGACATGCACACACAAAGATATGACACATGACTAACACAGACACACACTAAGTTATGAGATATGACTAAACTCAGACGCACATAAAGATAAGAGACTTGATTAACACGGACACACCAAGATATGAGATATGACTAACATGACACGCACACCTAGATATGAGCCATGGCTAGCACACACACACACACACACACACACACAAGCTAAGATTTGAGCCATGGCTAGCACTGAAACACACCAAGATATGAGCCATGGCTAGCACTGAAACACACCAAGATATGAGCCATGGCTAGCACAGAAAAACATCAAGATATGAGCCATGGCTAGCACAGAAAAACATTAAGATATGAGCCATGGCTAGCACAGAAAAACATCAAGATATGAGCCATGGCTAGCACAGAAAAACATCAAGATATGAGCCATGGCTAGCACACACACACACACACACAAGCTAAGATTTGAGCCATTACTAGCACTGAAACACACCAAGATATGAGCCATGGCTAGCACTGAAACACACCAAGATATGAGCCATGGCTAGCACTGTAACACACCAAGATATGAGCCATGGCTAGCACTGAAACACACCAAGATATGAGCCATGGCTAGCACTGAAACACACCAAGATATGAGCCATGGCTAGCACAGAAAAACATTAAGATATGAGTCATGTCTTCACTCTTAGATCGGTTTCTAGAATCACCCAACCTTAAATGGATACAACATCATTTTTTTTTAAATAGAAAGACTGCCTGGTGTAGAGCTGTCCATATTACAAAAAGATGTGTCGATTACCGTAAAAATATGGACGCTAACACCATGCCTCCCATGTGCTACATTCCAGCCATAGAGTTCATTCTTTCTTCTTATATTGAACGCTTATTTTAAGAAAAATATCGACTTCACTGCACTTTTGGTAGCCCTCAGAGGCGTCCATTCTTTATTAAGCAGATAAGGAAGATTGATTTGTTAGATTTTTTTTCCGTTGCTCATATACACTCTCCGGTAACACTTATTTATCCCTTTGTAGTATGCTGTGTTAAAAGTTCATATAGTTATCGAATTAAAGTTGTATCGTTTATTCTGAATTAACTGTTAAGTGATGTTTATATTATCACTATTGTATTCCCCTCGACACTGAAAGACAAACGAGAAATAACAGACACCATTATTGTCTGTCTCCTGGTGCTCAAAGATGCCGGAGCGCGCATAGCTGAAAGCGGTCAGCGACTCATATCTGACTCCTGGAGTCAGAATTAGTGAACCAGAACTAACCAAGATCGTACTCCAACTCCCAGTGGTTTTCCTGGGTAAAAAATGTAGTCTGGACAAGCAAGAAGGAATTTGAAAAATGTAGTGTTGAGATCCAATATGTTGGAATGATGAGCGCTGATATCACAACTTGCTGTATTCCAAGCAAAAAGCATGACCCCTGCGACCTTTTGTCTCCTACTATACGTGCATCTGAAGCTCAGCGTAATTGTCGTTCCACAGCCATCTATAGATTTACAAAGGCCAACGTGGCGACAGGAAATTCCGGGAAAACCTCCAACTGGCGTGACGTTTTCAGCTTTGCGAGCAGGGGAGTTATGGGTAAAGTGACGTCATCCATCTGTAGCTCCTATAGCTTGTTTGTTTGCGTTCATCTGATGACTAAATGAATACACATCTTCGTCATCCGCCCTTAAAAGGACGTTAAGTGGACGTGTATACGTTGTGTTGTGGTTTGCAGTAGAACTGTGATATTTGCTCATTTCGTCCCAAAACATCCGACTTCAACACGGCATTTTTGGGTACTTGGTTGTCTTTCCTCTTTGATCCCTACCAGCTTGTTCAGTCAAGACAGGTTAGTCTGTTTCTAGGGGCACCGCGAAAAGGTGGAGTATGGTCTGGATGATTCTGGTTCACCGATCCTAACGCAAACCATCTGTTGTGGGTCGCTGACAGCTTCCATCTCTGCTGCTGTGTTTCCTCTCCTACAGATGATAACGTCATGTTAGTTGGAGGGTTTTCCTATTTTATTTTCTGCCGTGGGCTTTTGGAAATCTAAAGACGGCTGTGTTCACGTATTCCATCACATGCAGAAATTGGCATCCATGACAAATTTATGGCGCCAGAAATCGTTATGCCAGGATTTCACAAACGGAATTCTGTGAGAAATTAAAAACACGCCATTACATTTTTAAAGCTATCTAAAGTAAAGAAAAAGTTAATAAATGCCTCCACAGCGTAAAATGTATGGGAAATATGGTGGTAGTACTAGTTTTATTCTCTCATGAACAACAGCACATTTTATGGGTGCTGTGGTCAGTATTACGCCATGTCGTCTACTTTCATAAAAAAACATCTCTGATGCCCTAATTCAAACTCTTTTTTGTCAGAAAAAAAAATTCGTCAGATCTAGAAATTGAACCCAAACTTGTGCTCACTTGATTTTAAAACAATCGTTCCGGTCTCCTCGACCTTCACTCCTTTGCTCAATATGCCATATGTTCATTTAAGTGAAATCTCGGAATTGGTAAACTGTCATCTGATAGTCCAGTTGATTTCGTGTTATTGCTTTCACAGTGCTGTATTTTTGTGACGTTGTACAATGTCTTCAGTTTGCTTATCGTGATAAACATACATTGATATGTAGTCTTTGTTTCTTTGTTTGGAAGATGAGGTATTAATTCGGATGATTCCACTGGCACGGGCGGTTGAGCAATTATGGATTTTAATTCGTTTGCAGTTAATCGGGGCCTTCCATAACCATAATCCTTAACCATGTAGTCATTTTCGTGCAGTGCTTTCCTTGTGGCTTCATGCCAATAACCCCTCTGAGTTATCAATTAAAAGAACTGAAGATCTCAACTGGAAATAAATAAACAAAATTTAATTAGAGGGGAAACTCCGAGGCAAGAGACAAATGTAACTGATACAGGAATGCATGTATTGTAACAGCATTCGGCAAAAAAGTAACGAGGATAACAAATGATAACACAGAAAATATAAGACAGTCCGAATGAGTAGCGAACCCGTACCCTCTACTGGCACAACTAAGATAATGTATATGATGAATTGCCTGCCAATTAAGTCACTTTGTTTTTTAAAGGAGGACTGGAATGGGTAATGAATTGACAGAGTCCATTGATACACTTGCTTCCGATAAGTAAAAGTACATGAATTTCCTAAATCCCAAATTTGTGTTTTTGCGCTGAACTGGGCTGATATTAAAGTGATCTTCTGATGAATAAACGTTGATATGGCTTTGCTCATTCTTTGTGAATATGCTCGCCGTCGCCTCGTCTATGCCGTTAGTGACGTGTTCGCGTTAGAGATGTACTCTGGTAATGTTGATCGGCGTTCCGGTCTCTCATCTGCTGACGATACTGGATGATTGCTACACAGTCCACGAACTTGTATCATCGGCGGAGGTTCCCTCAATCATTTCACAAAATTCGTTCATTGCTATGGAAGATGGTGAGAAGGAATTGTTCTTTTTCTATTTTAGACATTTTTCCTGGCAACAGCATAAAACCTTTTCAATTTCGATTTTAAATAACTAAAGGTTCTTTTACATGCTCAACTTGAACACGGAAAAAAAAAATTTATGCTGGAATCACTTCCGATAGAACTTTGTAACCGATCGCATCTTTTACTTTTTTTTCCTTTCTCTTTTTTACAATTAAAAATGTGGAAGGTCCCCTCCATTCGTTGCTGGGCGTATGGTAAATGTGATGTTAGGGACCATACTTTTAAATCAGCCCTATCCATTAGCTGCTCATCTGATATGATCACCAGAACCAGCTAACCTATTTGTTGCCTTCAACACCAGCACGATCGGCGACAAACAGGAAGGTGATGCTGCTGACCTTTAACCTCTCTGTGGTGCTCCAATCATTGCTTGTGGGTGGGCATCAAACTCATTCATCACACAGCCATGAGTGTGACCTTATAGCTCCAGCCAAACAAAGACTCTTGTCGCGGCCATGAGTGTGACCTTATAGCTCCAGCCAAACAAAGACTCTTGTCGCGGCCATGAGTGTGACCTTATGGCTCCAGCCAAACAAAGACTCTTGTCGCGGCCATGAGTGTGACCTTATGGCTCCAGCTAAACAAAGACTCTTGTCGCGGCCATGAGTGTGACCTTATGGCTCCAGCCAAACAAAGACTCTTGTCGCGGCCATGATTGTAACCTTATGGCTCCAGCCAAACAAAGACTCTTGTCGCGGCCATGAGTGTAACCTTATGGCTCCAGCCAAACAAAGACTCTTGTCGCGGCCATGAGTGTGACCTTATGGCTGCAGCCAAACAAAGACTCTTGTCGCGGCCATGAGTGTGACCTTATGGCTCCAGCAATACAAAGACTCTTGTCGCGGCCATGAGTGTGACCTTATGGCTCCAGCAATGCAAAGACTCTTGTCGCGGCCATGAGTGTGACCTTATGGCTCCAGCCAAACAAAGACTCTTGTCGCGGCCATGAATGTAACCTTATGGCTCCAGCCAAACAAAGACTCTTGTCGCGGCCATGAGTGTAACCTTATAGCTCCAGCCAAACAAAGACTCTTGTCGTGGCCATGAGTGTAACCTTATGGCTGCAGCCAAACAAAGACTCTTGTCGCGGCCATGATTGTAACCTTATGGCTCCAGCCAAACAAAGACTCTTGTCGTGGCCATGAGTGTGACCTTATGGCTCCAGCCAAACAAAGACTCTTGTCGTGGCCATGAGTGTGACCTTATGGCTCCAGCCAAACAAAGACTCTTGTCGCGGCCATGAGTGTAACCTTATGGCTGCAGCCAAACAAAGACTCTTGTCGCGGCCATGATTGTAACCTTATGGCTCCAGCCATACAAAGACTCTTGTCGTGGCCATGAGTGTGACCTTATGGCTCCAGCCAAACAAAGACTCTTGTCGCGGCCATGAGTGTGACCTTATGGCTCCAGCCAAACAAAGACTCTTGTCGCGGCCATGAGTGTGACCTTATGGCTCCAGCCAAACAAAGACTCTTGTCGCGGCCATGAGTGTAACCTTATGGCTCCAGCCAAACAAAGACTCTTGTCGCGGCCATGAGTGTAACCTTATGGCTCCAGCCAAACAAAGACTCTTGTCGCGGCCATGAGTGTGACCTTATAGCTCCAGCCAAACAAAGACTCTTGTCGCGGCCATGAGTGTGACCTTATGGCTCCAGCCAAACAAAGACTCTTGTCGCGGCCATGAATGTAACCTTATGGCTCCAGCCAAACAAAGACTCTTGTCGCGGCCATGAGTGTAACCTTATGGCTCCAGCCAAACAAAGACTCTTGTCGCGGCCATGAGTGTGACCTTATAGCTCCAGCCAAACAAAGACTCTTGTCGCGGCCATGAGTGTGACCTTATGGCTCCAGCCAAACAAAGACTCTTGTCGCGGCCATGAGTGTGACCTTATGGCTCCAGTTAAACAAAGACTCTTGTCGCGGCCATGATCCCTATCGTCATACTCCTGGTTGATATTGTGTAGGCACTACTATATTCATAAATAGTTCTTCCCCCCCCCCCCCCCACCAAACAAAAAACTGCCAACCACAGAGTCATATACAAGAACAACACTCTGCAAAGAGTGCAACGTTTATTCGAGTAAGAAAGTTGAAAAAAAAATATAAATATAAATAAACACACACACAACAATAATTACAATGTGTAAATAAATTAAATGGCAAAGTACACAATAATGTTGAAGGAATAAAAAATGCACACACATTAATACTTAAAACAAGAAAAGATTACTCAGGGAAGGGGTTACTATGAACAAAAGTTTGCAATCAACAAACCTTCTATTTAAACTGGTGCTTCCAGAACTAAAGAAATGTGTATTCTGTATAAATAGCCAACTGTGCCACAGGTTAAAATTGAAGTAGTTTCCTGCAGACGTTTCTCACATACGTATACACGAAACTATACTCCAGCATGTCCGCTCTGTGAATACCTACATGAAGTAGCAGAACATTGCTGTTTGACTATCTAAGGCTCATCGATATCAAAGCAACTCTACCTCCTCAAATACCTGATAAATAGAATACCTTGTACGGGAATTACAGAGGAACTTAGAAATACCTGATGATATCATTGCATGGCGTTGGGACGAAGGGTGTCAGCTTACAGACCGCTGGATCATAACAACACATGTATACAACAGCACTCTTATATACCAGCACCCAGTTACTGTATGAACAACCGTTATTTTTTTTTTAACTCATTAAATTATTGCCAGAAACAGAGCAAAGGAATGCAAGCTCACATTTATAAACAGCTTTATAAGTAGGGCTTTATATTTGATTAAAATTATAAATTGACGCCATGCCGTGCTGCATGTACTTCAATCTGACTGTGAAATGCATACACAATATCTTTTTTTCCCACTGATTATTTGCATCTGTTATATTGGATTCCCCTCATAGAAAGGGTGAACCAAAAGTAGGTGGACAGTAAATAATAAGATTTATTTTGAGATTACATATACAATTATATAGACTAATAGAATTACATTTTGATAAACAATTATTACATTACAATTACAGTTATCTGAACTATCTGAAATGAAAAAAAAGATTACATTAAAATAAATTGAGTTATAAGATTTAATATAATATAACACAAACATTATAAAATAAATATGATCAATTACAGTCCATCTACTTTTAGTTCACCCTGTATATAAATACTTTTGTACCAATTTGTTATTATGATCATACAAATACTATCTTGACTACATTTAACACATTTGGTAGCCCACGGTTTTATTTGCATGTTTTTGATGTGTGGAAGTGAATTACTTGCAATAATATCTAAGCAAAATAAATAGAATCAAGCAGAATTGACTTACCTATTGCAAAGTGTAAAGAAACAAAGTAAATTTAATGTGGGCCAGACATAGGGAACTTTGCAAAAGGATTACATGAAGTTATTGAACTTTGATGTTTGTCCTACAAGACGCAACAAGGTAACCTGCCAATGACTACTTTGTAGATCTATGACCAATGAAAGAAGAAAAAATAAAATTGATTGATTGAATGATTGATTGAATGATTGATTGAATGATTGATTGCAATCTTTAGTGTCAAACGAAGCCGCTAACTTTTAAATGTTGGAAGTCAATATGGCGGCTGCAGCGACTTCCTTAGTTTGTTTTTTTTTTAAAAAGGCTGGAGAAGTTCGATCCTGTCTATCCTAACGATACTTCAACACCAAGTCATCTACATCAACATACCCCACTATTGCTGGAAGAAGAAAATAAGAAAAACCAGACGACACATCAGTGAAAACGCAGTTCCAAGACATATAATAGAACCTGGGCTGAAAGTTGTCAACGACTCACAGCTGACTGTATACATCAGGATGAAAGAACAGGAGCTGATCAAGATCCTACTCTACCTTCTTGCGGTGGGTATGGTAAAAGGTTAACCAGTGTGACCAAGCGAGTAAGAATTGAAGAGGGAAGGCAACCCGGTCAGTAATATTCCATGATGAAATTGGAAAGAAAGCAGCGTGGTGAGCGATTCATTACCAAAATTATCCAGACCTTAGACCACCGGTCTTCGCGGTGCCCTTAGAAATGAACTAACCAGTCATGTCTGGCAGAGTGAGTAGGAATCGAGATGGAAAGCAACCTGGTACTCAAAAACGCTACAATGAAGTTGGATTAGTTCAGCTGAAAGTCACAAGCATCACAGCTCTGCTACAAATCACAACAACTAGCCGCAATAATGTCCACTTTGCATTCTTTAAAGTGTGGATGACCAAGTGGACCATTCATTCCTTTCGTAGTTGATGACTGAACGTCAGAAAGAAAAAAAAGTTGTTAGAATAAGAAGGGGGAGGGGGTGAGAAAAAAAGGTATGTGCTATGACTATGCCAAAAAGAATTTCAATTTAAAAAGTCAGAGGAAAGACTTTTGTGCAGCAAATATTTTATGGCAACAACTCTTTTCAAATTTTACAATAAAAATGGAATTTCTTTTCAATATTTTGTATCTTTTTAAAGACATCTGGTTTTTTATTAATTTATAATATTAATATTATTACGTTATTTATATTATAATTTTATTAATTATATTATTATATAACGGTATTATTTATATTACGTTATTAATTTGTTTAAAGGTGCCTTGTCTAAGAATAAAAAAGAGCCTAGCATTGGAATGTGCATGACATTATATACTGAACTGTAATCAAATGTAATTCACTAAGTGCAGTTTGCTAAACAGACAATGAGCGGGACAATTTTGTTGACACTGTTTGATTATGGGAAATATTTTGTAGAACCAAAGTCAGATGCTATTATGCAATAGATGGCCAATACTCCCTCTTGTCTGTGATGTGCTGTCACATTTATATTCCTATTGCAGTGGATAGATTCCTTTCAACTAAGCTCGACTACAGCAGCAAAATGTATTACCCGACTACACCATGAATGATGTCCTACCTGACTACAGCATGAATGATGTATTACCTGACTACACCATGAATGATGTACTACCTGACTACACCATGAGTGATGTACTACCTGACTACACCATGAGTGATATACTACCTGACTACACCATGAATGATGTACTACCTGACTACACCATGAATGATGTACTACCTAACTACACCATGAGTGATATACTACCTGACTACACCATGAATGATGTACTACCTGACTACACCATGAATGATATACTACCTGACTACACCATGAATGATGTACTGCCTGACTATACCATGAATGATATACTACCTGACTACACCATGAATGATGTACTGCTTGACTATACCATGAATGATGTACTACTTCTCGACTATGCAATAAAGGATGTCATACTGACTAAACTGAAGGATGCCCTACCTGACTGCACCATGACGGATGCCATACCTGACTGCACCATGAAGGATGCCCTACCTGACTGCACCATGAAGGATGCCCTACCTGACTGCACCATGAAGGATGCCCTACCTGACTGCACCATGAAGGATGCCCTACCTGACTGCACCATGAAGGATGCCCTACCTGACTGCACCATGAAGGATGCCCTACCTGACTGCACCATGAAGGAATCCCTAGCTGACTGCACCATGAAGGATGCCCTACCTGACTGCACCATGAACGATGTCCTACGTGACTGCACCATGAACAATGCCCTACCTGACTACACCATGAAGGATGCCCTACCTGACTGCACCATGAAGGATGTCCTACCTGACTGCACCATGAAGGATACCCTACCTGACTGCATCAAGAAGGATACCATGAAGGATACCCTACCTGACTGCATCAAGAAGGATACCCTACATGACTGCACCATGAGGGATGTCCTACCTGACTGCACTATGAAGAATATCCTACCTGACTGCACCATGAATGATGCCCTACCTGACTGCACCATGAAGAATGCCCTACCTGACTGGACTATGAAGGATGCCCTACATGTCTACACCATGAAGGATGTCCTACCTGACTGCACCCATGAAGGATGCCCTACCTGACTGCACCATGAAGGATGCCCTACCTGACTGCACCATAAAGAATGTCCTACCTGACTGCACCATGAAGGATGCCCTACCTGACTACACTATGAAGAATGCCCTACCTGACTACACTATGAAGAATGCCCTACCTGACTACACTATGAAGAATGCCCTACCTGACTACACTATGAAGAATGCCCTACCTGACTACACTATGAAGAATGCCCTACCTGACTACACTATGAAGAATGCCCTACCTGACTACACTATGAAGAATGCCCTACCTGACTACACTATGAAGAATGCCCTACCTGACTACACTATGAAGAATGCCCTATCTGACTACATTATGAGTGATGTCCTAACTGACTACACTATGAGTGATATTCTAACTGGTTACAATATAAATTATGTCCCATCTGATTACACTAAGAATGATCAACTACAGGAATTCCTCCAGACTACATAATGAATATTGTCCTACAAGAGTGTGTTACAAATATCTAACATGACTACACAATAACATGTCCTACAGGACTATGCTATAATTACTGTAGGACAAGTTTACACTATGAATAATGCATTACAGTGATACATTAATGGTGTAATGTTTAACTAATTTCATTAATACACAATCCTCTATAATATATGAGCTTGTTCAGCACCAGATATAAATGTAGGTTATTTCACTTCATATGCTCCCATAGTCTATGCACAAATGACACTACAGTTTACTTACATTTCAGTATATCAGGACAGATTATGTGTCACTCTAAGCACAAATTAACCCTTTACTTTTTGTTGTTGCGATTTCTAAAATAATTTATGTGATTCGATCATTATTAGTGACTCGTAACAAAAATACAACATGTATCATCTGGTGAAAATTATCAACAAAATATTTTTTCATATACGAAATGGGACTTGGGAGAAATCTCAAGAGGCTTTTGTTATTTTATATAAATGTATAGGGAAGAAAAACAAGCCAGTTAGACAATTTGAAAATGAAAGCAAATGATCACATTGCCATTACCATCTGTTGAGTATCTTTTATGGTGCATGTTGCTGCTCTTCGTAGGTAGTGAGTTCATGAAATAATACAAGATAGTACAAGATAATACAAGATAATACAAGATAAACCACTTGCAATGTTTGAGAACAGTATTGTGGAGAGTGTGATAAATAAAGATGATCAGAATTGAAGTGGTTATTTTCACAAATAAAGACAACATACAAACATTGTGATGGTGTATGTTATGAATAATGCAATGTTTAAAACATAACTCTGATCAGAAATACACAAGTCTGGAATGTTAAAGAGGAGAAAAAACTGTAGCACACAAACTGTAGCACACAAACTGTAGCACACAAACTGTAGCACACAAACTGTAGCACACAAACTAGATAGAAGGGCAGACTGGGCAGGTGAAGTCTTGAAGATAGTCTTTGAATGTGGTGTAATGTGTCCACAACAGCCATTATTGCAAACACTATGGAATGAGCATCATGGAGAGACGTGTTTTTGCTTATTTAACATAATTTGATATACATGCTAAGTAACATTAGACTTGCTTACTATAAACAATATGCAAATAATGTTTACTATGATTTTACAATGTTTACTACATTTAAAAAAATCATGTTTACCATGAACAATAAAGAAAAATGGTTACTACAAATGGACAAATAATGTTTACTATAAAGGAAAATGTTTACTACAAATGGACAAATAATGTTTACTATAAAGGAAAATGTTTACTACAAATGGACAAATAATGTTTACTATAAAGGAAAATGTTTACTACAAATGGACAAATAATGTTTACTATAAAGGAAAATGTTTACTACAAATGGACAAATAATGTTTACTATAAAGAAAAATTATGTTTACTACAAAATCCAGAGAACAATATTTACTACTAGAGACCAAAGGCGATAAATCAACTTGTAAAATATCATGACTATTCATCATATGTTAATACCAGGCAACATATTTTGTGACATCAATGTCAGTATTTATATGAATCGAGACCAAACTCAGAACACTTGGCTACTCCCACCTTCAAATGGCCATGTTCAGTAATATAAGATTACCTAACAATTCATACCGCATATAAAATTACATGCTATGGATCTGTCTTTGTCTTTATTAAAGCATATACCTTAAAATATACACAAACAAGCAATTAAAACTTAACAACCATATACCGCTTTCTATAAAAAATATTGGTTTAAGCAAAAATGGGAAATAATTTATTAAAGAACAATAAATCATAAATAAAGCTGTTTTTTTTAAATGACATGTTTTTTTTTTATTTAAAAAAATCTACCTAAACAGGTTTATTGATAATAAGGCATGGCTGTGCACATGGTGTACTCCAAGATGAATATTATCTGCGCAAACAGCTCATATATAACTTTATTTTCAAATGTCTGAATGGGAATACATATAAACCATATTATACATAGAACTGCAAACATGTATCTCAAAATTATCATAAGGGAACAGCAATTGAAGGGCTTTATATTATTAAGTTTGAACACGTATAATTGAATGCCATCATGTACAAAGAGCATGCATTATTAATTTGTATTATCCCATGTAAACAAACATACGTGAACACTATTATATAAAATATCTCTAATAGTAATTGTTTTAATAAAAGTAATAATCATATAAAATGGATTAACACATCTCAATGGTTCATATCATTATAAATGTAATTTTCACAAGTAACATGTGAATCAATACTTATATATGGCAGCTGCCCTTATATTTGACAAATATAAAATTAAGGTAAACATTCACATATATTCAGTCAAAATTCACACAAACTTATGTTATTCCATAAACACAACATAAATTACCAGCTTGTTAAACACATACAAGTCATATTTGTACTTCTGTCACAACGTTAAATATTTCACAATAATTCCATAAGAAAATTACAAATTATATCTGACACCAGTCACGATGTTCAAAATACTGTATGTAGCAACATATAAAAAAAGAATAATGACCGCATAAGCTTGTTATGTGCCATATCATCAATGAATGTTGAGTGCATTCATTAAGCATTATTGATATATTGCCTTTATGATTCATTCTGGCAAACTGTTGGTATCTAGAGAGGCTAACTCTCCCATCTATAGTGTTATCACTGTCTAGATCATCATCATGTGCCATACAGGTTGGCACAGGCGATCATGTCCTTCCACAATATTCTATCCACAGCGCATAGTATCAGTTCTGTTGTTGACTGTTTTCCATGCCATGACACCAAGCTATCCACTATTTTCTCTCTTTGTCGTCCATGATCTCTCTTTCCTTTTATTTTGCCAGTTGCAGTTGTAACCAAGTATTCCAACTTTCCTCTTCTCATGATGTGTCCGAAAAATGTTGATTGTTTCTTTCTGATGTTTTTTAGGAGCTCCCTTTTTGTGTTGGCCTCTTTGAGAATTTCCTCATTGGTCTTTTTAGCTGTCCAGGGAACTTTCAACATTCTTCTGAGAAATCCCATCTCTGTGGCCTCTAATCGTCTTTTCATTTGTTTGTCTACTGTCCATGATTCGCTTCTATAGGTCAGAACTGTCTAGATAACTTGCCTTAAAACCTTGCTTATAGTGTTATCACTATCTAGATAACTTGCCTTAAAACCTTGCTTATAGTGTTATCACTATCTAGATAACTTGCCTTAAAACCTTGCGTATAGTGTTATCACTATCTAGATAACTTGCCTTAAAACCTTGCTTATAGTGTTATCACTATCTAGATAACTTGCCTTAAAACCTTGCTTATAGTGTTAACACTATCTAGATAACTTGCCTTAAAACCTTGCTTATAGTGTTAACACTATCTAGATAACTTGCCTTAAAACCTTGCTTATAGTGTTAACACTATCTAGATAACTTGCCTTAAAACCTTGCTTATAGTGTTATCACTATCTAGACAACTTGCCTTAAAACCTTGCTTATAGTGTTAACACTATCTAGATAACTTGCCTTAAAACCTTGTTTATAGTGTTATCACTATCTAGACAACTTGCCTTAAAACCTTGCTTATAGTGTTAACACTATCTAGATAACTTGCCTTAAAACCTTGTTTATAGTGTTATCACTATCTAGACAACTTGCCTTAAAACCTTGTTTATAGTGTTATCACTATCTAGACAACTTGCCTTAAAACCTTGCTTATAGTGTTATATCACTATCTAGACAACTTGCCCTAAAACCTTGCTTATAGTGTTATCACTATCTAGATAACTTGCCTTAAAACCTTGCTTATAGTGTTAACACTATCTAGATAACTTGCCTTAAAACCTTGCTTATAGTGTTATCACTATCTAGATAACTTGCCTTAAAACCTTGCTTATAGTGTTATCACTATCTAGATAACTTGCCTTAAAACCTTGCTTATAGTGTTATCACTATCTAGATAACTTGCCTTAAAACCTTGTTTATTTTTGCCAGAT
Source organism: Megaustenia siamemsis (assembly GCA_032433765.1). Lineage (NCBI taxonomy): Eukaryota > Metazoa > Mollusca > Gastropoda > Stylommatophora > Ariophantidae > Megaustenia > Megaustenia siamemsis. Next base: position 3,226,923 of record JAVIAB010000125.1, on the reverse strand, counting down.
TATACAGTCTTAAAATCTTGTGATATTTCTACATTTTGTAAAGTCAAGTCAAAAAAGTAAAGATTCCCTCTACAGCTTACTAGGTGTATGAGGAATATGGTGTTGATAAGTATATTTTTCTATGACCACAGGCACATATTTGGGTGGTGTGGTCAACATATTGTATATGTCATAATTTTTACCTCTTTCAATAATTGTCATTTTATATCCAGCTTCTTTTGAACTTCTTTATTTGCTCTGTTATCCAAGAAACGTGCTCTAATCAAGCAATATTTTACTTCAGGCTTTATTATTCAATTATAATTAGTACTTTTATAGATGATGTTAATTTAATTCTAGAACTAGCAACTGTTTTGTTTAAGTACTTGAAGCAAGCCATAAATTTAAAGATAATGTCACAGCTTCATTAGATTGCTACATGTGAGAAAAAAATCCTTACCTAAACAAAAAAATGAAAATAGAATCGCCTTCTTAATTTTTAAATTTATGCCCTATGAGATTTCTCAGCTTCAGATGATTTTTTTATGAGGTGACCTTTAGTGCACTTTTATATCATGATCCTTTATTTAAATGAGGAATTGAAGATAGAAGAGAAATAAAAACTTTATAATTAAATATTAAACAAAAATATGAATCATAAACAAAGACATTTCAAACAAAGATATGATGAAAGACTAACAAAAAATAGTTACAAGGAGATAAAGACATAAATAAAAACAGATGTTAAATTAAATGTTCAGATAAAACAAACTTTCATTGTTCTTCATATGTCAACATTGTTACAGTAAAACATACATAAGTCAACTCTTTCCATAATTTCTCAATCATGGCTAACATATTTACCAGATATGTGTACATAATTAGCTGATGAAGGCTGTAAACAAATGTCTAAAACAGTCAAATAAAAAATTGAGAACACAAAAAATGAACTTATGAATCAATCAAATGTTTATATTTTTATATCATTCATCATTGAGTGCCTTCTCCGCAACAAAGGTTGGCTACCATGGATCACCATTCTACTCTGTCTCTTGCTATGATGGTGCAGGTTGTCATAGGTTGACTTGTCCATCTTTTGATGTTACTCGTCCATGTTAGTCTTGGTCTGCCTCTGCCTCTTTTACCTTGTATTTTCCCCTCCAATTTTACTTTTATTAGGCTGTTGTGTCTTTTAACATGCCCCAAAAATTTCATTTGTCTTGTTCTAATTGTGTTTAGTAGTTCTCTTTTCATTTTTAGTTGTTTCAAAACTTCATCGTTTGTTTTCTTTTCTTTCCATCCAATTCTACCTATTCTTCTATAGATCCACATTTCAAAGGCTTCAATTTTCTGTTCTGTTTTCTGGTCTAATGTCCATGTTTCTGCACCACACAGGAATATTGAGAAGATGTAACATTTTGCTATTCTTAGTTTTAGCCCTTATGTTATTTACTTTGATGTTAGTATATTTTTCATGGCATTAAAATTACTTTTTGCATTACCTATTCTTTTGTTTATTTCAGATGTACATTTTCCATCACTGGTTATAGTATGTCCAAGGTAGTTATAGCTCTGAACTGTCTCCAGATGTATTCCTTCAACTTTGATATTTAATTGTAGGTCTTGAGAATTTTCTTTGTTTATGATCATAGTTTTAGTCTTTTTGACATTCATATCTAGTCCATATTTTTTGCTTGTCATGTTTATTACATTAAGTAATTGTTGTAGATCTTTAGGATTTTCTGCTAGTAGTACAGTATCATCAGCATATCTTAGGTTATTGATTATCTTTTCATTAATGTTTAGGCCTGGCATCTCTGTGATGTTTTTAAAGATTTTCTCAGTGTATAGTTTGAACAAGCTAGGTGATAGGATGCATCATTGTCTTACACCTCTTTTTATATCAATGGGTGTAGAGTTCTCTTTGTTATATTTTATTATTGCTGTTTGCTCCCAGTACAAATTACATATTAGTAGTATGTCTGTGTTGTCCAGATTTATATCTTTTAGGCAGTCGATAAGTTTATTATGGTGTATTCTATCAAATGCTTTGGTGTAGTCTATGAAGCAGGCATATATTGGTTTGTTTACTTCTATTTACTTTTCAATCAATGCCCTCCTGTTGAATATAGCTTCTTCTGTCCCACTGTTTTTCCTGAATCCGAATTGCTGGCTCATCTAATTCAGTATTAATTTTATTCTGAATCTTTCCCTGTATAACTTTTAGTAAAATTTTGGTTACCTGGCTCATTAGGCTTATTGTTCTAAAATCACTGCATTCAACTGCACCATTCTTTTTAAGCAATGCAATGGAAGTTGATGTTTTTAGTTCATTTGGTATATATCCTGTATGGTATATGTCATTGCATATGTCTGTGATCACTTCAATGCCAAAATCTTCTTGTGCTTGTATCATCTCTATCTGTATATTATCAGGTCCTGCTGCCTTTCCCTTTTTCATTGTTTTGATAGCTTTTTCTACTTCAGATTTCAGGATTTTATAGCTGGATGTACATTTTATAAATGGTTTTTTGTTCTTTTTATCATGAAATAATTCTGTATTATATTCCTGCCATCTATCAATTACATCTTTGTTGTCTGTTAGCATTCTTCCCTCTTTGTTTGCAATACATCCGCTTCCAATCATTCTTTGCATTCCAATCATGCTTTATATCATTCAACAGAACAATTTCAATCATAAAAATGAAGCTATAATAATCAACAACAACTTAAATAGTTTTTTTAAATTAAAGTTTGTATAACTTAGATATGTAATGAAATATTCTCAAGAATCTTGTCCTTTATGAACACATTTTTCATTATTTGACCTGACAATTATTCCTAAAAACTAACCTGAAAATGGCACAAAATGGGCATTAGTTCTCTATGTTACAATGAAGTATTTGTCCAGCATTCAGAACAATACATTCAACTTCATTATGGCATTTGGGGAATCTCAGTTTGTCGTTCCTCTTCAATTTCTGCTTCTTTGGCCAGACTAGTTGGCTCATTTCTACACTACTCTTAGTGAGACGAGGGAAAGCTCTTTATCAGAACTAACCATGTGGTGTCTTCACTTTCTCTTGTGCTCATTTGGGCATCAAGAAGGATACAAAGTTGTGGTTCTCGCCCTTTTTGGCAGCTTGAGTTAACTGCAAATTGATATTTTTGAAGCATTTCATTGATGTTGTCTGTTCATCTTACTCTAGGTTTGCCTCTTGCTCTCTCCTCTTTTAATATGTGAAAATATATCATCATCATCACGTGCCTTCTCCGCAACGATGGTTGGCTACCATGGATCGCCATTCTACTCTGTTTCTTGCTTTGATGGTGCAGGCTGTCATAGATTGACTTGTCCATCTTTTGATGTTACTCGTCCATGTTAGTCTTGGTCTGCCTCTGCCTCTTTTACCTTATATTTTTCCTTCCAATATTACTTTTAGTAGGCTGTTGTGTCTTTTAACATGCCCCAAAAATTTCATTTGTCTTGTCTTAATTGTATTTAGTAGTTCTCTTTTTATTTTCAGTTGTTTTAAAACTTCGTCGTTTGTTATCTTTTCTTTCCATCCAATTCTACCTATTCTTCTATAAATCTACATTTCAAAGGCTTCAATTTTCTGTTCTGTTATCTTGTCTAATGTCCATGTTTCTGCACCATACAGGAATATTGAGGAGACGTAACATTTTGCCATTCTTAGTTTCAGCCCTGCTGATATTTGTTTTGTTGTTAGTATGAAAATATAAATGGTGAGGAATCGCACAACATCCTTTCCAGATGAGCAAACCATTTTATTTATTGTTTCTGTACGTAGCTTAGGATTGATTCAATGCCTACCCTTTCTCTTATAATATCATTTCTGATTCTGTCCTTTCTGGTCATTCCAAGCTCTTTTCTCAGACAGATAATATGATGACCACATTGTATGACACTAATAATATATATTGACAACATATGGAGATGGCATCATACGTGAAGTAGAAACTCAGCTTTACTGGGTTTAAATAAATATACAAATATGGTGTTAACAAAACTATAGTTAAATGCGTAGGCAATATGCACATTAATAATGCTATGCATAGGAAGGAAACAAACTGACAGTGCTATGGTTGTATGCATAGGAAATAAAGCTGGAAGTAAACAACACACAACAGTTGTGATGTAAATCAACTTTAAAACAACAACTATTAAATAGACATTTATAATGGAAGAGCATTGAATTCTGAGACTAGTGTACATAGAGTGAGCAGCTTGCAATGTGACAGAGGGAAGACCACAAAATATTGTAAATCACAAACTCTTCATCTTTGGAAATCAAATACATTTTAACAGCACTTATTCACTATAAATGTAACCCTTATATAGATACAATGAGATAAGCTGTATGGCAAAATGTAATGTGTCTATTAATGCTTATGAAATATCTGTTGCAATGGTGCTGTCAGCTCTTTTATAAGTCTATACTTGTCTGGAACCCGACTGGACTACCAACATTCGGACAACCCGTGTTTGATTCCCGCTGGGAGCAGTGTGAGTTGTACGCGTGGTTGGAAAAAGAAAGATACCCACACGGTCGACCTAGCCGTTGGCAGAAATGGGTACCAGGATATTACCCTGGGAAGGTGAGGAATGTTGTCTCCATCATAAATTTCGATGCTTGAAACGACACTATACAGAAATCTCCTAACATTTCTGGATAGGTGGCCAAGCACATATTGGTGGAAACTCACATGCTAAGACGCCGGTTCAAGTCTCATACTTTACCTTTTCCTGTCTGGCTTGCGCCAAATTGTATGTACGATCTGGCAGCTTTTAATACACAGTTCCAGAACTAGTTATCTCTGTATCTTAGTTCCAGATCAGTTTATCTTTGTGCAGTGGTTCTCAATGTTATCTCTGGCTTCATTGTGGTGCCTCTATGACTAGATATGGCTTACTTAGGTTCAGCTCTAAGACCAATATTCAATCTGATCAGCCTTTACCGCAATCCTTTATGTCTACATTAAGATAAAATCTCAAAGTTCATTAGCCGATTATATAAACATTGATATTTTAAATACTGATATGTGCCAACAATCTTCAATCTGATCAGCTTTCACCACAATCCTTTATGTCTACATTAAGATAAAATCTCCTTGTAGTTCTTCAGCCAATTACAAACCCTGACATTCTAAGGGTCGATCAGTGCCAACAATGTTCACTTTTTACAGCTCAATGTCTTTATGTTCAAGCTTGTGCAACTATTCAAATCAATCCTATAAGTCCATCTATGCACCTTCTTGCTAGTGCCCCTATCAAAACATGTGGACCATTTTATGATGACCATCTGGGTGTCTTTTTTTCCACTGTTTTGCTCACAATGATCTGTACATACCAAGAATGGGAAATGACATCATGTTTATCTAGCCATCCACTGTTTATGACAATAATAATGTCTCCAGTTTCAAGTCTGTTTAAGAAAATGTACAGAGACTATTAGAGGAAAAGAGTGCTCCTTTTGTGAAACCATAACCAACAACTAATCAAACTTTATTTCAGCAATTTGGAACAAAGTGTGGCACAAGTAGAGAAGACAAATAAGAGGCAGGAGTGTGCTTAACCAATGCAAAACATAAAGCATCAACGTGTAAAGCTTTTGTCACCTGCTGTAAAAGAACTGAACACCCATGTGGTTGCCTGGTGTGTATGATGAAGTTTATTCTATTTATATTTTATTCTGACAAACAAGACTGAATTTGAGGTCCTCCTTATGCTATGTCCACTTCAGAAAGTGCATAGCATTTGCTTAAATTTATCAAATTGTATGTCCTTTATATGTGCAAACAAAACAACCATTGCCAATTATACAAACAGTGCTTGTTGTACCACATCCTATGTAGCCCTTTGTTGTAACTCTCCCTTTATTTACTACTTAGTCAATAGGCTAACCCACCAGGTGAATTCATGTGCTATTTTCCTTTTCATAGCAATGTATCAAATCGGTGGAAAATATTCAATTATATGTGAAACATTAATGAACATTCAAAGCTATAGTATAAGCTGCTGTGCTACATAAGATGCTATAGGGCCAAAACACTAGCTTGACGGGTCTACTTCTGATGATCAGATTACCTTCTGGTGTGATGCTCTGTCTGTATAAAGAGTTTCCTATTACTTAAGCTGATGTAAAAAAAGTAAAAGTAAAGAGCCCCATCACGCCAAGTGGCATTTAAGGAAATATGGTGTTAGTGACCATAATTTTTACAGACCTTCAGCATATGAATTTTGGGGTAATGTGGCTAGTATTACACAAGTGCAGCTTTACTTTCCCAGAAAAAATCTGGTACCCATTTAAGGCTGGGTGAACGTGGAAGCCATCGATCAGGATTGACTCTTGTCCTTTGTAGTCCAATTCACTAACCAATGAGCTCCAACTTACGCTGCTGTGCTACAGAAAATATGACTGGGCTATTTTTTTTTAATTAAAACTTGCTCAGGTGAGAAAACAAAAATTACAAATTTAGTTTAAAATGTTGATAAGTTGTTTAAACTTCTTAGGTGTTTTGCTGCTACTTTCATCCTAGAATTCTAAGGAGTGAGTCAAAAATAATATTTTACTGAATGTATGTTAATGCAGAATGTTGGAATACAAATAGTAACTTTGAAATTATTTTTTGGGTCCCACGGATGTTCAATATATTCACTTTTGGTCACATGGTACTCATCTATATGGTAGTCTAGTTCATTTGTCATAACATGATAGTGTCCATGATTCTCACTGTGTTCTTTTCTTAGCACATTCCATACTATGAGCTGCAAAATGTGGCTCTAGTAGCTGGTGTGCCAAGCCTAAGAGCTGCAATTTGCGGCTTTTAATTTATGGAGTTTTTGCAATTATTTCAATTAAAATCAGGTTATTTTCTTATTAACCACTTTTTCAACTTTGTGAATAAATTGTCCCAATAAAATGCTTGGTTTAGATCAATTTTCATATATTTTCTCACAGCAATATCACATTTTTTTTTTTTTTTTAAGAAAAACAGCATGGCCACAGTGTGAGAGATAACAAATTTCCAACACCTCCTAGAGATAACAAATTTCCAACACTTCCTAGAGTAACAAATTTCCAACACTTCCTAGAGATAACAAATTTTCAACACTTCCTAGAGATAACAAATTTCCAACACATAGAGATAACAAATTTCCAACACTTCCTAGAGTAACAAATTTCCAACACCTCCTAGAGATAACAAATTTCCAACACCTAGAGATAACAAATTTCCAACACTTCCTAGAGATAACAAATTTCCAACACATAGAGATAACAAATTTCCAACACATAGAGATAACAAATTTCCAACACTTCCTAGAGTAACAAATTTCCAACACTTCCTAGAGATAACAAATTTCCAACACCTCCTAGAGATAACAAATTTCCAACACCTCCTAGAGATAACAAATTTCCAACACCTAGAGATAACAAATTTCCAACACCTCCTAGAGATAACAAATTTCCAACACCTAGAGATAACAAATTTCCAACACCTCCTAGAGATAACAAATTTCCAACACCTCCTAGAGATAACAAATTTCCAACACTTCCTAGAGATAACAAATTTCCAACACCTAGAGATAACAAATTTCCAACACCTAGAGATAACAAATTTCCAACACCTCCTAGAGATAACAAATTTCCAACACCTCCTAGAGATAACAAATTTCCAACACCTCCTAGAGATAACAAATTTCCAACACCTCCTAGAGATAACAAATTTCCAACACCTCCTAGAGATAACAAATTTCCAACATCTCCTAGAGATAACAAATTTTCAACACCTACTAGAGATAACAAATTTCCAACACCTCCTAGAGATAACAAATTTCCAACACCTAGAGATAACAAATTTCCAACACCTAGAGATAACAAATTTTCAACACTTCCTAGAGATAACAAATTTCCAACACTTCCTAGAGATAACAAATTTCCAACACTTCCTAGAGATAACAAATTTCCAACACCTAGAGATAACAAATTTCCAACACTTCCTAGAGATAACAAATTTCCAACACCTAGAGATAACAAATTTCCAACACCTAGAGATAACAAATTTCCAACACCTAGAGATAACAAATTTCCAACACCTAGAGATAACAAATTTCCAACACCTAGAGATAACAAATTTCCAACACTTCCTAGAGATAACAAATTTCCAACACCTAGAGATAACAAATTTCCAACACCTAGAGATAACAAATTTCCAACACCTCCTAGAGATAACAAATTTCCAACACTTCCTAGAGATAACAAATTTCCAACACCTCCTAGAGATAACAAATTTTCAACACCTACTAGAGATAACAAATTTCCAACACCTCCTAGAGATAACAAATTTCCAACACCTAGAGATAACAAATTTCCAACACCTAGAGATAACAAATTTTCAACACTTCCTAGAGATAACAAATTTCCAACACTTCCTAGAGATAACAAATTTCCAACACTTCCTAGAGATAACAAATTTCCAACACCTAGAGATAACAAATTTCCAACACTTCCTAGAGATAACAAATTTCCAACACCTAGAGATAACAAATTTCCAACACCTAGAGATAACAAATTTCCAACACCTCCTAGAGATAACAAATTTCCAACACCTCCTAGAGATAACAAATTTTCAACACCTAGAGATAACAAATTTCCAACACCTCCTAGAGATAAACAAATTTTCATCACCTCCTAGAGACAACGAAGTCCGTGATAGCTCAGTGGTTAGTGAACTGGACTACAAAGGACAAGAGGTAGGGTTCAATCCCAACCGACGAATTCCGGTTCACCCAGCCTTTAATGGGTACCGGATTTTTTCCTGGGAAAGTAAAGTAGCATGGGTGTAATACCGACCACATTACCCCAAAATTCATGTGCCGAAGGTCTGTAAAATTTATGGTCACTAACACCATATTCCCTATACACCACTTGGGCAAGACGAGGGTACTTTACTTTTTTATTTTTTTTATTTTCTTTTTAAAACCTAGAGATAACAAATTTTCAACACTTTCTAGAGATAACAAATTTCCAACACCTAGAGATAACAAATTTTCAACACTTCCTAGAGATAACAAATTTCCAACACCTTCTAGAGATAACAAATTTCCAACACCTAGAGATAACAAATTTCCAACACCTAGAGATAACAAATTTCCAACACCTAGAGATAACAAATTTTCATCACCTCCTAGAGATAATTTCCAACACCTCCTAGAGATAACGGGAGCCGCAATAGCTCAGTGGTTAGTGAACTGGACTACAAAGAACAAGAGGTAGGGTTTGATCCCAACCGACGAATTCCGGTTCACCCAGCCTTTAATGGGTACCAGATTTTTTCCTGGGAAAGTAAAGTAGCATGGGCGTAATACCGACCACATTACCCAAAATTCATGTGCCGAAGGTCTGTAAAATTTATGGTCACTTACACCATATTCCCTATACACCACTTGGCAAGACGAGGGTACTTTACTTTTTTTTTTTTTTTTTTTTAAAACCTAGAGATAACAAATTTCCAACACTTTCTAGAGATAACAAATTTCCAACACCTTCTAGAGATAACAAATTTCCAACACCTCCTAGAGATAACAAATTTTCAACACTTCCTAGAGTAACAAATTTCCAACACCTTCTAGAGATAACAAATTTCCAACACCTAGAGATAACAAATTTTCAAAAATTGTTCTAGAGATAACAAATTTCCAACACCTCCTAGAGATAACAAATTTTCAACATTTTGTCATGTCACTGTGCAGCTCTACTAAAGATATGACCCATAAGCAAAGTGTGGTGATTTTGTTTTAGAGCCCTGAAGTTCTTTGTAAATAACTCTGTAAAATGAAAAGCTAACTCAAAGCTTTGAACTATTACTAGCTACATCTACTACAATTTTAGGTTATGTACTAACTCTTTAGACAATCAGTTGACTACATAATCTTTTGTTAACATCGTATGTCTCAAATGACATACATCAAATTACAGAAGACAGTATCATGTTCCTTTACTACATTTCTTGCCAAGGGGTTTACATCCCTGTAGCCATGCTATTTTTCTGAATGTTTTTTCATTTGAAATAATAGCAATAAAGTAAATTAACATTGATCTAAATCATGCATTTTGTTGGGACAATTTATTCATGAAGCTGGGAAAGTGGATAATAAGAGAATAACAAAGTTTTAGTGGAAATAACTGCAAAAACTTTGATAAATTAGAAGCCATAGATTGCAGCTTATTGGTTTGGCGCACTGCTTACGAAAGCGCAATTTGCAGCTCGTAGTGTGAAATTTACTAGATATGTGAACCACAAGATGACAAAATATTATGTTACAAAACGGAACAAATGAAAACTCAAGCACTTTTTAAAAAAAGTATTAAAATGGATCTACTATTAGAAATTCTCAGCCTATACCACAATGGTATTTAACTTGTTCTAGATATTCAATACACCATATTCCATAGTAACAATTACTTCCATTTAAATGTAACATTTTGAGCTTTGAAAATCAAACTGTCTTTGAATTTTTGCTACACAACAGTGTCTTTAAACATGATGAGAAACGACCATCAGATTTGGTAATCATTTCCTGATTTGTGCTCAACTTTTAGCCCGAACCTCAACGGCATGCACCACCCCCACTTTTTTCTATTCACACAGCTGCCGTTAGCCATAACTTTAGCTTATATGTTTAGCGCCCTCTTTGCATTGTTTCGTGACTTTCCTTTGTTACAAAGGTTTCTTTGGTGTCATCTTGTTTCCTGACTTTCCTGTGTTACAAAGGTTTCTTTGGTGTCATCTTGTTTCCTGACTTTCCTGTGCTACAAAGGTTTCTTTGGTGTCATCTTGTTTCCTGACTTTCCTGTGTTACGAAGGTTTCATTGATGTCATCTTGTTTCCTGACTTTCCTGTGTTACAAAGGTTTCTTTGATGTCATCTTGTTTCCTGTGTTACAAAGGTTTTTTTGATGTCATCTTGTTTCCTGTGTTACAAAGGTTTCTTTGATGTCATCTTGTTTCCTGTGTTACAAAGGTTTCTTTGATGTCATCTTGTATCCTGACTTTCCTGTGTCACAAAGGTTTCTTTGATGTCATCTTGTTTCCTGTGTTACAAAGGTTTCATTGATGTCATCTTGTTTCCTGACTTTCCTGTGTTACAAAGGTTTCTTTAGTCATCTTGTTTCCTGACTTTCCTGTGTTACAAAGGTTTCTTTAGTCATCTTGTTTCCTGACTTTCCTGTGTTACAAAGGTTTCATTGATGTCATCTTGTTTCCTGACTTTCCTGTGTTACAAAGGTTTCATTGATGTCATCTTGTTTCCTGACTTTCCTGTGTTACAAAGGTTTCATTGATGTCATCTTGTTTCCTGACTTTCCTGTGTTACAAAGGTTTCATTGATGTCATCTTGTTTCCTGACTTTCCTGTGTTACAAAGGTTTCTTTGATGTCATCTTGTTTCCTGACTTTCCTGTGTTACAAAGGTTTCATTGATGTCATCTTGTTTCCTGACTTTCCTGTGTTACAAAGGTTTCTTTGATGTCATCTTGTTTCCTGACTTTCCTGTGTTACAAAGGTTTATTTGATGTCATGCTGACTGCTGAGGAGATTTCCCCCATCACAAGACAAGAAAAAGGAAAAAACAGCTATATCTTTAAAAATCGGCTGATTTAAAAAAAAAGTGTGTGTGTTTATGATACCCTTTCACTCTTTACTAAGTGAATAAAAAAAAATCCAATATGGCAGGAAAGAAATCAAACCCTCAGGGGTTACCGGAAGTGATAATTGGGGGGAAGGGGGGGGTTGTTGTGTTTATGCTAGTGGGAACTGTCAAATTACAAAAAATATATATATATAACTTTAATCAGTAATTGTTACTATGGAATCATGGAATCGTAATCTAGGGTTAATACAATGTAACATTTAAAAGTTTTAAAACAAGCTACTTTTTTTTTAAACCACATAATCTAGATAAAATGATATATTTAACTTCTTTTCTAAGAGAATCATATCCTGGATTAGAAATGAGAAAAGATTTCATTCTTCATATTATTTTAATAATACATTTATTTATACTCAAAATGATGTATGTTGTCAAAATTTATTTTAAAATTGTCTAAATCATGTAATGTCATTATTAATGAAGATATTAAAGAATGAGTTTCATGAAACCCTGCACTTCAATCTGGTACTAAATGCTTAGCTAAATGTCATATTAATGTTAACTCTGTACCTGTGGGAAAGCCCTTCTTTCGCTGACAATGTTCATATCTGCTTCAGACTAAGCAACAATGAGAACAACACTGCTATTGTGAGGAATTATTTTCCTTCTGTTCACTGCCTGCAGGGTTTATGTGCACACAGATTGGTGACTAAATTGTTGTTGTTAGAAGCCATAGAATGTATGGAGGCTGAAAGATCATGATGATTACCATGTTAGTGTGAGAACACTTTGTTCTCATCATGAGACCTAGTGTGTCTGTCAACTAATGTAAGTTATACATTTAAATGTTTTATGTGTAGGATGCTAAACACATCAAATGCACAAATAGATTTCTTTTAAACTATTCAAAATGGCACTACTTGCATTAATGATATCACCATTATTTTACAACCAGAAACAAGCAATTATGGTTTGGACATAAAACATAACAACCATTCAGCTGGTTCCAGTCACAAGACTACACCCACGCATGTATACTCAGTGATTTGATGAGCGTGATTTAAAAAGTTGAGGCAAACTCTGTACGCATGCAATGGGTAGAGTCGTTGCAGAAATACAAAATACGTAAGGTCACCTTTGTCTATGTCCCTGGACATGCGCGAGTACGAGGAAACGAAAGAGCAGACAGGTTGGCTAGCTGCGCTGTCGTTGAGGACGGGCAACCAATGGATCATTGACAGACATCATCAATGCCCTCCGAGATGTGGGAACAGCACAGGACTTCGACAAACACAGATCCACGTCCCTTCTTTGGATGATGGAAATGGGAGTTAAGATGGGCACAGCCAGAAATGAGACACTTAGTGGCCGTGTAAGAAGACTTATCAACCAACACAGAACTGGAGTCGTCAGTCGCTGGACACTGAGGGAATTGCTGAGGAGGGGATCTGAGCACCTATGGACAAGTTTGGGAGTGTAATGATGATGACCCGCAAATAACTCAATAACATAACTACCAGCAAAGAACATGCCATAACAAGCATTAGCAACGATACATAACAATAACAGAGGAGAAGAAAGGCTGTCAAAATAACTATCCTTTTATCTATTCATGGAATCATTGCAGTCTGATCATTCCCAAATCTGCTCCGCTGCCTTTTCCAGCAACTCCCAAAAACTGTTCTGACTTACAGCCCCTATCAGGTGTTGATTTTGGACACACTTTCTCCCACTAAGCAAACAGATCCCTTTTCCCCAGCTAGGTCTCATAATGTATCCACCATGCTCATTGAGTCAAAGGGCCCCTGCCTTCAAGTTAATCTACCAAATGAAGCAACAAACTATCAACTGCCACACAACAAAATATAAAGACAAACTATCAACTGCCACACAACAAAGTATAAAGACAAACTATCAACTGCCACACAACAAAATATAAAGACAAACTATCAACTGTCATACAGCAAAGTATAAAGACAAACTATCAACTGCCACACAACAAAGTATAAAGACAAACTATCAACTGTCATACAGCAAAGTATAAAGACAAACTATCAACTGCCACACAACAAAATATAAAGACAAACTATCAACTGTCATACAGCAAAGTATAAAGACAAACTATCAACTGCCACACAACAAAATATAAAGACAAACTATCAACTGCCACACAACAAAGTATAAAGACAAACTATCAACTGCCACACAACAAAATATAAAGACAAACTATCAACTGCCACACAACAAAATATAAATACAAACTATCAACTGCCACACAACAAAGTATAAAGACAAACTATCAACTGCCACACAACAAAATATAAAGACAAACTATCAACTGCCACACAACAAAATATAAAGACAAACTATCAACTGCCACACAACAAAGTATAAAGCAAACCATAGAGTCAAGGACACTATTCCTTTTCACTGTCCAAGTAAAAGCACATGATAACACAGAATGGTGGCCTGTAATAACATCTCATTGCTTTAGCTATTCTGTTTCCTTCTCTACTTACACTCACTCTTCATATAATAAAATAATCTTTTTTTTTTAAATCTCTTTCAGAAAATTTCTCTCCTTTTCTCCAATAATTTTTCTCTCATTTGATTAACAATATATAAGGTTTTGTTTTCATAAAAAAGTGCACATATCTATACACTCCATTATAGTAAGTAGCTCTGAGGTCAAGGGGCGATAATCTGATTTGTTGAAAAGTTCCAACAAAGACCTGGTCCACATATAAAAATGTTAAATGTTATGTTAACTAACAAGACATTATTAACTACATTCACAACAAAACAATCTATGAGGTAATGATATGAAAAAGAATTAAGTGTACAATTTATCATTCAGTTTTGGAATGTTCAAGGTATGAAGTTACTTCCATCCCATCTTGTCATTTTTATTTTACTCATTTCTCAAGCACAAAATTATAAAAAAATAATGATCTGGCTATAAACATAAAATGAAAGCAGTTAACACAAATGTATACAAATTTTAATGAAATAAATTACTGTGAAATAACAAGGGAAAGTTAGTTTTGGAAGGGACAATTTTAAGTTTGGCTGTTTTGGAATCCTTCATGAAAGATGAATATAGGAAAACCAACGGTGAGAAGAAAATACATAGGAATATAAATATGGCAAGGAGGACAAAGATAGAATTGGAAAGGTTATCAAAGACAGGAGGAAATGAAACATGGTTGTTGAAGATGTGTGCTTCACAAAGAGCTGACAGGTTGGTTGATGAATGGATAAGATAAATAAATGTGTATGGGAGTATATTCACTTATTTTTACAACAAAATTTGTTGTAAGAGTATATGAAATTTCATGACAATTGTTACTGTTGTGAAAACATTTTTTGTTTCTGAAATGAAATGATTTATGAGTAGCTGAGCCTTCTGAAGCCTGCATACTCTTTCTTTAGATCCAGGTCTAGTGCTTTGGAGAATCTTTGTATGATAACCTGTTGAGTAATCTTCTAGACAATAAGAGCAGAGCAATTCCTTTCCAATTTTTTGCAAACTAAAGAGCTTCCATTTTGGCTACTTCACAATTTGAAAATTGACCGCAACACTGTGCAAGCTGCCCTTATTCTCCAATACCATATAAACCTCACAAGAAATGAGATAAATGCTTTCATTATAGTTTTGTTTTTTCAGTTTACAACTGATTAATTGGCCCCATCCCAGTGGTGTTGATAGAGCATCAAATTTGTGGAAGAAGATATCCTGCACCTACTTGATCAAGTTCTTCATCTACATTGCCATGACAAGGAGCTTCTCTCTTCAGTGGTTCCTTGACGGTTTAAATAGCTTCTTCCTTTCATGGATGTTTATTTATGTATATCAAGTTCTATTTTGGTTTCAGAAATACTCTGTATCAGGTCATCAACTTTGATGATTTCTTATTGCTTCTCAACATTTCTGCACAGTATTTTTCTGGTCATCTTTCTGTCTATTGCTTTGTGTGATGTGCACATCATTTACAGTGATCATTTTGGTTATTTAAAAACTGAGAATTGCTCTAAGTAATTATAATAATAATACCTGCCTATTGCAAACGATGATAATAACAACTTTAGACTTGTTTGATTGTACTTCGCCTGTGTGTTTAGATGAAAGTCCTGTATCGCAGATAGGACATGCATAACCAGAGCTGGTTGATTGCTTCATCTTTCTTTGGCAGTGCTCTTTCTTTTTGCCTCTCAAGTTTTGTATTTCTCTGGAAGAAGGTGACTTTAGTGATCTTACAGCATCATTTGTGGGGAGAGGAGAGACCTTAGTCTCTGAGGCAACCCTTCTGTCCTCTGTTGGCCAGTTGTTAGTCCTAGCGGAGCCCCACTGTGCAACAATTACTGCAGGATGTATTCATTGACTTGCACACACGTCAAACACATCTCATCTGACCCTTTTACAGAAGCAGTAAGGCTTTCCTTCACATCTAAAAGCATATGGAGAACATGGTATTAATGCCCATATTTTTCAATGACCAATGGCATATCTTATGGATATATGCTCAGTATCACGTTTCTTCTTTGTGTTCACCTATTATGAGGACATGGGTATGAAGTGTTGCTTGTTTACACAAAGCCACGATATTTGCACCTTTAGGCCCAACACATCCATGTCTATGGCATGGGTAGATTTGTTTAGCTATTTTTGCTCAGACAGCAGCCACTTTTAGCCTACTCTTTTAGACCTGCCAAGGGCTATTTAACATATGTGATTGTACATAGGGCATTTTTTGCTGTTTTCCTAGAAGGCTAGACAACTGGATCTCACTACCCAGTGACAGGGGAGGGTAAAACCGTGTGGAAACCATGGATTCAAAGAGAAATTCCTACCGCATGTGGTAGGATTCGAACCTGGAATATTCCTGTTCAGCTGCAAATATCTTACTCTAGACCACACAATTTCCAGTATCATACTAAACCACCATAGATTCCCACACACAAATTTTCAGAGGCTGGGCAAATCCTGCAGATATATTGGTTGAACAATTTCCACCACATCTGAGAATTGAGCCCAACCCTTCTGGTCAGTAGTGAGCCCACTAACCACTCAACCACTGTGATTTCTCGCAGAAGCTGAAAGTTTTACTTTTCTGGGGACTTCAGTGTCTGACATTTTATTCTGCCATTTACTCGTGAGCAGTCTGCAAAGATGGCTCAAACGAAGCTTATTTATCTTATACGTCTGCTTTATATCACTGGCTTATAGCAGGGAAGTGAGAGCTATGACATGATAGCAATTTTGTGGCTAGGCTAACAGATAATTCTTGTTTTTAACATAGCATATTATATTAATATTTGCACTTAGTATGTACAAGACAATTCTTTTTTTAACACACTTATTTCATGAGTGGAGAGAAGCAAAATTGGTGCTTATTTACAGATCTGTTAATCACACAAATAAACACACATGTTTTGTGAAGAATAAAACTGAAATGTATGAGTTACTCAATGTAAATATAATTTTATCAACTATAACAATAAAATGGAATATGAATGCCATAAGTTGCAAAAAAGTGAGTAACAAACAGATAAATAGTAAAATGGAAAATACAAAGTCTGCTTTAAACAAGTTTAATTATTTTTAAGTTATAAAATAAAATATGCATAACAGTTATTTGTAGAATAAGGAGGAAAATAAAAAAATTTCTTACAAAAGAATTGCAATAACATGATTGACTATTGGTGCAATTATCCTATTCTGTTAATATTGTTATGTACTATATATGACTAGGACGGAAATAATAGTTATATGGCAACATTTTCCACAGGATCTGTTATGTCCCTGTGGCAATCACAGTTCTAAGAACTCATTTTCAATTTTATAGTACTCTTTACATTACAGTAGCAAGGAAAAGAAATGTATTTGGAAGGCCATTTGCCAAACACAATTTCTTTGAATGAGGAAAAAACAGTCTCACAGAGGGGTAGACTTTCATATTTTTGTCAGTATTGTATTATTTTACCTCTACTTTTTTTTGTTGGTTATTTACTTTACATATTTGAATGTATATGAATAAGTGTATAAAATAATATCTCACACACAGTCTAGACTTTCCATATAGATCTCTAGATGTGAAATATATTGGTTAAATCTACAAGCAAAAGGAGAATACAAGTGAAACTACAAAACCAATAATTTATGGAATAAGGAGACATAACTCCATCATCAATAGTTAAGTGTTTGAAGCGACTGGCTAAATAAATTGTTCATGACAATAATGTTTAACTTAAGCCATTACAACAGAAAAGTGTTCACAACACTGCATTGATTTAAGGCAAGGCTAACATTTTGAGACTCATGAACAATGTGGCATACAAACGGAATATTTTGTTCAATATGTCTCATTCAAAATTCATTTATCTGCCCCACTTAGACACTTCCTTTTATGCTATGTCATCAGCTTATCTTCTTGTTCTTAGGGCTGAACCAAAAGTAGTCTTCAAATTTCCATGCAACTTTCATGACAGCAATAAAAATCTGATATCCCCACATACACTGTAATTTGTCTTTGGTCTTTCTCTATAGTATCTCAAACCAGGCACACATATCAGTCGCCAATAACTCTTGCCTTCCTTTTTCCAGGTTCACAATGTGTTAGTTCTTGTTATACTTTGTGGACTCGATCTCACCACATGACCTATTCAGTTCCAGAATCTGCATGAGATACTTGCATTTATGTCAGTTTCTATATCTGACACATCCTCCATCTAACCGCACAATTTGATCTGATCTAGTGAACAATATCCAACCAACGGCGCGCAGTTCTCCCAGCCTTTAATGGGCACCGGATTTTTTTTTTGGGAAAGTAAAGCGGCATGGTCGTAATACCAACCACATTACCCCAAAAATCATGTGCCAAAGGTCTGTAAAATTGATGGTCACTAACACCATATTTCCTATACGCCACTTGGCGCGACTGGGGCACTTTACTTTCTTTAGTGAACAATATAAATCTTTGAATGACCTCGCTTTTTATTTCAATAATGTTCAATGTTTAGATTTCCATTCATATAACTGATATATCTGCATACACTTAGAACTTTCATGATTCACTGACTTGATTCAGATTGCTAAAATATAAATTGTTGTTAAGTATTCACACAACTCTGCTAACAATTTTCTTTTCATTTACATCTCAGCAACTTCTGTAGTTTTCAACAGTTTTGAAAACTAATGTTCAGATTTGTTGTTCTCAAGATTAGATTCAAATAACACAAAACTGCTCTTATCATTCCTACTCTCTTAAAGTAAACAAATCAGCATTCATCAGGAAAACTACTTTATACACTAGAGATTACATTCACAAATCACAAAGCTAATTTTAGCAAGCTCATCTTATCCACAATATTCTCTCACCAAGAAATTAATTTGATTCTACTCATCAGGAGACTAGCCTGAATCTACAGCAGTAAAGGTAAAGTAATGGCATTATCGGGAAGATCACTTCACTATATGTGTTTACATTCACAAATTAATCAGCTAATTTTAGCAAACTCAACCTATGAGTAATCATCTCTCATACAGAAAATATTCATCATGAGACTGGGCAGGATTCTTAGCAGTAAAGTAATTGCATTACTTGTAAGTTCATTTCATTAAATGAACTCCCATTTCTTTATCACAACCTCTTGGGCATAACTGAGGCACACAGCCACATAATGTTTGGGGTTTTTTGGGGATAATCAAACAACACAGAGGACAGATTAGAGGACAGAATTAGAAGGCAGATTAGAGGACAGCTTCTGGATTTAGTTTTATTATGGGTAAACTACTTCTAATGGCAGAAGGTCAACAACAGAAATGATAAATAACTGTCGAGATCGAGAGTTATGCAGAGACATTATCACCTACACCCGCAAACATGGTTCTTGATGATGATGATGAGACTCCTAATGGCTGGTCATTGAGAATGAGACTATGATTGAAAACGAAACAATTTAGACATTTAAAATCAGGCTCACGTCTGTAAGTTAGAGTGACTGAGATGGTTAATCATGAATGTGTAACCAGCAAGTTACATGAAAATAATCAGCACACTTGACACCATTTATTGAGAGGAACTTGCCACATATGAATCTCTTTTAGTGTCAAGATGCTGGTTCTTTAAACAATCAATTAAACCAGACAATGTAAACATGTTTTGTCCAATAATTTCTAACTGTTCATATGTTAGGGAGTTATTTATTAACAACTAGATTGAATTTTTGCTATGGACCCCTTGCCCCAATGCTGAGAAAATAATCTGCCCATCATTATGTCATCTCCTCCCAAAAATTTGTTCTGAGTGTGCCAGACACCAACTCCACATGGTCTTCCTTCATCTTTTCTCATTTCAGGTTGGTATTTATAGCAAAATCATTTTTTATTAGCATTTAAAACGTATATAAATAAGGTAAATAATTCATTTGTTCTTCTAGTATGTGTGTGTGTGTATATAATCATTGTTCCAGCCTTTAGGCAACAACATCGGAATGTTTTGTGTTATGTTTTATCATCTTAAAGTTGTAACACGCTATGTTTTTCCAACACGTTTTTTTCTATTCTCCAAGAGTTAATTACTACTTAGCTACATTAGGATGCAGAAGTTATCAACCCTTTTATAGACTTCTATTAATGTATAGGCCTACAACAAATCATTTCATTTTGTTTCTGCCCTGGACTAATCTTGTTTCATCCACATTCTACAGATACTTCTTCAATCAATTTTCAACTATCTCCTCAGCATATAACTCAGCCTCCTCTGTCCTCACTTTCCCTGAGAGCATTTCTGGTGCCCATTTTCACAGGCTGGGTAAGCTCAAAAGCCATGTTGGTGTGTGCAAATAAAAAAACAAAACATTTGAAATTTAACTCAACATCTCTTGATCAGCAGTCAATGCACTAACCAATTTGCACCACGGCTTCAAAGACATAAAGGTATATACAAGGGAGTGCTTAAATAATTGAGTACAATTATAAAAGACATACAATGAAATGTACTTTAACTCTGTTATAATAAAGGACACAATAAATTTGTAACAGGTTATAGCTATTACAATCCAACTGTTACAAGTGTTGTAACACTATTATAAATAAATCGTTATAACAGTGATTTTAGCATTATTTTAATCACATCTATACACGTCTTATTGCAAAGCCAACAGATACTTTTTTAAATAAATAAAACTAGCAGAGTGTGATGTTTATTCAAAGAAATGTATGCTTCTGTTGAAAACCAGCTACACCTTTTCCAAGAAATGTTTATTTAAATCCCAAAAAAAATCTCATCCATTATGACTAGAATGGATTTTTTAAAAAAAGAAGCTTTAAACAGCTTGTTGAAATGAAATTCTGTGACTACCAATAAAAGCAGATGAAGAGATTTATCATTTGCACCAAAATGAAAAAAATATTCTACAATGTGATGATAATATCACAAAGATACATGCTGTGTGATATGATAAATTTGTGCTTATTTCACAAAATTATTTATAATCTGACAAGCATGATCTCTAGTCACTTGTGATTGAGTCATTCTTATATAAATATATGATGCCACAAATCTGTGATTATGTTACAATAATATAAATCTATCTGAAATTTATAGTATAAAACTGTAAAATAATAGCTGAATTAACAGCAACACTTAGGTGTTTCAGATTCACAGTGACTCAATACAACATTAAACTCAAGTAAATTGGGTATATAATAGCATGTGTGGTCTTCCTTCATTTACACTGAATGTGTCCATTCATGTTTTTGTAGTAAAACACATGGACATATTTATGCTGTTTTATTTCTTGTTAATTAATTCCACTTCTTTCCTCTGCAAGAAAAAACAAATGTCTCAACAATAGCCCTACACAAGAAATAATATGAGTTCCTCTCAGGTCTAACTAAAACCACATTGTTACTAAAATAATGAATGGACAGTACTCTTACATAACCAAATATAGCTTCTTATAGTTGAAAACCTAGTGTCTTACCAAAAGATGGAAACAAAATAAAATGCTGTCAAGTTACAAATTTGTATAAAACACGCCATGTATGAAATCATCTACTCTTCAATTAATAATAACTAAATATATTTGTGCATATTTAAAGGGTCAAAGGTTCAGTTCGAGGATGTTGCTAAACCACCACCACAACCTTCATCTTGAGCTGGTCGACTGCAAATATCACTCAACACGGCCAACCATTCAACTTTCTCTTGCTCATCTTTCATCTGAAAGGTCAAGGTCTTTCCTTTCTTACTGCGAATAACTAGACGAAAACGGGGCGTCTTGGAAATAAATCCCTCAACAGCTTCACTGCTGCTACCTGTTTTTTTTAGAAAGTAATTTTAATCAATATTAATATCATAAGTGAAAAAATGGGAGGGAGGGGGGGAGGGAGGAAGGAAGGAAGGAAGGAAGGAAGGAAGGAAGGAAGGAAGGAAGGAAGGAAGGAAGGAAGGAAGGAAGCTTTCAAGTATATTAATATAATATGCATATATATTTCAGGATATCATGAACTAGTTCATGTTCTCTCGATCGCTGCAGAAAGTGCATTTGGGAACATTCATTTCGGCTCTCCATTGCAATTTTCTGCGTTAAAGTCAAAATGATGTTCTACTTAACACATCTGCGCCAATGAAGCGGAGTCGTATGCACGGCAATATTCCTTTTTGACAAATCAAGTGTTGTGAATGCGACCTTCCACCGTCTAGAGTTGATCTGTGCTTTACATCACATTGAGTGCTTTTCATGACCATTGTTGGAATTGCTTGACGCAAGTTATTTACATGTTACAACTCATTAATGTGAACTGCTTCGTCAAGTCAGCCACAGTTTTTTCTCTTTAGGGAATTTGCACTGTGTTTCGTTCGTTGTAGGCTGCATTCACTAGAGTAATCAAGAATCAATGGCCACTGCCATTGTTGTGTGTGCTACGTCATCATAATGGCTCATCGTATATCCCTAGACCGGCCATACGCTAATCTTAAGGTCTGTTGTTTGATGTGCGACGGGGATAATCTGACGACTAACTGTGTTTTATATGTTCGGAATTGGAGTCAAAAACGATGTCGTAACATCATCAATATCAGGAGGATATGAACTTCCGGCCAATATGGTGGATAGGCTTCAGAAACCATTGAAGGCTATGTATGAAAGTGTTCCTTGTTGCAGGTTCCTCATATTCCAAGCAACATTTCAAACATTTGTAGAAATAGCCATGAGAGAAGCTGTTCGACAATAACAAAACCTCCAAAAAAAATATACAATAGCCATCTGACAAGATGAAAAGGGCCATATAATAACGCTGCTTGCAAAATTCTGACAACAACATTTCTCTGGTTTTCAGTGCCATTTTGTTTAAACAAAAATTCAAATATTAATCATGCAAAATAAGCACAGAAAATTGACGCATTAGAACATCTACAACAAGAAACACGGACCTTTGGTAGCTGAAGGAGGTTTGATGATTTCTAAGACTTTACATGTGTTCAGATGCACTGTCTTGATTGGAAACTTCTCCTCAGTACTCTGCTAAATACAAATAAATAATAAATTATGTTGAATTGTTGACACAGCAATGGCATGTAAATCAGTCATTTCAGCCTTCCTAAAGAAATATTTTAGTTTCAGAAATTCTTCCTGTGTATGTTCCAACATGTTCTCTATGTCGTAGGAAGTCTTACATTGCCAACAAATTTGCTTGGTTGAGATGGGCAGATGTTTGGAAGTTCAATTAAAAATCAGCTTGCTCCTAGAGTAACTTATGTTAGCCTGTACACAAGAGTGTATTCTTTTCTTCAGACACCAATATATTTCATTCACTTTCCCTCACATTTTTTTTAGCCTCTATTACGTTCTTGATGTTCAAGATGAGCAGAATTTGGATTTAGGAAAAATAGTGGGACAAAAGAAGCCATATTCTGCATGAGAACATTAATCAAAAAGCACACAGAAGTAAACAAACTAATATGTGTCTGCTTCATAGACTACACCAAAGCATTTTATAAGAAAACCCCACAAACAACTTATAGAATGCCTAAAAGAGATACATCTAGATAACATGGACATATGACTAATATGTAATTTATACTGGGAGCAAACATCAACAATAAAATATAACAAGGAGAACACTACATCCATTGATATAAAAAGAGGTGTAAGACAAGGATGCATCCTATCACCAAGCTTGTTCAATCTATACACTGAGCAAATCTTTAAAAACATCACAGAGATGCCAGGCCTACAAATTAATGGAAAGATAATCAATAACCTAAGATATGCTGACGATACTGTACTGCTAGCTGAAAATCCTAAAGATCTACAACAATTACTTAATGAAATAAACATGACAAGCAAAAAATATGGATTACATATGAATATCAAAAAGACTAAAACTACAATCATAAACAAAGAAAATACTCAAAACCCACAAGTAGATATAAAAAATTGAAGGAATAGACCTGGAGACAGTTCAGAACTACAACTACCTTATCACACTATAACCAGTGATGGAAAATGTAAACTGAAATAAACAAAAGAATAGGAATGGCAAAAAGTAATTTTTAATGTCATGAAAAATATACTAACATCAAAACAAATAACACCAGTGCTAAAACTAAAAATAGCAAAAATGCTATATCTTCTCAACATTCCTATATGGTGCAGAAACATGGACATTAGACAAGAAAACAGAACAGAGAATTGAGGCCTTGAAATGTGGATATATAGAAGAATAGGTAGAATTGGATGGAAAGAAAAGAAAACAAACGATGAAGTCTTAAAACAACTAAAACTTAAAAGAAAACTACTAAACACAATTCAAACAAGATAAATGCAATTTTTGCGCCATGTTAAAAGACACAACAGCCTACTAAAAGTAATCCTGGAGGGGAAAATACAAGGTAAAAGAGGCAGACCAAGACTAACATGGACGAGTAACATCAAAAGATGGACAAGTCAATCTATGACAGCCTGCACCATCAAAGCAAGAAACAGAGTAGAATGGCGATCCATGGTAGCCAACCTTCGTTGCGGAGAAGGCACTCGATATTGATGATGTACTGTAAATCAATATTCTCATGATTTTCCTTTCGTGAAGATTGTTCATCTGTCCATGAATGAATGTGTTGAACATGTAAAGTTGTAATTTTGCTCACTTCACAGATTCCACAAATGCCAGACATTTACGATAAGAGGCTACAAAATTTGGTCTTCCGTATGTTAGACAGAAAAGCCAATAGGAGACCAGATGGGCTAGAGATTCTTTACACCGTCTGTGTAAGTTTGGTGTTTTATTTTGCAGCAAGATGGATATAGTCACATTTATGTAATAAAGTCACATTTTATAGCTTTAATTGAAGAAGCATATTTAGTTATTTTAGTAACATCATTTTATGTACTGTCCAAGTTAAAGTCTTGGTGACAAACTGTACCATCAAAGCAAGAGACAGAGTAGAATGGTGCTCCATGGTAGCCAACCTTCATTGCGGAGATGGCACTCGATGATGATGATAATTATGTTCTTGCTCATGTCAGGAAATGTTATAGTGCTGAGGTGTTGTGACTTCAAACATACAGAATTGGTAATGCTAACAGGCACTGTGTCATCAGCAGATGGCAGTGTCCTTACAGACATGCTCTAACCAGGACCAGAGCACAGTGATGGTTTTTTAAGTGGCAAAGGTGAAAAACTAGTCAATATCCATCTATGAATGCAAAAGCAGTATGGAAAAAGTTGAGACAGGCACAAATATAAAATATATTAAATATCATGCAAGGCTACGAACAGAGCTGGATAAAACATGGAAAATAAACATAAAATGGTATTAAGCAGCTAAACCTGTAGTGAGACTAGACAAAATATGGCTTTTCGGCAAAAGCCTACTTTCAATAAATAATATAGAAACAAACACAAAAGATGAGTATTTTGCTTCGACAAAAGTCTACCTTCAACAAATCATCATCAAGTACCGGGTCTGCTGGTGTAGGTGATTATATCTCTCCACAACTTTCAATCTCAACAGTTATTTATCATTTCTGTTGTTGACTTTCTGCCAAGCCATTATCTTAAGCTGTCTGGTATCTTTTCTCTTTGCTTCCCTCTATTTCTTCATTCCTCAATTTTCCCAGTTGTTACAATATATTCCAGCTGTTCTCTTCTCATTCAATGGCCAAAAAATGATGATCGTTTCTTCCTAATATTGGAAATTAGCACTCTTTTTGCTTTGGCCTCTTTCAGAACGTTTTCATTACTCTTCTTAGCTGTCCGTGGTATTCTCAATATTCTTCTGTAAAACCACATTTCTACAGCCTCCAGTGATTTCCTTGTTTGTTGTCCTATTGTTCATGATTCGCATCCATATGTTAACACTGGCTCTACATAACATTTAAGAACTCTCTTTCTTGTTTTGATTGTTAAAAATGGATTGCATAGTATCTTCCTCATTTTTTGGAAAGCTGCTTTTAAAACAGGGAGATAACAAGGTGAGGACAGGGAGATGAGATAACAAGGTAGAAAATATGGAGATATGGAAAGGGAGACAATTAGGATGGGGAGATGTAGTAGGGGGCAACAGGCCACGAGAAAAACGAGAAAGAGAGAAGGAAGGGAGTTCAAGGAGAAAGCGTGCGGGACGAGTAAGGTGAGTTGGGCGAAAAATTGAGAAGACAAAGAACGGGGAGAAAGATAGTCAGTGGAGATAATGCTGGGGTCCAATCCAGAAGTCTGTCGGGTGACAGAGCCGAAACTGGGGGCCAAGAAAGATTGCTACGGAGGTTGGATAACAGGTTAGTGTATAGGTAGCTGCCGAATGAGTAAGATGTGAAGCTTAGAGTCGCCTGTAACAGAGACATTGTTGAATATATTTCTAGTTTATGAAGAGACATTTAATTGTGTAGAATGTGCTACAGTGTGAAGCTTAGAGTAGGCTGCACAGAGACATTGTTGAATATATTTCTAGTTTATGAAGAGACATTTAATTGTGTAGAATGTGCTACAGTGTGAAGCTAAGAGTAGGCTGCACAGAGACATTGTTGAATATATTTCTAGTTTATGAAGAGACATTTAATTGTGTAGAATGTGCTACAATGTGAAGCTTAGAGTAGGCTGCACAGAGACATTGTTGAATATATTTCTAGTTTATGAAGAGACATTTAATTGTGTAGAATGTGCTACAGTGTGAAGCTTAGCGTAGCCTGTAACAGAGACATTGTTGAATATATTTCTAGTTTATGAAGAGACATTTAATTGTGTAGAATGTGCTACAGTGTGAAGCTTAGCGTAGCCTGTAACAGAGACATTGTTGAATATATTTCTAGTTTATGAAGAGACATTTAATTGTGTAGAATGTGCTACAGTGTGAAGCTTAGAGTAGGCTGTCCAGCAACATTGAGCTGGCAATATTGATTATCTTATGAAGAGACGATTGTTCATGTAGAGTATGCTACAATGTGAAGCTTAGAATAGGTTGCCACAGAGACATTGATGCAGATAATTCTAGTTTAGGAAGAGACAATTATTATGTAGAATGTGCCACAACATGAAGCAAGAAGTCGAGACTTTGTAGAAATTGTTATGTAACATGATTGTAACTTGTGGCAATCGGAGAACATTGTTCAGGGACATTAAACCATTCTTTTACTAATTCTGGTGTTTTCAGTGCTGTTACAGTTGGCAGGGGGGTGTTCCAGCAACGAACAAACTTGGGGTTGAAAGGAGCGCAGTCACAACGGGAGGTCGGTCAGGGACCGAGACGGCCATGGCGGAGTGTGGGTGCTGAACAGGGCTCGCATGTCCTGACGTTGCAGAAGTGGGGGTGAGTGATCACTGATCCTGAGTGTACCGGGGCAGCCTGAACCTGAGTGTACCGATAGCAGCCGGAACCTGAGTATACTGGAAGTAGTCTGATCCTGAGTGTACCGGTGCAGCCTGAACCTGAGTGTACCGGAGGAGGTCGGGTCAGACGCAACGACGGAGAAGACACGGGACAGGAAAGCACTGTTATACTTTTGCCTGAGCCATTCTGCATCTCACCTCTGTTGTACATCTTCCGTCTGAGGTTAACAAAGTTCCCAAATATTTAAATTCATTTACCTGTTTTAATATTGTTCCACTTGTCTTTATTTTGCACTGAGGTGATGTCTTTTTCTTTCTTGTTACCATTAATTCTGTATTTTTGCTATTGAGGTTGAGTCCTTTATTTTTGCTTTCTTTCACTATATTGTCTAACATTCCTTGTAACTCATTTTCACTCTTAACAATTAAGACTGTATCATCAGCATACCTTAGTTCATTTATATTATGATCTCTGATTTTATTCCAGGCATGCCCCTTATGGATCTTAAAATAGTTTCACTATACATACTGAATGCATTCGAAGATAAATGTCTAAGGAAAATACTTGGTATAGCGTGGAACGAATTCAAAACAAACGAGGAAATTAGAGAAATCGCCAATCAACCACTAATATCTTCAGTAATAAAGAAAAGACAATGGTCATATGTTGGACATGTGATGAGAAGAGATAATAACCGAATAGCACAGCAAGTCCTCATGTGGGAAACAACAGGTAAGAGAAAAAGAGGAAGACCCCGAGAGACACTGAGAAGAACATTGCTGAGAGAGGCAAAAGCAGTAAGAATCGGCTCCCTCAATGAGATAGAGCTGCTTGCACAGAACAGAGACAAATGGCGAGATTTGATCAAATATCTTTAAAAGAATTGAAAACTGCTAGAACAAACAAAAATTCAGATAAGAGAAAGAGTATCTTGGTCTAGGCCCTATGGGCCGGTTACGGCTCGAAAGGTCAATAGATAGATACATATTGAACAAAGCTGGTGACAGCACACAACCTTGTGTAATATCGTATTATTATTTATATCTTATTATATTAATATATGTATATATTGTCTTCAACAAATATTAATACAAAAACAAACACAAAAGATGAGTATTTATCTAAAAATAGTGATGGACTCATGGGGTCCGAATGAATGGAAGAGGAATAGTGACCAGGACCTATGTGCTTTGTTGTATGATAAATAGTCAATGGGGCAGGTAGGATTACAAGGGCCAATAAGGCGCCTAACAGTGAACAAAGTGTAAGGGTCTCCTGAGGATGGGGGAAGGAGGTATCTCATAGGGTAGGGGGATGAAGAGAATAGACAAACAGATGTGGCAAGGGGGGAGCAGGTGAGTTGATCAAAAATAATGCAGCAAGGAATAGAGACAGGAGAGAAAGGAAGAGGTGGCCAGTGGTTAAAGGAATGAGTGAAAAGAGTTTAACCATACCTGAAATAGGAGGAGATGGAGGGCAGGAATCACATTTGATGTTGTACAAGCAATCATGGACCCATATGTTTTATGACAGCACTTGCAGATGATAGGATTTGGTTGTACAGTCAGATTGTGTGTGCGTGTGGGGGGGGGGGGGGGTGTGTGTGTAAGGGAGAGAAGAGTATTTCTTTAAAGGAGGACAGGTCATGGGGTTATGAGCTTGAGTGTGGTTAATAGGGAGAACTTGTTTGAGGGAAGGTTGCCGGACAGATCCAGGGTAAAAAAAGGCAGCAAAAAAAGTCTAATATTAGATAGGTTTGATGGAGAAAATCATCATCTCAGTTAGAGAGGCATCTATCTAAGACATAGAATCGCAACAGGTGCAGGGGTGAAGAGGAACAGAGGAGGTAGAAGAGGAACCTCATGTTTAAACAACAGTTAACAATACATAAATAAACTATAAAAATGTATGTATACACAATTGAGAAGAATAACTCACAGCTGCAAACTTTGCCCTGTAATATTGTAATGAAGGTGGTGCTTCTCTAGCTATCACCTTTTTCACTTTCCAACCTTTACGAATGTTTCTCTGGATAATATACATGAAAAAAGATAATAAGAAATGAAACATTCTGAATAAAATTATTGTAACAATTAATAACCATACTAGAAACTAGAAACACTAATAACAAGTCAAATAGCTACTCAATATAAAAAATAGAATAAAATAATTAAAGTCGAAGCATTCTTCTTGAAAACACGCAGTGAAGTAAACCCTCTATCTTTATCTCTCTGTGTGAATGAATGTGCATATATGTATGTGTGAGTGAGTGCATGCATACATGTGTGCCCATGGACTAAGGTGAAGAAAAAAGGTTTTTATATCTTTTTTGTTACTTTTGTAAGCCTTACCTTTTTGGCAATAAACGCCTCTTTAACTACTTTGCCTTTTTTAAGTTTGGGCTCACTTTTGTCACAATCATCATCATCTTCCTCTGAGGAGCTTGAATCACTGTCTGTGCTGTCATAAAAACTATTTCTTGTTGCTCCAAGGTTAATGGAAGTCTGGAGTACAGTAGATCAGAAACAAATGATATTTGAGGGGATAAAATTTCACTCATCCACACTGTATAAAAAATAAATCTCTCTTTGAAAATCGCAGAAAATAAATAGAAAAATACACGAGGTGACAAAATTAAAGGAAGTTACAGTAAGTTGGCTACACTACATAAAACTGACCTCTATAGTTCTCATGTATGTTATTTAAAATGAAAGCAAATGTGCAATGTTAAAATGTAGTGATTATGTGTTCAAAAATTGAGTATCTAAAAAATAATAACAATAACAAATTAGTTAATCACTTTCACCCTTCTCCACTATATTCTTCATATCCATTTGCATACCTTCCAATTTGTATAGGATTCCCATAATGTGTAAGTTTTCTTCTTAAAAAAAGGACTTGTAAGTTGTAGAAGAAAGTCCCATTTGTATGGGAAACTGACCGTTTGTGTAACTTTCTGCACTTTTTTTCCTTCAAAATTAATCTACACGTAAAATTTTAAGAAAAAAAGATGTATGCATAAATGCAAAAATCTCTCCTTTTATGTGAGCTAGCCAATAAAATTGTACCAACCTATATCTGAAACCAAGGCAACTAATCTGGACCAATCAAAAAACAAGAAAGTTGTTGTCATGAACATAAGCTTAGCCCTGTGAGCAGTCCTGAAGGTACTACTCAGCACCAACTCCAGCCCTGTGATTCTAACAGACAAGGCCTTATACAATGTGGTTTTTAGGATCATGTTTTGGATAGCATTAGCAGTCTAATATAAAGCTGAAAATTCATATAATTGTAAATGTTTAGTAAAAACACAAAAACATGATTTTTTATTAATAATATTAAAAATGTGGTTCCGTTTCAGAGTTGCTGCTGTTTTAGTTTTCTGTTGCTCATTTGTTATTTAATAAATTAATAAATATAATAAATGAAATAAATATAAAATAATAAATATAAAAAATAAATAATTAATAAATAATAAATATAATATAATAATAGATGAGGGGAAAAAATGGATTTTTGAATTTAGCATTCATTTAAACCCTTAAGTGATGGAACATTTATTTAACCCTAGATTATAATACCTATCTGTAACTCTCCCTGTTACAATATTGTAATTAAAAATTACGACCATTTAAATGTAACATTAGGTGCTCTAAAAATATTAATTTCTCTGAACTCTTGACACAAGCCGTGTGTTCACACTAGGCAAAACATGGGGACTCAAAATTCCTGGCGCAGGTTGATTTATGACCTGAGTTTCACCTCATGGATTGTACAGTTGCCGTAAGTCTGTCAGTATATTTGACGACAGCAAAGCATTATCCGTTGTGTTTCCCAAGTGACTAAGGGTTTTTTTTTTATGTCTGTTGATGACCAGAAATGGTCATTTTTTTTTTAAAACATTAAATGATGTATCTCACGGTCTCAAAAAAAAAAATCCCAACAGCAATGGAAACAAATTAAACACTCAGAAGTCACAGGAATTGGTAATTAGGAAGGTACACAGAGGGGTGTAATGTTTGAACAAGCAAAAAATGTCCAATTTTGTGAAATGTTTGTTTTGAAGCAGTAAATGTTACTACAATATTGTAATCTAGGGTTGAGAAATCTGAAAGACATCAGCCACTGAAGTCATGTCAAATAAACAAGTGAAGAGATCAACTCCACTTCATTATGGTGCACACTGCGATCTTTCATATTATACTATTCTGATACACTTTTAAATCGAGTATTAGAAAAAGATGGAATATTGCAAATCTATGTCTCCTAAACATATTTCTATATATTACCATTAAAAATGTATGTTACCAAAAAGTGAGTTTTGAAATTTATTACACAATAAAATATTTTACTGATTCTTCTGAGAAGAACCCCTTATTTGTAGTGAAAAATAAAAGCAAACAGTTACTCTTGATAAACATTTATTACAAGTGTAAGTGCTTACAAATCTATACAGCTTATCTGTATCACTGAATCTAGGACTGTGGCCACTTGTTCCATCTCTTAAGTCCACTTCCTGAATGTGTCCTAATTTTAACAAGGCTTGGCCCATGGCTGACCCATTGTCCCGATTTCTCACTAATGACCATCTTAGCAGCCAATCAACTATCATCTTTCCTGGAAAGAATAAGGAATGAATAAAAGAAAAAAATATTGAACCTATAATTTCTATGAAGCTATAATATTGAACCTATAATTTCTATGAAGCTCTATATACAGTCATTTAAAAAAGGTCAGATAATTTTTTTTTATTATTAAAACATTTACAGAAATATTATAAATATTACCTAATTATCCTGCTGCTCTACAAATATATACTGTGTATATTCAAAATATAACAGAATAAAAATAAAATAAATACACATATTCTTGAACTCAGATATTATCAAGGAGGGATCAAGTCATCTTACTTCGCCTATGCACTGGCCACACCAGAATGAGAAACCACATGTTCACCAAACTCAAAATAGGAACTACCAGCCAATGCCACTGTACACTGGATAGTATGACAACAAAACATGTTCTACAGGATTGCCCCCAGTACACAGACCTGAGAATGACAATGTGGTCCACGACCACCTCCCTGGAAGAGAAACTATACGGGGCAACCAAATCACTTAAACAGACAGCTGCCTTCATAAGAGAGTCCGAAATCCTAGTCTGATTGAGCCATGATCACAGAAGAAGAAGAATAACTCAGATATAAATTACTCTTCAATGGGCTGTCAAGAAAAAAACTATGCACATCCAGAATAATTAACACAAGAAACAAAATATATCACTGCTAGTTGGAAGAACATTATTTTAATTCTGGATTATGCAGATACCCTCGCAAAAACAATGACCTCAAAATACCTTCTTTTTTTTATTTGACATTTTGCTGCGGGCAAAAAATTTTTTCCTCCACATGCCTTCCCAATTATTCCCGCTTCTGACCCCTGACAAGTCATTGCTGTTGGATTTTTTTTTCAAACACCACATACATGTAGTTGGTAACAAATAGAAACATAAAAATGAAACCCTTTTCTTTAAAAATTTTTTTTTTACTTCTGACACCAAAAATCTCTTCGACTGTTGGTGAAAATCTCTTTGGTTGTCTGTGACACATTGCACAAACCTTTGTAAACACAGGATTAACAACGAAAGATGTTTAGATAAAAGCAAACGTATGGGATGGACTGAGGCTGGATTCAGGCAGATGTGCCAATAGGCAAAATATCACACAACAGCTGGATGGGAGGGGAAGAACTATGACTTTTGCTGATGATATTCTGGTATATCGACAGGGAAGAGACAGATGGGGAATCGCCTCCACAATGCAAGACGAACTCGATCGCATTTCTTCCTGGTGTGGGGTTTCAGGTGCCTTCTATCTATCTATTGTCCTTTCGAGCCGAAGACGGCACATAGGGCAGAACCACAATCTCAAAAACAGAAACCCTGAGTGCCAAAATGGCACGTATTGCAGAAATCACTGTTTCTAAAATCTGTGGCTCTGTTTCCATAACAATACTTTTTACAATGACAGCTTGTCAAGCCATCGATCAACCTCCTTAGTCGCCTCTTACGACATATCTGGAAGGTCACAGTGTCACTATTCTTTACTTCCCTCATAATGAGGCCCCGGTAACACACGGGAAACCAGGTGCCTTGGTTAATCCTAATAAAGCATCAATTTCATGGTTCTCCCTTAACAATCATATCATTAATATGACCACACTGGTAGTATGACGAGCTGATGAGGTGACCAGGGACAAATTGATGACATACCTCGGAGTTAAGTTTGATTGCAGCCTGTGTTTTCGGGACCACGTCGACCATGTGATAACAAAATCCCGCAAAGGATTAGCCGCCTTGAAGGTCATGGCAGCTGCCAACATCGAGCAGAGGCTACTTACTCTTCTGTTACAGGGATTAGTCCTCGCACTAATCGAGTATGCCCTGGCAATTCTTACTGTCAGTACGACTCAAATTGATAGGCTGGAGAAAATACAAAATGAAGCCATGCGCATTATTCTGGGATGTACGAGGGACACTCCCTGTGTAGCAATGAGGTATATTCTTGACTTTCCAGCCATGGATGACAGAATTAAGACCTGGAGAGCACGAGCATACCTGAAGATTAGTATACAGATACAGAGCATCCATTGCACCACGTGCTCAACACAGTGAAAGGTGCCAGGCTAAAAAGAGGCAAATCATGGGTGGGCCGAGCAGAAGATGTCATCAAACAGGTCTGTGGGCTTACCAACATCAGCGTTGGTGAGGAGTGGATACCGGTGCCTGTGTCATTCAAGGGGACTTTCTTGTGTATTGTCACACTCGACAGGAAAAGTAAGGAACAGAACTCGGTCGTGGTTAATGCTGAGGTCGACGGTCTCATCTGCGATAACACCGACAAGAAAGATGCAGTCATCTATACAGACGGATCTGTAATACGACACCAAAGAAGTGCATGGGCATTTACAGCACGCTCGGCAGGCAGAATAGTCTAGGAAGACAGTGGTGCATAAGTCATGATCACGAGTAGCATGACAATGGAGGCGATGGCAGTGGCCAAGGCATTCAAATGGTTAGAGTCACAAGACTACACCCACGCATGTATACTTGAAATAGAGAGAGAGAAAGAGAGAAAGGACAGAGAGGAAGATGGAGATGTAGAGTTAAAGAAAGAATGAAGGTCATATAAAGAGTTAAAGGAGAGGGGAAGAATTAAATGAGTAGGCTGGGTGAGAGAAGAAATGACAGAAAAGCGTGGAGAGCATGAAAATAGGAATCACTCAGGGAGATGTGTGCCTCACAAGAGTTGTGTGAGTCATAGGAGAAAGTAGATAGGTTGAGAGTGAAGTGTGAAAATAGATCAGTGACAAGCTAGCGGTGGACCGAGGAACAGGTCTTGCCGAAAGGTGTTAGCCTTTATGGCTAACAACCTTTGAAAATGTTGTACATAATGTTTGTGTAGTAGTTATTTAGTCAGTGGTAGGCCAGCACGAGATGCGGAAGGTTGTCCAGTCCAGCAGGAGGCCAGCGCATCTTAGAGTAGTCAGTGATTAGTTAGTAGTGAAGTGTCCAAGGCCTATGAGAAGGGACGATCTTAGACAGTAACCCAGATATAGTTAGGTTGCTAAATCCAGTTAGCGTAGTGATCGCTTTTGTTCTAACAGTGCCGTTTGATTCGGAGAGAACCTGGCAGAAGACAAGGACGTGTTTAATTCATAATTGGTGAGTAAGAAACTCACCCACTTGGTCACTATGTGTGTAAACTGGTTATGTTATTAAATCAAGTCATTGTCAATTTAATGGAGCGCAAGAGAATTTCAATGTTGTTCATAGGCTGGCAGTGATAGTGCTGCTGAATGAGACACAAGTGTGTGTCTTAATCAAGTCATTGTCAATTTAATGGAGGGCAAGAGAATTTCAATGTTGTTCATATGCTGGCAGCGTTAGTGCTGCTGAATGAGACACAAGTATGTGTCTTAATCAAGTCATTGTCAATTTAATGGAGGGCAAGAGAATTTCAATGTTGTTCATATGCTGGCAGTGATAGTGCTGCTGAATGAGACACAAGTATGTGTCTTAATCAAGTCATTGTCAATTTAATGGAGGGCAAGATAATTTCAATGTTGTTCTTATACTGGCAGCGACAGTGCTGCTAACGAGACACAGGTGTGTGTCTTAATCAAGTCAATTGAATGAGTGCAAAAGATTCTCAATGTATTTTATATGCTGGCAGACACAGCGCAGCTGGAATAGCCCAGGTGTTTGCATTTATCAAGTGTAGTAGGCTAGTGAGAGTGAAAGATTCAATTTTCAATGTAATTTGTTGGCAGACACAGGGCTGCTAATGCATCGATCACAGACGTGATCGATTGACGGCAGCGAGCAACAATAAAGTTCTTCATTTTATTTACCAGTGAGTTGTTGTATGTTGCAAGTTAAGTAATTGCCATAAGGTTTTGCGATGAACGAACCGGGTTGTCCAAGAATTACACACAACACGAAGTACTAAATGACACAGCACAGTCAGCAAGCCTGATTGGTGTCGGTCAGCTGTGGCCGAACTAGGCCAGGTCAAATTGTCATTAATGATCGTCTCGTAGCCACGAGGGGAAATGGGAAGGCGTTACACGGCGCGAAGGCCTCCATGTAAACAGAGGTGGCAAGCAGCCATTAAGGGAATTACGTTCACGGCAAGGCGACAGGCTTTGGCGACCACTGCAGAGGTAGGGCGCTGGCTTCAAGAATTAAACATGGAGAGCAACTATCATTGAGAAGCTGGGGTGGCAACTAATGCCAGTTTAACAGCGTCATCAATCATTTCAACATCATATAAAGCACACACTGGTACATACTGAGTGATTTGATGAGCATGATTACAAAAGTGGAGGCGGGCTCTGTATGCATGCAATGGGAAGAGTCGTTGCAGAAATCCAAAATACGTAAGGTCACCTTTGTCTATGTCCCTGGACATGCGGGAGTACGAGGAAACGAAAGAGCGGACAGGTTGTTGTCTAGCTGCGCTGTCATTGAGGACGGGCAACCAATGGATTGGGCGGACATCATCAATGCCCTTTGAGATTTGTGAAGAGCACAGGACTTTGACAAATACAGATCCACGTCACTTCTTCGGATGATGGAAATGGGAGTTAAGATGGGCACAGCCAGAAATGAGAAACTTAGTGGCCGTGTAAGAAGACTTATCAATCAACATAGAACTGGAGTCGTCAGTCACTGGACACTGAGGGAATTGCTGAGGAGGGGATCTGAGCACCTATGGACATGTTCGGAGTGCAATGATGATGACCCGAAAAATAACTCAATAGCTATTGAAGTGGCACAACATACCTGTGAAACAGTTCTTGAAGACAACACCACCTCGAAGATGACTAGCAGACTCAATCCCAGCATCTGGATCTTGGATTGCTCCAATGATTTCACTGTTGATTTAAAAAAATGAAAAGCCAGTGTAGTCTCAACACAAATGTACATCCAAAAACATTTGAAGTGGAAACCTACACAATGATTAGTAAACCCACAAAAAAATTGTTGAAGTAACTATTAATATGTGACTGCCAATATTTGCAACTTTAACTTGATATTGTCTGCTTGTATACAGAGATAACTAGTGGAACTTTGATTAATGTAGCCCCTAGAATATTCACCCAACTTAAATAGTTATGTGTGGGCTACATGTGAACTATAAAAGGTACTCCATCCTTCTAAGATGTGGATTTTAGCAGTCCACAGTAAAATCATCCACATAAGAGATTCACAGCTTGTGACCTCAGTGTTCTAAGCTAGTGCTTTATCTCTCAGTTCAATCCATGTTGTTTTTAAATGTTCTTTATTTTCTATTCTATTGTCCTTTCAAGCCGAAGACGGCACATAGGGCAGAACC
This sequence comes from Megaustenia siamemsis, assembly GCA_032433765.1. Taxonomy (NCBI): domain Eukaryota; kingdom Metazoa; phylum Mollusca; class Gastropoda; order Stylommatophora; family Ariophantidae; genus Megaustenia; species Megaustenia siamemsis. The sequence continues at coordinate 3,189,541 of JAVIAB010000125.1, read as the reverse complement.
ACAATCTCAAAAACAGAAACCTTGCGTGCCAAAATGGCACATATTGCAGAGATCACTGCTCGAAAATCTAAGGCACTGTTTCCATAACAATACTTTTTACAATGACAGCTTGTCAAGCCATCGATCAACCTCCTTAGTCGTCTCTTACGATATGCCTGGAAGGTCACAGTGTCACTATTCTTTACCTCCCTCATAATGAGGCCCCGGTAACACGGGATAGATCTTTTTTTACTAATACTTTATTCTTATGTCCCTACCATCATCATCATGTGCCATACCGGTTGGCGTAGGTGATCATGTCCCTCCACAATCTTCTATCTAGAGTGCATCGTATCAGTTCTGTTGTTGACTGTTTCCCATGCCATTACACCAAGCTATCCAGTATTTTCTCTCTTTGTCGCCCACGATCTCTCTTTCCTTTTATTTTGCCAGTTGTAACCATGTATTCCAACTTTCCTCTTCTCATGATGTGCCCGCAAAATGTTGATTGCTTCTTTCTGATGTTTTTTAAGAGCTCCCTTTTTGTGTTGGCCTCTTTGAGAACTTCCTCATTGGTCTTTTTAGCTGTCCAGGGAACTTTCAACATTCTTCTGAGAAATCCCATCTCTGTGGCCTCTAATCGTCGTCCCTATAACTATGTAAATTTGATGTCATAACATGAGATTAGAGAAATAATGAGCTCCATCACATCCTGTGGCATCTTAAGAAATATGGTGTTTGAGTCCACATTTTTTGGACTATTTATTTTTGGGTTTTGTGAGCTGCATAATTCCCTTCCTAGAAAAATTTAGCACCCACTTATTGCTGAGTGCACCTAAAAGTGTCATATGGAAAGAAATCCAACTTCTTGTTCTTAGCAGTACAATTCACTGACAACTGCTTGCCGTCAGTTTCTTATTTGTACTAACATATTTATATAGTTACATAACAAAATGAAATGATTTGGCCACCTATCTTGATCATCTGGCCTGGCAAGGATCATTCTGCAGGGAACTGTGAAAGAAGGATGGAGTGGTAGACTAGGAAAGAGAATGGAAGTAATATCAAAGATTGGACAGGCATTGACATTCACAGACTCCCGAAGAATAATGTCAGATAAGGATTAATGTACAAGGTTAAAGAAGTCTGTCAGTAGTGCCCCAACAACATCTAGGGTTACAGCTTCAAAAAAGGAAGGAGAGTATAGTTTACTGTAGTAAAAGTAGTAAAGTACCCCCGTCACGCCAAGTGGCGTATAGGGAATATGGTGTTAGTGACCATAAATTTTACAGACCTTCAGCACAACTACCCCTGGTAATGTGGTCGGTATTACGCCCGTGCCGTTTTACTTTCCCAGAAAAAAATCCGGTACCCATAAAAGGCTAGATGAACCGGAAGCCGTCGGTTGGGATCGAACCCTACCTCTTGTCCTTTGTAGTCCAGTTCACTAACCACTGAGCTATCGCGACTCCCATTTACTGTAGTGTTCCACTCTTATTAGAGATATCCTCTAGAATTTACTTTCAGAAATCTATGTTTGAAATATCTTGAAATGAATATAATTAATTATGCGTGAAATGCAAATAATAAATATGTGTGTAGCTAAGATTTGTCAATATGATACTATTCTTTAAAGAGAATAACTTGAACACAATTACAACAACAATATAATAAAAATAAACACCAAATGCCTCAAAAACAAGAAAAGTATAATTTCTGCTTCTGTTGACTGTACATATGGAGGTGAAAGTAAATTATCTCAACCATAAACATTTGTGCTAGTACAACTATTCAGAAAAGTGAAATGTTGTCCTGCAATGTGCAACTATTTATGCAGTTGTACTTAATTCACTTCTCAAACTTTGGGCTATTTATAACTTACTCTGCTGATCAATTTACCAAATTATAACTTACAAAATGTAATTTTTATATGTAGCTTGATTTCTAACACTCTAATCTTCGTCTCATACAGTGGTAAAAATGTGTTATTTCATCATCCTTATGTTTTTCAAAATCTGTAAATAGGAACAACAGAAGAGAGGAAGAAATAAATGAAATACTATTTGCAGACGACCAAGTTCTGATACATGAAACAACTGAGGACCTACAAGAACATATCAACAGGCTAAACAACACTTGTAAACAATACAACATGAAGATCAACATAAGCAAAACTGAAGTAATGGCAATAGCGAGAAAGAAAGAAAAACTAAACATCATAATAGATAATACGCTTCTGAAGCAAGTAGACAATTTTAAATATCTGGGTAGCACGTTAACACAAGACAATAACCAAGAGACAGAGATAGATATAAGGTGTAACAAAGCATGCCAAGTTATAGGCCAAGTATCAACACTATTGAAAAACAAAGCAATAACTACGGAAGCAAAAAGGGCAATATACAAATCAATTTTTCTACCAACTCTGTGCTATCAGTGCCAGAATTGGACGCTGGACTCTAGAACAATAAGAAAGATAACAACCACTGAAATGAAATGTGTCAGAAGAATGACAGGAAACAGCTTACGGGACAGAGTAAGAAACACTGACCTGAGGAAGAAACTCGAAATTGAACCAGCCATCGAATACATAAAGAAACAACAGATAAATTGGTTCGGCCACATAACAAGACAAAAAGAACTAACAATGACTCAAAGAGCCTTAAATAAACGCTACGAAAACGCCAGATTAAGAGGAAGACCGAGAAAGAGATGGATAAAGGGAATACTAGAGTCACTAGGAGGAATAACATCAGAAGAGGCCAACAGAAGAGCAAAGAATCGCAGATTGTTTGACGCCAACAGCAGCAGAGGAAGGATAGAAGAAGAAAGAAGAAGACTGCTGCATGAATTTACTTGCTACCTGCAAATTGACATTAAACTCAATCAATCAATCAAGTACCGGGCCTGCTGGCGTAGGTGATCATGTCTCTCCACAATTTTCAATCTCGACAGTTATCTATCATTTCTGTTGTTGACCTTCTGCCAAGCCATTCTCTTAAGCTGTCTGGTATTTTTTCTCTTTGCTTTCCTCTATCTCTTTGTCCCTCAATTTTCCCAGTTGTTACAATATATTCCTGTTGTTCTCTTCTCATTACATGGCCAAAAAATGATGATTGTTTCTTCCTAATATTGGAAATTAGCTCTCTTTTTGCTTTGGCCTCTTTCAGAACGTTTTCATTTCTCTTCTTAGCTGTCCATGGTATTCTCAATATTCTTCTGTAAAACCACATTTCTACAGGCTCCAGTGATTTTCTTGACTGTTGTCCTATTGTCCATGATTCACATCCATATGTTATGACTGGTTCTACATAACATTTAAGAACTCTCTTGTTTTGATTCTTAAAAATGGATTGCATAGTATCTTCGTCATTTTTTGGAAAGCTGCTTTTGCCTGAGCAATTCAGCGTCTCACCTGTGTTGTACATCTTCCATCTGAGGTTAACAAAGTTCCCAAAAATATTTAAATTCATTTACCTGCTTCAATACTGTTTCACTTGTCTTTATTTTGCACTGAGGTGATGTCTTTTTCTTTGTTGTTACCATTACTTCTGTCTTTTTGCTATTAAGGCTGAGTCCTTTATTTTTGCTTTTTCTCAATAGATAACCTAATTCTAAAGCATTTGCAAGTCATTTATTTGATAAATTTATTTGATTTGATCATCTTGTTTTATTTTATATTTACAGCAGTAGGTTACATAGACCACTCTGAAGTTAGATCAGGAGTAAGGCAGGAGTGTGTACCATCCCCCCTATTGTTTATTACATACATGGACTATATGTGCAAGTTAGTCAACCCATCAGAAATCAGACACTAATACATGGAAAAATAGAAGACCTACAAGAACACTTAAACAGACTCAACAGCACAGGTACAAAATACTACATGAAAATCACCATCAACAAAACAAAAGTCATGAATATCACAAAAGAGAAATAGAACATCAACATAACTATAGAACTAAAAGACCGCAAACTATATCTTCCTTTGACAATGATAGGCATGTAAGGGTGGAAAGAAGTGATCAACTACATATATTTGAAATACATGTGGTCAATTTCCATCATATGCTTACAATTTCAAGTGTTGTGATATTAAACAGTTTAGTGTGAGACACAACATACAATATGAAACTCTGTAACATTGAGTGTAAGGGTGTAGGGAGGTGGAGGTGTGTAAAAGAAAGTCAGATGCACGAAATGGTGTACAAATTCTGGGTCTCGCAAGAAGTTTGAGTGAGCGAGAATGGTCATGTGTTGAGAGTGACAGGTAAATAAAGTTGAGACATGGGGAGTTAGTAGACTTAGGGAGTGAAGTGATTTCATTGGCTGGGGGAACGATGTAGGGAAATTTCCATTGGTTGAGACATGAGATACTAAAGAGCTGAGAGGAGAGGAAACAAGAAGAGATCACATGTGTAAGCTAAGGAGTTAGGAAGACACAGTCGATCTAAGATATTAGAGAAGTGGATCCTTCGTTTTGGTTAGAAGTGTAAACCTTCGTTTTGGTTAGAAGTGTAAAGGATGAAGTTCTCAGAGAGATTCATAGAGGCAGTTACCTGTAATCCAAGTTATTTGAAAAGTGAATATATTTTAGTAGTAACACAGCGCATGTCCACATTAGCTAGCCATATGTAGGAACAATCATATGGTGGACATTTCATTTAATAAGTTGAATGTATTAAAGAAAAATGGATATTTTGTAATGATACTGTGGAGTGACAGTGAGCAGACTAGTGAGGAAGTGTCTGTAATGATATGTTCCATGAGATGGATTTATGATGTGAACTTTACGTCGGTTTAGTTTCTGTACACTATTCAGAGTATGTGGACACAGATAAATGATTCAATATGAGATGAGTGAGTCCTGAGAGTAATTACAAATAGTTTGGAGGTAAGTGGAACCTCCTTAGCATTACTTTGATACCTGGGCAGTGGTCCACGCCACTGGGATGTTATTATGAGAACCTTTGTTAAGTGGACAATGTAAATAAAGTGTTTCTATTATCATGTACAAGAGACTTGTGTGTACAGTCAATTTGATGTAGACGTGTGACGTATTCCGACCCAACAGACAAACCAAAACACAACACAAAGTACCAAGATCGACAGTTTACACTTAACAACTGAGCGCATTTAAATAAGAAAGGAGTGAGCAGTCACAAATCAACATTAACAAAACAGAAGTCAAGAATATCACAAAAGAAAAATAGAAAAACATAATTATAGATGGCAGACAACTAAAAAAAAGTACACGAATTTAAATACCTAGGAAGTATAGTGACAAACGACAATTCACAAATAGCAGAACTAGACTCAAGATGCAACAAAGCTTGTCAAATCATTGGACAGCTATCATCACTATTGTCCAACAATGAAATAATTCTAGAAGCAAAATGGACACTTTACAATACAATCTTCATTCAAACGTTGTGCTACCAATGCCATTTCTGGACCCTTCAGGCAAGAACAATCAGAAAAATAACCTCCACAGAGATGAAATGTGTTAGACGAATGACAGAAAACAGCCTGAGAGACAAGATCAGAAAAGAAGAACTGAGAAAAAAGCTAGGAATAACCCCACTGATAATATATTATATTAATATAATAATTTATATAAGAATATATAAAGAAATAACATAAAATGGTTTGGCACATGTGACAAGGCAGAAAGATCAAAGTATAACACAATGAGCCTTCAATAAATGTTGCAAGAACATCAGACCCTAGGGCCAACCATGAAAATGATGGATTGACAGAATATTAGAAACGCAAGGAAACATAACAACAGCAGAGACAAACAGAAGACAAAGGACCGCAAATTACATCTCCCCTCGACGCTGAAAGGCAAATGAGGAAGGAAAGAAGAAATGTTATTTTATATGGGAGTTTTCATATACAACATCATCTTGTGCAATCTCCACATCATATGCTGGCTGCCAAAGGAGTGCTATTTCACTCCCTTTATCATCTTGATGGCAATTCTGTCATAGGTTATCCAGTCCATCTCTTAATGTTGTCAGTTCACTTCAGTCTTTGTCTGCCTCTGCTTAATTTCGTGAGTATTTTCATGTCCAAGATGCCATTCAATAAATTACTGTCTCTTTGTGTCAAAAAAAAATGTCACTTATCTTATTCAAATCTTGTTCAGTATCTCTTACTTCATTAATTATGGTCTTCTCGTAGGAAATTTTGGGAAGTAAATTCTGTGACAAGTTTTGGGGCGGATACATAAATTCCTGACTGCAATGAAACTGGTTCCATGGATAGAATAGAATGCCTTCTCTGTCCACCCAATTCTCCTATAAATCCACATTCCAAGGGCTTCAATTTGCTTTTATTTTTAAGTGTCTATGTTTCTATACCATAAACAGAATGTTGTATAGATACAACTCTTTCTTATTCTCCATTTTAACCTTGATGTTACTTCCTTTGATAGGATTCTATATTTCATGTTTGCTAATATTGCTTTTTGTCATTTCTATTCTTTTATTTCCTGTTTTTATTTTGTGTTTTTTAGTTAAAGTATACAAAACAAATTAAATGTCAAATATGAGTATTTTATTGGTAAGTGTACACACACTTCTGGTTTCAAGATGGTGGAATAGAGTTTATGTTCCATCAACTGCTATAGGATTTGCGTTTGGAGACTGATTCAGTTCTCTAATGCAAATTACTGTGATAAAGTAACTGGATGCTCCACTTAATGAATTTGTGCCAGTGCTACTGAGTTAATGCACCGGCAGCAGTCCATTTTGGCAAGTCAAGTGTTGTGAATGTGACCTTCCCCATTGTGAAATTGATATCTGGTTTATGTGATCACATTGAGAACTGTTCAACAACTGTTGTTGAATTTGTTCAATAACAATAACTCACAGCTCCATAAGAAAGGATTGTTCGGCCAAGTCAAACGAAGGTTTAATTTTTAGGGATTCTGGGGGCATCACTATGGTGTTTGTGCATTTTTTGTCTGCACTCTCTGGAGTTGATCGGCCGTTGTGGGCACATCCATTGTTGTGTGTGCTACATCATCATGATGGATGTTCATATATCCATAAACTGACCGCACAGTCATAATGAAGGGCATAACAATGGAGTTTTGTTCGTATTCTCTGGTACAACTCCCAGAGTTTCATGTTAGTCAGGAGGGATGTTGTCTGGATTCAGGAGAGCTATGTAGAGAATTGGGGAGGACTTGTGAACCAGTTACTCATTTCACATTGTGGGTCTTGCAGAGGAGATCTAGGTGTTTATGGACTGTTGTTTGACGTGAATTAAGGATAATTTAACGACTAACACATACACAGATAAATACTTACAATATATGAGCGCTAATGCTATACCTTACATAATAGTTGAAACCATGACTGTGAAGCGGTCACAAAACTAAAATACTAACAATAGATCTGCTGTGGTAACACTTCATTTCCCTACCTAACATTTGCATGAGTCCGGAAATCTTGAAATGACATCCGATCATGGATTACCTGCAAAAAAATACAATAAAAGAATAATAGGAAAAGTTTATTCACCCATACCATTTATATGATGCCTAAACATTAAAAGCAATCAATATTTTTCAGGCACATCATGAGAAGAGGAATGTTGGAATACTTGGTTCTATCTATCTCTATCCATTGTCCTTTCGAGCCAAAGGCCGCATATAGGGCAGAACCACAATCTCAAAAATAGAAACCTTGTGTGCCAAAATGGCATATATTGCAGAGATCACTACTATCTATGGCTCTGGTGCCATAACAATAATTTTTACAATGACACCTTGTCAGGCCATTGATCAACCTCCTTAGTCGCCTCTTACAACATGCCTGGAAGGTCACAGTGTCGCTATTCTCTACTTCCCTCATAATGAGGTCCGGGTAACACACGGATAATACTTGGTTACAACTGGCAAAATACTGGGAAAGAGAGTTTACGTATGACAGAAAGATACTAAATAGCTTGGTGCCCTGGCATGGTAACTTTCAACAACAGAATTGCTACAATGCACTTAGGAATAGGAGAATTGTGAAATAAAATGATCGCTTAACCCAATCGGTATGCCACATGATACCGATGAAACATTAAAACTACATAATCAATAGAAAAAAATTACCATGAAAACAAGGATAATTTTAAACTCAGTTTACTTAGATATATCTTCATATGGAACAGCTGAGAAATATGCTATCACACTTCAATGATCTTAGTAGAAATGCTAATAGTTTCTTTATTAGCTGTAAAGTTTCATATCTTGAATGGATGCTTTTTTTTATAACTACTGTTTTATCACAGACATATATCGCCTTCATTAATTTATTTCTGGGTATCTAGTGTATCAGGATAAAATATTTTACTAACTCACTAGCTACAAAGACCCTCAACCAACATCCTGAATGGTGTTCTTTCATGAAGCATGCATTTATCTACAAAATAACACATCTTTTGCCAAAAAATGAATTACAAATTACTCAAACTACAGCTTCATTAGTAGATGCACCATCATGACAAAATGAATTAAAGATGGTGGCCACTAACGCAGCCCCCCCCTTTAGACAGTGCAAACACTAAAACAGTTTTTGTGTTTTGACTGGTTTCTACATGTTTTTTTTCTATTTAACTGAGTGAATTGGAGTGACTGTGGGCGCATTCTTTTTGATGATGTCATTTGAAATTGTTCACACAGCCGACTTGGCTTGCTCTGGAGTTCGACCATGCTAACAGCCGCAACCAACAATGCAAAATCAAAATGGCTGCATGTCACCCTGTTTTTGCAGAGACTAATGCAGTCGCTTAAACCATTTCGGTTGCTTTGTTTGTTTTGAATGTGTGATTTTGATGAAATTGGAGTAAGGAAGTGACTGTATGCTCTCTAGGCGATGGAAATCATTTGGAATCATCACCCGTCTGCTGAGATTAGGGCTGCAAGGTAGTCGACCATGTCAACAGAATTTGTCACCTTACTTTGGCAGGAGCTGTGACATGAGTAGAGCAGATAATGGGAATTCCCGACTCCAGAGATATGATTCCATTAACAGAACAAACAAAATGAATTTGGTCAAAACCTTCTTTTCAGCCCAATATTGAATGAGTTTAAATTGTTGAACAAATGATGCAATTATCAAATAAATCATATAATTAGACATCTTCTAAAAGTACAATGTAGTGCCACAGAGCTTATACGTGGTCCTACCTTCTGTGATGTACTGAGAGACCTGATGACTGCTCCTAAAGCATGTGCCCATCTGTTCCTATCTTCCATTCCTCCTGCTTGCAAATAAATCTCCTCACCATCTGGTATATGTATCTTCAGAAGTCCCTGAGAAAGTTCAATTACCAAGAGACCTCAATTCCTCATAAAAATATACAAATATAAAATGAATAAATATTTAACGCTTCCCCCCAAACCACATGCACAGGTTAATTTTAAATTCATTAATGTCTCAAATCTTATCTATCTATCTATCTTTCGTTCGCCTGAAGCATTGTCTATATCTGCAATGTCGTTTCCTGTATAAATGTTACTGTCTTTTGTAATTCTTGCAGTGGCCCATATAGTTTTGTCTGTAGTGTTGTATCTATGGGCCAATGGATTTTCCTCAGTCTACTATATTCAGTGCAGTCTTGAAGTATGTGTTCAGCAGTCTGGGGCGCCTGTCCACATGTACAAGTAGTTGAGGTGCCGATCTTGAATTTTGTATACATGTGACTATGGAGTCGATTGTGTCCTGTTCTGAGACGTATAATGATAACTTGTTCATATCTATTCATATTATAAAAGGCATCCTGATTTGGGGCTTGTGGTCCTCTGATTGATTTGATTATCTGTTTCTTATGATGGTATGTAACAGGTGTATCTAGTTGTGTGCCTGTTGAACCTTCCTTTGCCAACTGATCTGCTTTCTCATTTCCTGGTATTCCACAGTGAGATGGGATCCACTGCAGGGCAACCCTGTGGTGCTTGCAGAGTTCAGTCAATAAGGTCTGCAGATGTGGTAATTTTCTGGATTGTAGTGCCTGGAGTACTGATCTTGCATCTGTCAAAAACACTACAGGCTGCGGGCTAAGATTAATGTTCAGCAGTTTTTCTATTGCTAACTTTATTGCTTGTATTTCTGCATCATAATTGTGACAATATTTCCCTGTTGCTATTTTATTCATATCCCTAGTGTTATTTGGGTATTCTATATATGCACCTGCTCCCCCATTTTTTACTGCATTCTGTGCTGATCCATCTGTATACACACGAATCCATAGGTCTTGTGGGTATTCTTCATCCAGGAAACTGAGAGTTATTGTTTTTTCGCTGTAGACTATTCTGTTCCTCTTTATCAACTATTCCTTTCACTTCTGTCCGTATTTGAACTGATAATCCAGATTCCTCTGTCCAGGGAGTCTGTTCTGGTATGGGCAGTAGGGGGTTAACAGCTCTTGGCATGTCTGGTGTTTGTCTACTAATACGCTTGGCTTGGTGGATAAAACTGCTTCTCTTAAGTCGTCCCATGCAAGATTTTGGAATCGGTCCTTCATTGGATGTCTCGGCATGCAAGCAAATTTTTCTGCCTGTATCAGCACCTTTGTGTCCCTCCGTTCTCTCAGTGCTGGTATCCTCCACAATTTCTCCATCTCTAATATTGGTGTTGATTTCATTGCTCCTGTGATGACCCTAAGTGCCTGGTTTTGTACTTTATCCAGTTCTTGAAGTGTGGTGTTTGATGCTGAACACCATGCAGATGATCCATATTCTAAATGTGGGCGTATACTCTGTTGGTAAACTTTACTGAGTATTTTCCCACTCGCACCCCACGTAGTTCCACACAGCTTTCTTAGAATAGCCAATTTTCTCCTTGCTTTTTGGGTTGCCTTATTTATCTGCTGTTTCCAAGATAGTTTGTTATCAAATGTAACTCCGAGATACGTAGCCTGTATGTCTTCTTTCACAGCTCATTGTTTATATAGATGGCTCCTGCTTTTGTTTTGGGGAAAGAGTGAAAAGTGTAGTACTGCATTTGTCTGTATTGATGCTGATACACCATCTATTTGTCCATGAATTCAGTGCATTCATAGCTCTTTGTAACAATTTGGAGGCCACTGTTGCATACTCCTCTGTGCACCACATTACCAAGTCATCTGCATACATTGCCACTTTGATACCATGTGGTAGTTCAGTAACTAGGTCATTGATGTAGATCAGAAAAAGTGTTGGAGATAGTACCCCTCCCTGTGGAACGCCCTGGCGCAGTAAGACCTTCTTACTCTTAAGACCATCCAGTTGCACTCTGGCTCTCCTGTTATGCAGGTATGCTTTGACCCATTTGTACATCCTGCCATTTACTCCATAATTTCTCAGTTTCTTCAAAAGCCCTTCCTTCCATACCTTATCAAATGCTTTCTTTAGGTCTATCCATGCTGCTAGTACCAGTTTCTTTTCTTGAAACGCATCCTCAATTTCCTGGGAAAGATAGGTTGCCTGATCTTCGGTAGAGTAACACTGTCTAAAGCCTGCTTGTTGTGGGACAAGGAGATTTTCACTTTCCAGGTACCACTGCAGTCTGAGATTGATTATACGTTCCATTGTTTTACACAAACAGCTTGTAAGGCTGATTGGTCTATAGCTGGATGTCATTGAACCATCTTTTCCTGGCTTTAGTAATGGTATCATAATTGCTTCTCTCCATGCCTGTGGCACTTTACCTGTGATCCAGCAAATGTTGTAGATCTGCAGTAGTTTTGCTTTAGCTGCAGTTCCCAAGTTCTTAATCATTTCATTAGACACTCCATCACTACCTGGTGACTTTTCATTTTTAATTTGGATATTGCCAGCTCTAGCTCTCTTTGTGTAATGGGTATTTCCATGACTTCATGTGCAGTCTCTTCTTGTCTTGCATTTTGTTGTTTTAGACGGGTCTCTTGACGTTTCTCTAGGCTAATTTCAATATTGTTGTCATTTGCAAAGGAGTCTGCAAAGTGATTTGCTGCATGTTTACCTGTTAGAATGTTTCCATCCTTCTTCAGTGTAATTTTTGTGTTCCCTTCTGTACCCTCATCATTCAGCTGTTTTACAAGCTTCCACACTTTTCTTGTGTCTCGTTCTAGATTCATGTACTCTGTTTTCTCTTTCCAACTTCTCCGTCTGGCTTGTAGTTTAGCCCATTGAAATTTGGCTTTAGCATGCTGATAGTTATTGTGGTGTTCCTGGCAGGGGTTATTTTCTGCTTGTTTTTCGAGATGTTTCCATGTCATTGTGCAGTTGCTCTAGTTCACTATTCCAGTATGGTTTGTAGTGTTTCCGTGCCCCTCTGGGTATTGTTTCACTGGCAGCTTGTATTATTAGTCTACTGAATTCATCAACTATTTTGTTGATGTCTCTGTCTGTATTTAGATCTTTAGTCAGTACACTGGTGTAATGTTGATACATTTTCCAGTCTGCCTTTTTGTAATTCCATCTGGAGAGAGTGCTGCTCTCCCTGACGGCCTCATTTTGCACCACTAAAAAGACAGGTCGGTAGTCGCTGCCTCCAAGTTGTTTCCCAACAATACGTGTGATATTCCAATCCAGGTCTGGTGAATGGAAAGCAAGGTCTGGTGTAGATGTGGTATGCCATGATCTGGAATAGAATGTTGGTGGATCTGTTGCCTGGTTTAATAGTATAAGCCCATTGTCATCCTGCCAATTTTCAAGTTCTTCACCTCTCTTGTCCATATCTTCATAGCCCCAGCTCTGTGAATGGCTGTTAAAGTCTCCACATACAATTATTCTTTCTTTTAATGTAATTGTGTCTAGTGCTAGTGGGCGGTCACTCGGACAGTAGTAGTTTAGTAGATGGAAGTCTGTATTTCCTGTCCTGAGGTGCAGTATTTGATATTCCGCCCCATCCATATACACTTCAATCTGACATGCATTAATGTTGTTCCTTACAAGAGTCAGTATTCCGCCCTTTTGTCTGTTTTTCCTGTCAGATCGGTAGCACTGGTATCCCCTAATCTTCAAGGCTATGTCGTTGTTTAGATGGGTTTCCTGCAAACAGCATATGCTTACTTGTTCTTCATGCAGGATATTTTCTAATTCTATCTTTTTACTGTACCCATCTCTTTTGCTGTTGATGCCTTCAGCATTCCAGTGCATTATTTTGAGTGGTCTTATTTTGGGTTGGCCAGTAACTCTATTCTCTCGCCCCCTGACTCCACAGAGCGATTGAGAAGGACATCCAGTAATATAGGTTGGGCCCTTTCGAGGCTGAGGGCCCGGCGCTGCACCTGCCTGAGTGTCCATCACAGGGCGAGTGCCATATCGATTTGCAGTTATAGGCATGCTTCCCATTGGCGTGAGTGCGTGGCATCCTGATTTTTGTAGTGCGCCTTTTGGCTGGTTGCCTCCGACTTCAGCACTTAAAATTGCTAGAGCAGACTGTGGTCTTGCACGGGTGTAGGAAGGCCTGGCCAGTCTTGGTTTTCAGTCCCTGGTGACTGTTAAGCCCCATCCCCACGACAAGGAGCTGGCCTTGATGGGGTCTCAAATCTTATCAAGATCAACTCTTGATGTAAAAGAGCAAGCTGAAATATCTAACAATGAAATAGTCTCCAGAGACCTAACCAAATTTAGAGTGACTTTTTAATTGTTAAATATGTTCTTCTGTGTAGTTATTTCTTCGCTTCTTTTTCCAATTATTTTCTTACTCTTGAAGAGAAAAGTCTTTTTATTCTCACAAATTAAGCCCTGCCTTTTGCTATTACCTATATTACACAGTTTTTTACTTATCCTTTCTTTGTTTGTGTTTATTATTTAATTATCTAAGAGACACATTTATATAATAGAAAACTGTTACATCATATAATTTATATGTTGACAATCAAATATAATTGTATTCTCTGTTGATGTACATATTTTCCTCCTGAATTAAAATATCTTATATCTGTACAAATGTTTCCCTCAACAGAAGAAACTTACAAATCAACTTGAGGAACTCAATAAATATGTACACTAGAGACATCAAAGAAGAAACACAGACTAACTTGTGGGTTGAGATCTCCAGCATCTGTACAAGGACAAACAACTGAACAACCCTGTAATGGCAGTGAACTAATTATCATCGACTTGTTCTTTTTATGGTGGCATGACAACTGGTCCTCATTGAGCACAAACCATCGAGCTTTCCACTTCCTGTTAGCATTCTAAACAAGAATGAAAGATGTAATGTACAAACTATACAAATATATTGCTTGTGGCTTTCTCTTTGACAAAATCACAGTCTGTTGCTATTTTTGCTTACTCTTTTAATGACAATTCTTATCAATCTTTCTCCTTTAATAATTCACAAAATATGGGTTCCTGTAGATTTTTCATCATCACATTTAAATCTAATAAACAACTGTATATTCCTCACTGTTATATTATCTATTTCTTCCTTGCTTCAATAGATCTACAGCATGCACAACACCTGCTGCAAGTATATGTGGTCCTTTGTAATTGTCTTAATGTCAATCAATAAAAAACCTTTAGGCCTCTTATTGGAGCCCAGTGCATGGATAATGTCTTTCCATCCATTCCTATTCTTGAAAATGTTCTTTACTTTCAGTACAGTCGAACCTGGTCTTAGGACCACCTGTTTAAAGCGTTTCCCTGGTTATAGGACCGGGTCTACAATTTCCCCGAGTTTTTTACTATGTGCTAACACTGATTACGGCGCTCACCGTATGACGCGACCAGAGACCAGGCTAATTAACCGCCGCCAATGTTATTTATCCCGTTTACGACACACGGGTAATCCGAGATAACGATACACTGACCAGCCAGTCCTTCTCCGTCTCGCTGGGAGCCATAAACGATCGACACAGGTGTCTACAGGTGTCGAAGTTTTCCCGTATTTAGTGAGTCCCAGATTACAGTGGGACGTGTTACGTTTATCAGTCAATACTGGTGTGAGAAACACGGCAGACACAGATCTATGATTCGTGAAGTGACATCACTTCGCGGTTCCGTCTAGACCAGAGTAGACCATTGCGTGGCCCGTATAAATTACAGGAATTAACTAAAGAATTGTGGAGCTTCTGCGCACCTATTCAATAACAAACGGGAGATCTGACATACTAGACGTTATCATGGACTTGAGAGAAAAATTGAACTTATCGTTTATTTCATCTGTCAAACAACAGACTACCATATTGGATTTTTTTTTCAAGTCAAAAGTGATACATGTACAGTATAAGTGGAATCTGTGTATGTGTGTTTTATTTTTGTGCGTTTAACTATCGTGTTTTATGAAAAGTGTCCAACCAGTGGCTATTGTAGACCGACATGTGCACTATGTTCTACTCATGGATTACGCTGATTTGCAGGTTAGTTTTCATAGTGCTTAGGATAAAATTTTTTTTATCGCTCTATTTATTATGTGAAACCTGTGAGGCAGGACCACCTGTCCTATGGGACCAGTTTTTGAAAGTCCCGTGAATGGTCGCCTTAGACAGGTTCGACTGTATAAGCAAATGTTCTTGAGAGTTTCCATGACTTTGCCATGGATTCCTGGACCTAACCTGATATCTCTCACCCTGTGGATCCCATGATAGTGCCTGCTTTGCTATAATAACATCAGATTTATTAGTATGTGTGTCCAATCAATATATGTTTTCTATTTAATACGTTGGACATGTGATGAGAAGAGATAATAATCGAATAGCAAAGCAAGCCCTCATATGGGAAACAACAGGTAAAAGAAAAAGAGGACCCAGGGAGACACTGAGAAGAACATTGATGAGAGAGGCAAAAGCAGCAGGAGTCGGCTCCCTCAATGAGATAGAACTGCTTGCACAGAACAGAGACAGATGGCGAGATTTGATAAAATATCTTTAAAAGAAAACTGCTAGAACAAAAATTCATATAGGAGAAGGTGTATCTTGGTCTACGCCCTATGGGCCGGTTACGGCTCGAAAGGTCAATAGATAGATAGATTTAATTTCTTGCTTAACTAAACCTTGTTCTGTTCTTTCACAGATATATTCATTTCTGATCTTCTCAAATCATCTGATCTTCTCAGAATTATCCTTAGAGAGTTGTTCATAAATGTCTGTATCTTTTACCTTTGTCTGAGTGTATTATTCAACACCCATATTGTAAGACTGTTTTTACATTTCTATTAAATAGCCTGTCTTAGTGTATTGATTTATTATATTGTCATCATGACCACATCCTCCTCATACATTGTACATCTTCTGGTTTATAGATCTCAACCTTTGAACTCAATATCTTTATAAATAATAAGAGAAACAATAAAAGTTTGTGTTGAACATGAAAAAGAGGTCCACAACCACATAGAATAATAATTATGTAACAATCTCAATTTTTTACTTAAAACAATCAAAAAAAGATTAATTGCAGCAACAAAGATGTGCATACTGTGAAGAATGCAATGCAAAGTGTTAACAGTTCATAATTGAAATAGCATTATAATATATAAAATATATAAACAATCAAATCTCATCAGTAAATATCAAATGCAAAGTTAGATGAAGAAAATTAGAGAAATGATGGATGGATAACTGAGATGAAAAGAAAGAGTTGTCATAAAAACATAAGTGCACAAGAACTATAGCTGTAAAAAAGAAGTGACTTCAATATAACAGAGTTGAAACACTATGGTTAATTATTTCTCTTTCATGTGGATTTTCTCTAGAGCAAACGATTGTGTGATTATCATATGGCATGTCTGCTGTACTGAGTCATCTAACTTAACATATAATCTACTACACTTACTACGTTATTTCTATCTGCATTGATGTCTTCTAGTTTTTGTATTTAGAGTTGTCTCAACTTCAAGCACTTATGATTGGTGCTTTCATTGTTTGAAATTGGCATGTTCTGTTTTGTTTGCTTTAGCTACTAACTCAACTGGCATATAAATGCAAGAGAACAGGCAAATAAAAGCAATGCTGCTGTAAAGCTGATAGCAGGGAACAAGTAGTAGGGTGTTACATACACTCCTACAAAGGATGGTGACAACTTTACAAAAAAAGGACAATACAAAATATTTGATGTTTTGGCCTACATAAGGCCTTCTTCAGAAAACAGGGACATTACAAACAGAAACAGACAACAAAATGAAGATAGATACTCTACTACATGTTCTGGAGTAATAAAACTAATACTACAAAGAGGGGAGAGATAAAACACTAAAAAAACATGTAAGGAGAATATATTATATTACATGTATAGTAGAGAGAGAGAGAGAAAATAAAGTTAATGTAAAAAAAAGTTTAGAAAAAATGAGTCACTTAGTTTAACATTCCGTGTCTTGTCAGAAAGTAGAATGTGGGAAATGTGGAAGAGGCAGAAAGAGGGACTCAGCCATGTGATAGGACTAAAAATCTGGCATGGGTGATCGATAAGTGGAGATAAGATGATGATGAGGAGGACAGGGTTAAATGTCATAATCAGGTGTAATGATAAAGATCAGAAGCTAGCATCTACCGGGGCTTGGCCGGGTGTAGTATAATATGTGTCAGACCACCATGAAAGAAAAAAACAAGGACAGATAACAGTAGCCAAACCTAGGAGCACATCTTACGTAAAAAGAGGTTATAGAGAACTCTGCATCAAAGGGATATTAACTATGTAGTAAAAAAAGGAGTTCAGTACTACCGAAAGAATCAAGAGAGTAGTAAAGATAGTAGTAGTATGTATGGTGGTATAAGAATTCCATAATGAGAGAAGTGAATATGTCAGAATATTGAGAACCAACAATACTGGTCAGCGTATAAAGATCCCTACTCCTAAAAATGGTTACTACATTAGGGAAACTATGTGTATGCACCTAGGAGTATATGGAAACACATCTACATATGCCCCATATATGGGGAGAAAGTGTCATCCCTATGTACTATATAGGAAAAATGTGTCAGCATAATGAAGAATCTAAAGAAAAAGGGTGGGGGGGGGGGGGGAAGAAACCAAAAGAGAACAGGGAAAAAGGAGAAAGGTGACTGATTACCCATGAGAAAGGGATATGTTCATCCCCCATGGGATGAGGCAACCCATGGGGACCGCTTATGAGAAAGATACAGCGAGTACCCATATCTTTTCAAAATAATCTACATTAATACATCATAACTAATGTTTTATATTTTTTGTTTCAGATCAATACTTATATTCTTTTGCAAGTGTGATCTAAGTATTTTTTCTCCTCTCTTCATGTAAGAGGTATAATTTTACAAATTCAAGAACTCTGACAACTTTTTAGGCTTACCTGGAACCTAGTCAACCTGGTCACCTTAAAAAAATAAATATTTACGTTAAAACATCATAACCAGTGGGTTTTTTTGCTGCTGAAAAACCTGGTAATCATTCTTGCAATCATATGTACATTAGCCTGCAATTTGTTCTTATTTTCCTGAATGATCTGTTGAAAATTAGATGTCCTGTAGTCTTCATTTTCCTTAAATGAACATTGATGTGTAAGCTGGTGCAATGCTCTGATGGTAGGACCAGAAGTTATTTCTTCTCCCTCAGATATTTCAGCACTTGGTGGTGAACTGTTTGCCTCTGTGGACCCTCAAAGTATAAAATAGCCAATACGACTTTTACATTCCACTTGATCTACAAATACTTGTTAATTCCATCCAACCCATTGCAAATATTTCATTTTTGTTTTGGTGTCACATGTATCATGCCTGGTTATTATATTCTTCATGGGTTGTCATCCCCATCAGCATGCTCATGGCATTTTAGCAACGTGGCTATCTTCTTGATCCTCTATCAGGAGTTGTGTAACAAGTTTCACAGCTACACAATGCATCTGCAACTTCTCTATTACAATTCCATGGCACAATGCTAGGGAGATATTACATTCTTTTGGAATCTTCAAATTTATCAGATAAAGACTGGTGTGCAATATCTCATTAACCTGGGCAATATCAGCATCATCCAATAATGTAGTAGACTGCCATAAACATGAATAACCATCTGTAACTGCCAAAACAATTCTTAATACACTTACAGTGTAAGTAACAAAAGCTCAGTCATTGTAGAGCCCCGTAAATTTGTTTCGACATCCATTCATTATTTCTATGAATGCTCATTCCAGATTAACTGAGATTTGATTTGCTCATAAAATTCAAGCATCTGAATAAAGTAAAGCACAATTTGCATGTACACAAATAGCCAGAACCATGACAATAATCACAGCCGATAAGTGTGGGGAAACTAGATAACTTCACAAGTCATCACGAGGCAACACTCGATCAGAAGGCACTCATCATCATAATGTTGTATGTCCCTTAAAAAACATTGCATTCACCACAGCCTATCTGAAAGAATCTGTCTCTAGCCAAATCTCAACTTTCTCTGCTGTCCTGTTCAAGGTCTCCTTGATGTCTTGAAACCATTTTATTCTTGGTCTGCCCCTGACGCATCATCCAGGAACAATGTCTTCCATTATTGCTCTTTCGAGCCCACTGTGTTTTTTGTCATAATATTTTAATTTAAAAAATACATCTCAATAATTTCTTCTTCTGGCGTGTTTGCTCAACAATTACTTCCCTTCATCATCCACCCATAAAAGTGTGGACATTGATAAAAGAATTTGGTCATAGAAAAAAATGATGTGGGCATAGATAAAAGGATGTTGGCATAGATAAAAGGATGTGGGCATAGATAAAAGGATGTGGGCATAGAAAAAAGGATATGTACATAGTTCTTTTCTGTTGTTGACTTTCTGCCAAGCAATTCACTTAAGCTGTCTGCTATCTTTTCTCTTTGCCTCCCTCTATCTCTTCATCCCTAAATTTTCCCAGTTGCTACAATATATTCCAGCTGTTCTATTCTGTTGGCCAAAAAATGATGATTGTTTCTTCCTAATATTGGAAATTAACTCTCTTTTTGCTTTGGCCTCTTTCAGAATGTTTTCATTACTCTTCTTAGCTGTCCATGGTATTCTCAATATTCTTCTATAAAACCACATTTGTACAGATTCCAGTGATTTCCTTGACTGTTGTCCTATTGTCCATGATTCACATCCATATGTTAACAGTGGCTCTACATAACATTTAAGAGCTCTTTTTCTTGTTTCTATTGTCAGAAATGGATTGCATGGTATCTTCCTCATTTTTTGGAAAGCTGCTTTTGCCTGAGCCATTCAGCATCTCACCTCTGTTGTACATCTTCCGTCTGAGGTTAACAAAGTTCCCAAATATTTAAATTCATTTACCTATTTTAATATTGTTCCACTTGTCTTTATTTTGCACTGTGGTGATGCCTTTTTCTTTGTTGTTACCATTACTTCTGTCTTTTTGCTATTAAGGCTGAGTCCTTTATTTTTTTTTCTTTCACTATAATGTCTAACATTTCTTGTAACTCATTTTCACTCTTAGCGATTAATACTGTATCATCAGCATACATTAGATTATTTATATTATGACCTCAGGTTGTTATCCCAGGCATACCCCTTATGGATCTTAAAATAATCTCACTATACATATAAAACAAATCTGGTGGCAGTCTCGTGTAGCTAACATGCTTACTCAATGGTACCGGCCCAACTAATAAGCCGTCCGCCTAGAGTGATTGTCGTCTCTAGACTGAATTCTAATTTTTGGTTTGTCCCCCAACCTTTTCTCTAGCCAATCACCACCCGTCTTACATTCTGATTGCTTTCTCTCTTCCTATTGCTTTTCACTTTTCAAGTGAACTTAATGTTTTCTACTTGAGTGATCTCTTATCACTTTTTCCCGTGACTTCTACCCTACCAACTCCCGTTTTGTCCTCCACTTATAATCACTGCCTCAACAGCACACAACCTTGCCTAACACCCTGTTTTATTTGTTGAAACATTCCTAATTGATTTCCAGTTCTTATGGTCACTGTTTGTTGCCAGTACATGTTCTTTATTATTCTTAGATCTTTGCTGTCTACGTTTATGTTTTCTAAAATTTTCATTATTTCTTGGTGCTTTACTTTGTCAAATGCTTTGGTATAATCTATGAAACATAGGTATAGATCTGTTTTCACCTCTATGGCTCTTTCTACCAAAGATCTTATGGCAATGCTCATCCCTTTCTATCTATTGGCCTTTCAAGCCATAGCCGGCCCATACTGCATAGACCCAGATACTCTTTCTCTTATCTAAATTTTTATTCTAGCAGTTTTCAATCCTTCTAAAAGTATTTTTTTCAAATCTCGCCATTTGTCTCTGTTCTGTGCAAGCAACTCTATCTCATTGAGGGAGCCGATTCCTGCTGATCTTGCCTCTCTGATCAATGTTCTCAGTGTCTCTCTGGGTTGGCCTCTTTTCCTCTTACCTGTTGTTTCCCACAAGAGGGCTTGCTTTGTTATCCGGTTATTATCTCTCCTCATCACATGTCCAACATATGACCATGTGATGAGGAGAGATAATAACCGAATAACAAACCTCGTTTCTTTACCTTAACAAATCGACACTGTTCATTACTAATTTCTGGACTGATTTTGTTTTGCACTCTTCGCATGATGATTCTTAGAAATATCTTAGTCATGTGACTCATAAGGCTTATTGTGCGATGATCATCGCATTCAATCGCACCAGATTTCTTTCTTCTTCTTCTTTCCTTTCTCATTTGCCTTTCAGCGTTAAGGGGATTTGTGGTCTTTTACTCTTCTGTTCGCCTCTGCTGCTGTTATGTTTCCTAGTGTTTCTAATATTCCATCCATCCATCTTTTTTCATGGTCGACCATTGGGTCTGGTATTCTCACAACATTTGTTGAAGGCTCATTGTGTTGTGTTTTGATCTTTCTGCCTTGTCACGTGGCCAAACCATTTTATCTGTTGTTCCTTTATATATTCTATGGCGGGGGCTATTCCTAGCTTTTTTATCAGTTCTTCATTTCTGATCTCTTAGACTGTTTCCTGTCATTTGTCTAACACATTTAATCTCAGTAGAGGTTATTGTTCTTGCATCTAGAGTCCAGGTTTGGCATTGGTAGCACAATGTTGGGATGAAGATTGTATTATATAGTGTCCGTTTTGCCTCCAGAGTTATTTCCTTGTTTGACAATAGTGGTGATAACTGTCCGATGATTTGACAAGCTTTGTTGCATCTTGATTCTATCTCTGCTGTTTGAGAATTATCATTTGTCCCTAAACTTCCTAGGTATTTGAATTCCTCTACTTGTTTTAGTTGCCTGTCTTCTTTAGCTATGTTGATGTTCTGTTTATTTTTGGCGACATTCGTGGCTTCTGTTTTGTTGATGTTGATTTTCATGTTGTATTTTATGCCTGTGCTGTTGAGTTTGTTTAAGTGTTCTGTTAGGTCTTTCATTTCATGTATTTCTTTGGTAGGGCTATGAATATTAATTTGAGCAGGTCGTTTGGTATATATCCGCCGTTCTAGATATCATTCAATATTTTTGTTATTATTTCTACTCCAAAATCACCCATGGCTTCAATCTCTTCTTTAGTTATATCATCTGGTCCATGAGCTTTTCCTGCTTTCATATTGTGCAAGGCGTCTTCCACTTCTTTGAGTACCTCTGGTCCTTCTCCATTATCCTTAACATTTGCTTCTGTTCATCCATCATTATAAAGATCTTTAATGTATTTTGTCCATCATTCCCTTATACTTTCTTTATCAACAGCTCTCCTTATTTTGATCTTAAACATCCAGTTTTTGATTGTGTTTTTCTTCCTGTTAATTTTTCAATTTGTTTGTATATAGCTTTGACATCTCCTGTTTGTTGAATTTCAATCTCAATGCTTCTTTTGCTTCATTGCATTTTATTACAATTTCTTTATTTAATCTGTTACACTCATCTTCATTCTCTTTATTTCTTCTTCTTGTTTCCATTAGCTGTAGAATGTCATCTGTCATCCATTTCTTTCTTGAATTTGTCCTCACTGGTGGTATGTACTCTTTGATGTTTGCTGCATTGATTCTTTTAGCATTTCCCACTGTTCATCAATGGGTGTCCGGTTAGCGCAATCGATAGGCGGTTGGCTTACCACGGCAACAGCCGGGGTTCGTACCCTGGCGAGGACACCTGGGTTTTACTAATTCCCTAAAAATTAGTGGGAGCCGCGATAGCTCAGTGGTTAGTGAACTGGACTACTACGGACAAGGGGTAGGGTTCGATCCCAACCGACGGCTCCAGGTTCACCTAGCCTTAAATGGGTACCGGATTTTTTCTGGGAAAGTAAAGCAGCACGGGCGTAATACCGACCACATTACCCCAAAAATCATGTGCTGAAGGTCTGTAAAATATAGGGTCACTAACACCATATTTCCCTATACGCCACTTGGCGTGACGGGGGGTACTTTACTTTACTTTTACTGTTCATCAATGCTTTGTATCTTCTCTATTGCATTGTACCGGTTCTGAATTGTGTTGATATATTTGTCTTGCAGCTTCTTGTCTAATTTGAGTAAATCTAAATTTAACTTGATGTTAACTGAGGCTTGTTTTGCTGCTTTTAATTTTACTGTGGGCTGCTTTTAATTTTACTCTAAGTTTTCCCACAACTGGTACATGATCACTATTGCAATCTGCCCCTGGTCTAGTTTTCACACACACCAGACTTTCTAAATCTATTGTTTATCATTATGTAATCAACATCATGCAGCATAAAAATAAACGAGACAAATCTGAAACAAGTACGTTTCAAATACTTTGTCACAATAATATTATTAGATGGGAGATGCACCACAGAAATAAAAAGCAGAATAGCTCAGGCCAAAACAGCATTTCAGAAAATGAAAAATATCTTATGCAACAAATCTATGTCAATAAAAATGAGAAAGAGAGTTCATCGGTGCTATATAGAACCAATTCTGACCTATGGAAGCGAATCATAGACAGTAGACAAACAAATGAAAAGACGATTAGGGGCCACAGAGATGGGATTTCTCAGAAGAATGTTGAAAGTTCCCAGGACAGCTAAAAAGACCAATGAGGAAGTTCTCAAAGAGGCCAACACAAAAAGGGGGCTCTTAAAAAACATCAGAGAGAAGCAATCAACATTTTTCGGCACATCATGAGAAGAGGAAAGTTGGAATACTTGGTTACAACTGGTAAAATAAAAGGAAAGAGCGATCGCGGACGATAAAGAGAGAAAATACTGGATAGCTTGGTGTCATGGCATGGAAAACAGTCAACAACAGAACTGATACGATGCACTGTAGATAGAAGATTGTGGAGGGACATGATCACCTACGCCAGACTGTATGGCACATGATGATGATGATGAATCAATTTGCGTTGTCTCCTGGGCTTTTCCATGTCCATAGATGTCTTGGATGTTGCTTAAACCGGGTGTTTCCTAACCATCATGTTGTGTGTTCTTGCCCAGTCAATATGTATGTCACTTCTTTCAATCCTCTCGCCTAAGCCATAATTACCAACTATTTCCTTAACTCTTTTCATTCCTACTTTTGTGTTGAGATTCCCTAGAACTATGGTGTTTTCATGTGGTTTGCATTCATGAAGTGCCTTATTGGACTCGTCGTAAAATTCATCAACTGTTTCCTCAAGACTGTCTGCTGTCGGTGCATAAACTTTATAAGATTTATGTCTATTGGCTTTCCATTCAATTTCACTAAAAGGACTCTGTCAGATATTGGGTAAAAGCCTTTCACTGTTCTTGCTCATTCTGCATCCAAGTTGATACCTACACCTCGATCATTTATACGTCTCCAGTAATAGTATAGTCTGGGAACCAGTAACCACCCACCTCCACATAATTTTAGAACCCTTCCCACTTATTTTTATTTGCGTCCACTCCTTTAGCAGGCCATTTTTTTTTTTTTATTTCAGTCCAGTCTATGTTTGACCAAGCTCCAAACTACAAGGAAGTGACTTACTTATTTTCCTTGTTAGATAGTCTAGCATATCATCAACCAGTATGTTACTGGGGCCTCATTATGAGGGAAGTAAAGAATTGTGAGACTGTGACCTTCCAGGCATGTCGTAAGAGGTGACTAAGGAGGTTGACTGATGGCTTGATAAGCTGTCATTGTAAAAAGTATTGTTATGGAAACATAGCCATAGATTTTAGAGCAGTGATCTCTGCAATATGTGCCATTTTGGTAAGCAAGGTTTCTGTTTTTGAGATTGTGGTTCTGCCCTACGTACCGTATTCGGCTCGAAAGGACATTAGATAGAGCATATTATCGCCATGTAGTTAGATTTCTGTGTGTATTTATAAATATATTCGTGTTGTTGTTTATTGTTCCAGCTGAAGACCTTCTGAGCCGAAATGTTGCTCTGCTTTTGTTTTGTTCCTCACCAATGTAAAGCTGTAACCATATCACTATTTCCTTTTTTTTTCATTCATAACTAAAAAATAATAATGGTTTATCAATATTTATAGATTGCTCAGAACCAAAGGTTGACAGTCTTAAAACAAGGTGGAGACATCCAATGCCTGTTTGTGAGCCTAACTCCAGCTCGCATCTTTCTCAGCCATCACATATTTCTGTCACCAAGAAAGCTGGAGGCAAGCATCATGTCAGATATTTAGATGTTAGGAAGAAGGGACTTCTGGGTGCAAACAAGAAATATGAGATGCTATCCAGAGATACATCGAAATCATACCATGATGAACAGAACAGCAGTGGTCAGGTGTCAAGAAGATAAATTCAAGGAGCACAGACCTTTTTTGAAGCCATCATGTGGGCGCTGTGGTTCAGGCCATTTTGAATATAGTCTCAATGACTGAAAAGCAGCTTGAAGCCTATCATTAGGTCCCTTGATGTACTGAGTCAGGTTTTGGCCGCACCTTTTTCATGGATGCTCCTGCTGGTACTGGGAAGACACTCCTCATCATCTTGCTTCTGGCAAAGATAAGAAGTGGTGGTGCCATATCCTTGGCTATTGTATTGTCTGGCACCACAACTATACTTTTGGAAGGAGGAAAGATGGTTCATGCTGCCTTCAAGCTGCTACCACAAACCCATGAGACATACTCATGTACAACATCTCAAAACAAAACAAAACAAAACAATTGCTGCAGGATGGTAAACTTGCTGTTTTGGGTGAGAATGAGATGTCATGCAGGAATGGTCTCAAGGCACTTAGTTGAACTCTCCAAGATGTTAGAGGCAATGACAGACTGATGGGTGGCATTACTGTGCTGCTCACAGGAGACTTACACCAGACTGTGCCTGTAGTATCAAGGGCAACTAGAGTTAACAAGGTTCAGGCTTGCGTCAAGTCATCATATCTGTGGCCCTGCATAAGTAAACTCTTTCTCAAATAGAACATATGGGTTCATTTAAGAGCTATCTCTGGAAGCCAGTTTTCTGAACTTCTACTAAAAACTGAGAATGGATGGTACCCAGAGTCTCATGGAAAGGTCTGTTGACTTGGCTGTGCAAATAAATGAATCTGTCCACTACCTCAAAGAACTCCTGACACTGTCAACAATCTAAAGCATTCCAACTCACAAGCTTCTACTAAAAGTTGGTGCTCCTATGATGCTGCAAAACCTTAACCTATCAAAACTTTGCAATGGTACCACACTGCAAGTGAAGTGCCTCCATAGAAACCTCTGAGGTTAACCAGATGTGCTAATAGTGAATTGCTATACATACCTCGGATACCATCTAAGTACGCCTTTCAGTCCTTAAGACTGAAATTTTCCCTCAAAATCTACTCTCTTATGATGGGTCAAGGCAAAGAAATGCAAATGAATGCACAAAATGCGAAGCTGCAGTAAAGCAGTAAATGTGAGGGAGAATTGAAAAAAAATAGAAAAAATGGCATGGTAAAAGCTTTACGTAATTGATAGATGACACAAATTTTAACTACGTTTCGGCTCAA
Source organism: Megaustenia siamemsis (assembly GCA_032433765.1). Taxonomy (NCBI): domain Eukaryota; kingdom Metazoa; phylum Mollusca; class Gastropoda; order Stylommatophora; family Ariophantidae; genus Megaustenia; species Megaustenia siamemsis. Next base: position 3,162,789 of record JAVIAB010000125.1, on the reverse strand, counting down.
TAGGCCTTCAGCAGGAACAAACAAATAACAGTGTGTGTGTATTGTTTGTTTGTCCCTGCTGAAGGCCTATTGAGCTGAAATGTCGTTCAAATTTGTGTCGTCTATCAACAGAGGTCTTTCAGTAGAGCAATGGTATCAGTAATACCAGCACCATCATATTCTTCACCTTCAGAAGGAACATCAGGGATATGATATCAAAAGTTCCTGAATACCCTTATACTGGCCTGGCCTCCCAGCTCACAAGCTTCTCCTCAAAGTTCATTTATTTCATTCATTTTCCTCTTGGGCCGAAGACGGCACATAGGGTTCAAGTCATAGTTTTCCACAACTGATGCTTTGCTGCTAGTTCTTGGTTATTTCTTAGCCCATGGTTGAGCTTTCCGTAGTAATTGTTCTGTTTAGTAATTCTCTTGGCACCTTATTTCCTTTTATCAGTTGGTTTCCACATGAATGCCTTAAGGGGAAGTGTTTCTTCATTCATTCTGAGCACATGACCCATGTATCTCCAACACCTTCTTTTTATAAAGCTTGACACATATTCTTGTTCTGAGTCATCTTTTACCTGTTTGTTAGAAATGTGTTCTTCCCAGCTTATGTAAGAGATCCTATGAAGACATTTGTTTTCAAAGGCATTTAATTTCCTGTCAAAAGTCTTGGGGGATTTCCAACATTGTGCATCCATATGTTAGCACTGGTATCACATCCATGTGTCAGCACTGGTATCACATCCCTGTGTTAGCACTGGTATCACATCCATGTGTTTGCACTGGTATCAAACAGGAGTTGAATAATCTAAGTTTTGTTCATTTACTGAGAACTTTGGATCTCCAGATATTCATCAGTTTGTTGGAAGCATTTAATGCTAGTGTGATGTCTGTCATGACTTCAAATGTGTTCTCTCCATCTCTGGACATTTCGCTGCTTTAGGTAGATACAATTTGTAACATTGTAAAATTTCATTTTTAATTGTTATATCAGAGTATTTATTGGTAATATCCAGGACTTTCGTTTTGGTAGTACTGATCTGGAGGCCTATTTGATCAGATATATTGAGGAGTTGTTCTATTTTTTTCTTGAGCAGCAACATGTGTAGAGATCAAAAGAGCCAAGTCGTCAGCAAAGTCAAGATCTTCAAGGAGTTTATTATCAATTCACTTAAAGCCGATGTCTGTCTTCTGTTGATTTTTGCAAGACCCAATCAATTGCAATTCCAAATAAAAGTGGTAACAAGATGCATCCTTGTTTCACACCTGTTTCTATTGGCAACCAGTCAGTGTTGCCAGTTTCTGTTCTCATACAGCAAACCGAATCAAAGTGCACGTTGATTACTACATGAATGTTAAAATTATGCATTTTAAAATGTATTTCGTTTGTTGCTTTTTTTTAAATCGCATTTTATGTATTAATCATTCACTTCATCATCAATAATTATAAAAAGCTGTACCCTGACATAGGGTGGTTGCGATAATTTTATACATTTTTCATTGAAGTCATAGATAAATTTTAAGTAAAAGTGTTTATATTATGCAGGTGTAGTGAAGCACAGGTACAATAAAGCCAGTGTACATAGTAAAGCAGTTTCTATATTTTTTTTTCAAGATCAACTAGATCTACACTTGTTGAACAGTATAAGAATTGCCAGTGAAATACTTTTTTTTCACAAAAATATTTTCCTTTTTAACTTTTGATTCACTAAAATCCAAAAGCATTCATGACTCATCTTGACCATGCTAAGAAGAGTTCATAACTGTCACTTTTGTTTCTCTATCAATATTATCATGTTTTTGTATTTTACAAATTCCAACACTAACTACTAACAGAAATTAACATTGACAAAGTCAAAAATCATCTTGTCAAAAAAAAACATTTTTAAATGCCCTAACTTAAGGCTGCTAACAAAAAACATCATACATTGTAGTATCACATATGATTATCATTAGGCTTGTAATCTCATAGCCACATTCACAAGGCAGCTACTCAAATCTCAAATGTTCATCTGCTTAGACTCCAAGACTGGCTTAGACTTTAGACTACAGATGAGTTTAGTAATTTACTGTATTCTACAAAACAATCACAATCAATGTAAAGTTTTTTTTTTAAAAAAACGTAGCACTAAGTACTAGAAAGACTGAATAAACTTGAACTGAACAACTTAATTAACTTAATTCATAAAAATTGAATCATCATAACAGTTATGTTATGATAACTTGATAATCGTCTCTCTTATAATAACTTATACTTATATTGTCCCCGTGTAAGTCATAAATCATAAAAGTCTTCAAATATAAAAAAATATACAATTTTTTTTCAAAAATATAATAATATAATGAATTATAATGAATAATAATAATGCATGATACCCAACGACAATAAACTATAAACAATTTAAGAAAAATACAATTATAATAATTGTCATATAATATAACTTGGTTAGCCACTGAGTACACATAAATATATATATATATACTGTATATATTTTTTAGTATCAGTTATTTTGTGATTCAATAGCCACGAATTATCAACTAGGCTAATTCTGAATCTTATACTATAGGTATAAGGTATAGGATAGGGGCTGGCTAAGTAAGCAGTAAGTCTAGCAGCTACAAGCTCAACACTAGTCACTATAGGTCGTTTCAAAATATTTTGAAGGTGTTTAAAATTCCATATCTCTGCAACCAATTGATTGATAATGCTGAAATTTTGCATATGGTCTTGTGATTTTTTGGTCCCAAGAAGTACATTCATTTCCTCACCAACAAACGTATAGTTTTAAATATTCTTTATTTGAAGTATACAAATTTAAGGCATTTCGGTCAAACCATATATTTGGAGGAATTACCGCTTCATATGAGTGAGCACCCACGGACTTGTCATCTTGAACGTAATGCGCGCCAATTTCCCTGTTTTAAGCACTAAAAAACACATAAAACGCGTCATAGTTATAATTTTATATCCGGTGCATCCATTTCCTGTCGTTTTGTTGTGATTTATGTGCAACGGCGTATCCTAATTATTGGGTAATTTCGTTAAATTTGTGATCTGTTAGTCAATGGGTATAAAAGTAAAGTTCCTTACATTGCAATCAGTGGCAATAAAGGTGTATAAATATTTTTGCATAGAAGCTAAGCGTGGAAAACTGTATCGAAGCATCTCAAAGCCAGAAAAGAGAACTATTCACGCATTGGGTATAAGCAAACGCTTTTCAAACAAGTGCTTAAAGCTAACGGAGTGTCCAGTTCAATCAAGACTAGGACGCTAGGAAGAAAGAAAGTAGTAGATAGTTTTGACAAGGAAGTGATTAGAAGAGCAATTTGTAAAATGTTCGATTCCAAAGAAACTGTGACTTTAAGAAAACTGAAAATTCGACTGAGAGCAGAAAATGACATTGTTGTGTCGAAAACAACATTATGGAGAACTGTTAGAAGCATCGGTTTTACGTTTAGAAAGTACGATAGTGGTAGAAATGTCATCTGCGAGAAGCCGCACTTAGTTTCTATGAGGAGTAAATATTTACGTGAAGTACGGGAAATGCGTAACCAAGGTTATGATATTGTATTTCTAGATGAATCTTGGATAAATTCTCACCACACATGTGCAAAGGAATGGCAGTTATCAGATGGAAGTATTAAAAGATGTGTACCCACTGGAAAAGGACAGCGTATTATAATGGCACATGCAGGCAGCCGAAAAGAAGGGTTGGTGAAAAATGCAGAACTTATATTCACCTCTAATTATACTGACAACAGGGACTATCACACCGAGATGAATGGCCATATATTTAGAGAGTGGATTGAAAATACTCTTCTTCCAATTCTAGACAGACCATCCTGTCTGGTAATGGACAACGCGTCGTACCACAACGCTGTGGCAGAAGAAGACAAAATTCCTACATCTACCAGTACAAAAGATGTTATAAAGATTTGGCTAAGAAAGGAAGGAATTCCATTTAACGAGGGATTTTTGAAACCTGAATTACTGTCACTTGTTAAGAAATCGCAAAAGACCAAAGTATTCCAAATAGACAAAATCATTCAACAGCATGGTCATACGTGCTTGAGACTGCCCCCTTATCATCCACAATTAAACCCCATTGAACTCGTTTGGGCAAAAATTAAAGGGCAGGTGGCAGCTGAGAATACAAGTTTTAAACTATGCGATATAAAAGGACTGACATATGCTGCTCTATCACAGATTGACAAAGATTTTTGGTGCAAATGTGAAGATCATGTCTTAAAAGAAGAAAATGACTATTGGAAAAAAGATGGACTATCGTTCGTTCAGCCCAGATTAGTAATCAATATGTTAGACTCCTCTGATTCAGAATAAATGAAATAATAATGGACGTTTTTATATGTCCGCATGATCAATCTTTAGCTAAAGTTGATAACGTTTTGAAAATGTAAAGATTCTTGATATGTGTACTGCAGGCATGCAAAGAAACTAATCACTTTCATATGTCTTGTTTACGTAAAATAATGAAAGTCACATGGAAAGACATAAAACGAACAATGTAGCTCTTTACAGTGGAGAGGATCCCGTGCTTACATCGGACTCTTTAGTCACATGCGTACCCATAACAATAACTTTGCTTGATATGTCATGCTCGTTATCGCTCGCAACGGATAATTAATTTTTTAAAATGTATTCTTTGTTGTATATTGTTTAAATAGTTTTCATTAATGGAACTGTTTATACGCTGATTTGTTTTAGACCGTCTGTAAAGGCTATAACATTGACATTCTCATAGTATTTTAAAGAAAGTAAACAATAGAAAGTAAACAGTTGATAAACGCCTCCAACTTTCAAGTTGTGTAGAGACGCCTATGTCGAGAAGCTGATTTCCATTAATGTACGGTAAATTATTTTCTCCAGGAGCAAAAAGATCCGTAAATTCACTGAGATCAAAGGAAAGTGCTGCTTCATGATGAAGCATACTTCCTACATCATTAAATTTTGTGAAATCGGTGGGACCTTGGAAAAACAAGGCCAGATGCAAAAAATCAAGTTTGTAAGTGCAGGGAAAGAGGAGATATTTCATGTTAATCGTGAACATTTAGATTTGAAACGACCAATAGTGCTAGTGAATGACTAACGTAAATAAACGAGTTTCCTTGAAAATGTGCACGGTAAAACATGCTCCTTGGTTTGTGACTGCACTTTAACAGACATGCAATATTGATACATAATTACGTTTGTTAAAGCCAAAAGTAATCAGTTTATTTACTTGAACTAAGAGATATCCTTCCTTCACGGCGTGTACTGGGTTCATCATTTTCTTCTGCAGTCCGATCTACGCTTCTGCTTCTCCACCACCAAGACAAACTATAGCCAGATTTTAACTACACCACATTCTATTCTAATTAATTTAAACCATTGACATGTTTTTTACCATGTGCCTAATTTAACATTATTTTTTATATTCATATTTTGATTTTATTATTTTAATGTTCTTGTACTTTTAAAGTGTGTGTTATTCTTGTTTATATTGAGAAAAACAAAATAAAACATAAATAATGGTTGAACTTGCTCAATCTGACAACACTAGAGCTAAAAGGGTTAGGGTGGGGGAATGACAACAGTTGCGGATAACCAAGCAAATTAGAGGGGTGGGCAGCGACCATTAACTTCCAATAATTAAGTTTATAGATCAGCCCATCCATGTTCAATATAGTTTTAATATCTCTTGCGTGCACAGTTTGGCCTACTTCCCGACTTTTCATTGGATGTTTCCATTTAATTATTTTAATACATATAATGTTTCAGACTCAGTTCAAGTATCTAATTGGTGCATATGCCGTTTATTTAATTATTTTAATACATATAATGTTTCAGACTCAGTTCAAGTATCTAATTGGTGCATATGCCGTTTATTTAATTATTTTAATACATATAATGTTTCAGACTCAGTTCAAGTATCTAATTGGTGCATATGCCGTTTATTTAATTATTTTAATACATATAATGTTTCAGACTCAGTTCAAGTATCTAATTGGTGCATATGCCGTTTATTTAATTATTTTAATACATATAATGTTTCAGACTCAGTTCAAGTATCTAATTGGTGCATATGCCGTTTATTTAATTATTTTAATACATATAATGTTTCAGACTCAGTTCAAGTATCTAATTGGTGCATATGCCGTTTATTTAATTATTTTAATACATATAATGTTTCAGACTCAGTTCAAGTATCTAATTGGTGCATATGCCGTTTATTTAATTATTTTAATACATATAATGTTTCAGACTCAGTTCAAGTATCTAATTGGTGCATATGCCGTTCTCAAAGTAGCCATATTTTTATATATATATATATATCTGTATACAATATTCGACGATTAGTCAATCGCATCCTTTCAACTTGCAATTATCTCTATTTCATGAATGATTCTTATTTGAAACATATTAAAATAATATGTGTTTCCGTTCGCCAGCTTTGACGAAGTCACTAGAGACTAGGAACCGAATTTTGCGTGTTAATCCGTATTTCCCTGGCAGCCGTGTGCACAGGGGTTCCTCGCCGCACAGGCAGATAACTCCATCTTCGGAGGTACTCATATTTTTTTCATCGGTGAGCGGGCTTCGCAGGTGGTTACTGCAGAGAGAAATCATAAATAAAAATCCCAACCGGTGCAGCTAGGATTTGAACTCACAACCTCTCTGTCTCGAGGCCGGCGTCTTGCCTTGAGACCAACCAGTCCCTCTAACCATGGTTTAAAAGCCACTTGACACCCGTACGCATATTTCTTTAGTTTTGTCTCGAGAAATAATTTTACCAATCGCTGTCAAAACCACGCTGTCAGTGCCATTCTATCTATCTATCTATCTATCTATCTATCTATCTATCTATCTATCTATCTATCTATCTATCTATCTATCTATCTATCTATCTATCTATCTATCTATCTATCTATCTATCTATCTATCTATCTATCTATCTATCTATCTATCTATCTATCTATCTATCTATCTATCTATCTGTCTGTCTGTGTATCTATCTATCTATCTATCTATCTATCTATCTCTTTTAAGATTGAATTCAAAGATAGCTGGTTAAGTATGCATGTGTATTTGTGTACTTTTGTATGTGCTCTCACAGTCGGGCTAGTCAGATGAGATAAGTGACTTTCACTTAATTTTGTAAAATATCATTTCATACGAGAGTGCCATGGACGGCTAAGAAGTGTGTTGAAAAGGATGGGGGTGGGGGGGGGGTGTTGCAAAGCAAAAAGAGAGCTGGTATCCAATATTGGGAAGAGGCAGTCGTAATCTTGTAGCCAAGTAGTGAGAAGGAACAGCTGAAATATATTGTGACAACTGGGGAGGTTGAAGGACGGGGGGATGGAGGAAGGCAGGGAGAGAAGATGACAGACAGCTTCAGAGAATGGTTTGGCAGAAGATTGGCAGCAGAAATGATAAATAATTGTCGATATCGATAGTTGTGGAGAGACATGATCACCCACGCCAGCAGGTACGATACATGGTGATGCTCATTTCATATATAATTTTTCTCCATTTCTATAGCTTCTGTCTGTTTTCACGGATCACTTTTAGATTAAACAGATGCATGTAAACAGGGATGCGAGCTATCCATTATTATTTATTACTTACATGGACTGTATGGTCTAGAGGTAAGAGGTCCAAAAATCTTGACAAGAAGGTCGCGGGTTCGATTCCAACTACAAGCGGTAGAAAATTTTGTTAAAATTGAACCGGAGGTTTATTCGTGCCTTGACCCTGCCCTGGTCTCTGGGCAGTGAGATTCGAAGTCTAGCCCTCTCGGATAACGGTGAGAAGCATGATCCGTCTCGAGCGTTCTGCGAACGTTATAGAACCAGTTGCGGTTGGAATTAGAGTAGGCCAATCAATAGGAAAATGTGTATACAAAATGTTAAAACTCTCGACTATAAAAATAAGAGTACCTCAGAAGTGGGAGAATATTTGCCTGTATGGCGGGGGACATCTGAGCAAAACAGCTGCCGATGTGAAAATTAGGAAAATGTGATATTCACACAAAATTCGGCACTTCGCCAGAGATTTAAAGTTGACGAACGCAAACAAGAAATATGACTTAGATGAACTATATATGTATGTTAGCCAACCTAATAGACGTAGAAGAGATAAACGAGCTTCTTTCTGCACGTAGACAATTAGGCATCGATGAATGAAAAACACTTAAATATACTTAACTGTGACATAGGCACACAAAACCAAATACAAAATTAATAAAGAGCAAAAGTAACTACTCTATTGATGTATTCGTTCTACGATTATGCTGCACCCCATCATCGCTCGCTATTGAAAGGGCGTGACCGCAGGTGTGATATATCGTGGTTTAAAAGACAAGCTGTGATATTGGCGCATTTCGGCCCAAAACATTTTACTTCGGCGCGGCTTTGGGGATTAAAAGGGATAAGAAATAGATAGAAGGGATAAAAGGAAATATATAGATGAATTAGCTAAAGAGGCAGAAGAAGCAGCAAATAAAGGGAATATGAAAGAACTGTACAACAGCACAAAGAAATTAGGTGGAAAATACAAACAGATCAACGCCTTTATCAAAGATAAGAAAGGAAATCTGCTTAGTAATATAAGGGAACAAATGGAGAGATGGAAAGAACACTTTGAAGAACTTTTGAACAGACCCGGCTCAAATAATCCTCCAGATATACTACCAGCAGAAGAAGGGTTACACGTTAACTGCGGAAAACCAAGCAAAGAAGAAATAATGAAAGCCATCAAACTATTAAAAGATGGTAAAGCCACAGGACCAGACGAAATTCCTTCGGAAGCCATCAAAGCAGATATTAACACCTCTACCAAGATGTTACATGATCTATTGAATAAAATTTGGGAGAGGGAAGAAATACCTAAAGACTGGAGAGAAGGTTATATGATCAAACTACCAAAGAAAGGAAGTTTACAGGAGTGCACAAACTATAGGGGAATTATGCTACTATCAGTGCCAGGAAAAATATTAGGCAGAATCATTCTGGAGAGACTAAAAGAGGCTATAGAGAAACACTTGAGAGATGAACAAGCAGGTTTTAGGAAGAACAGATCATGTGCTGATCAAATAACTACTCTACGTATAATAGTTGAACAAAGTTTAGAACTAAAATCCCCACTTTATATTGGATTCATAGATTACGAAAAGGCATTTGATAGTTTAGACAGAAGAATGCTTTGGAAGTTGCTGAGTCATTATGAAATCCCCATAAAGTTTATTAACCTGAAAAAAACAATGTATGAAGGAACAAAATGTAGTGTGGTGCGTGAAGGACAGCTTACAGAAGCATTTGAAATTAGAACAGGAGTAAGGCAAGGATGCCTTCTGTCTCCATTTCTCTTTCTACTGGCCATAGATTGGATTATGAAAATAACGCAAAACAACAGAAATGGGATCCAGTGGTCACTGACCAAACAACTTGATGATTTAGACTTTGCTGATGACATAGCTCTCCTATCACACAGCCACCAACAGATGCAAGATAAAATGAGTATATTAGATGACAGATCACAACAGCTAGGACTAAAGATTAATAGAGATAAGACCAACATTATGAGAATTAATGCAGTTGGCAATAACCAAATAAAACTAGGAGAAATACCTCTACTAGACGTACAATCTTACATATATCTGGGCAGTAATATAGATAAAGAGGGAGGAACAGAAAATGATACCAAAATAAGGATATCAAAAGCAAGAGGAGCTTTCATTGCACTGGGAAACATATGGAAATCCAAAGAAATTAGGCTAAATACAACAATAAAAATTTTCAACTCCAATGTTAAGTCGGTTCTATTATATGGCTGTGAAACATGGAGATTAACAGAATTGACAATCACGAAGGTACAGACTTTCATTAATGGATGCTTGCGCAGAATGAAGGGATGAAATGGCAGGACAAAGTCACTAACGTGGAATTATGGAAATGTACCGGTCAAATACCAGTGGATAAAGAAATACTGCGAAGACGATGGCGATGGATAGGACACACACTACGGAAGCCAACTGAGAGTATTACACAACAGACCCTTTTTTGGAATCCCCAGGGGAAAAGACAAAGAGGAAGACCAAGGAATTCTTGGAGAATACAAATAGAAGCAGAGATGAAGATGATGGGGAAGACATGGAATGATCATAAAAGAATGGCAAAAAACAGAACGACTTGGAAAGTGTTTGTTGAAGACCTATGCTCCACTGGGAGCTAAAAGGTAGAAGACGGCTTTGGGGGGGGGGGGGGTGTTTACCTGGCTGCTTCCCTCTTCGATCCCTGCTCGTTTGGCTAAACTTTAATCTGTTTCTAGATTCTCTATCGAGAAGTGATGAGGATCCTGATCGGTTTTAATTCACTGATCCTTACCTAAGCAGTCAGCAGTGAAATCTGGGACCACTTTCAGCCTGGGTGTCTCTTGATTAGCTCAATAAAATATGGAAGTAATGATATATGACTACACGCATGCGCAGAAATAAACTCAGGAACATACAACAAAGCTTGCCGAACTATCAGACAGACGCCATCACTACTGTTCAACAAGGAAACTATACTGAAGGCAATCAAGCACCACTTTATACTACAACGTTGTATTCATCCCTACATTCTACTACAGATGCCTGGTTTTGACGCTTCACTCAAGGCTTAAGGCGATCAGAACAAAATAATCACCACCGAAATTAAAGACGCATGTGTGTTAGACGCATGTGTATTAGACGCATGTGTGTTAGACGCATGTGTGTTAGACGCATGTGTGTTAGACGCATGTGTATTAGACGCCTGTGTATTAGACGCATGTGTATTAGACGCATGTGTGTTAGACGCATGTGTGTTAGACGCATGTGTGTTAGACGCATAACATGGAATAAGATCAAAAGTAAGATTTATTTTTTTTTTTGGGGGGGGGGGGGGTGGAAAAAAATTGAATTGAATATATAGAATCCTGAAACAAGCTACAAAAAAGCATAATGGAGAGAGGTATATGAAAAATATGAGCCAAAACACGACAGCTACAAACTCAGCAGACATGAGCAAACCAAGATATTTATATTCAGAACAGGTCACTGACAAACTCCAGAGCATATTCTAAGTACTTCAGTACGCTCTTGGCTCACAGAAACAACCCTGTATGACAAGTTATGGCGATTCGGTAAAGACTTCCGGTCAATATGGCGGATAGGCGGCAGGAACCATTGAGGCTGTGTCTGAAAAGTGTTCCTTCCTGCAGTTCCTCGTATTCCAAGCCCGGCTTGCTGCAGGAGCTACTGAGTTTAGTGCTCTGTGCACACTGTGAGCTGTGTTTTTCATCCGGATAGTGTTTCGATATTCCGATTGCTTACGATGAAAGATGATATCGTATGATGAAGAATAGTTCGGTTGTGCTCAACTTTTGAAGCAGCTATGCCTTATGTCTTTTGACGTGGGCTGCGGCTGTTACGATAGGGACTGTAGCTGCCTTTCTTTAATGGGATCCTTCAATGAGACTACACGTTAAATTGGATGATTCCACTGGCCCAGGCGGTTGAGAATTTATGGATTTTAATTCGTTGCAGTGATACCGGGGCCTTCGACTAACTACAACTACTACTACCACCTCAAACGCACCGTTTTGTTCGTGACCCAAGATGGTCTAAAAATTGTTTTGCCAGGTGATATGACGTAAAGAAAGAAATGTGAAACTGCAATCCATGAAAAAACATTACGGAAAAATACCACAACGAAAAAAATCTATTTGTAAAATATTAAAGACATTTGAAACATGACAACAAAAGAAGAGCTAAAGACCCTTATTATATCTATCTCGAGGCCGATAGGCATATGATGAAGGAAATAAGAGGTATGCGTTTGTGTGTAGTGTCTACGACTTATTAGTCTTATCAACAGGGCATGCTGCAAAGTGCGATCATTCGGTGTTCTCTTTCCTGACCATCAAGCTTTAACTAGAACTCTTGTGTACTACTACTACTACTGCTGCTGCTGCTGCTGCTAATATATATATATTGCTAGACCTGCCCTAGTGACACGACCTATTTTGTATATCTATGTCTCAATTACAAACAATGTGCCAGTTGTTCTTTAAAATGCACGTTAACTGTTGTAAGTGTATCCGTGTATTTAACCTCGTGTATTGTTTACCATAAGTATTTTTGGGAAGAGAATAAGCAAAACAAAACATCCAGGAAGTTATATTCTAGTATTCAAATACCATTCTTTCCCCACCCACAAGTTGCACTTCTGCTTCAAGTGGACTTCGCTTATTATATGAAACAACGAGTTAGGGGGGAACAAGTCATCATACTTCGCATACGCGCTGGCCACATCATCATCATCATCGAGTGCCTTCTCCGCATCGAAGGTTGGCTACCATGGAGCGCCATTCCACTCTGTCTCTTGCTTTGATGGTGCAGATTGCCATAGGCTGACCTGTCCATCTTTTGATGTTACTCGTCCATGTTAGTCTTGGTCTGTCTCTGCCTCTTTTACCTTGTATTTTCCCTTCTAATATTACTTTTATTAGACTGTTGTGTCTTTTAACATGACCAAAAAATTGCATTTGTCTTGCTCTAATTGTGTTTAGTAGTTCTTTTTTTCATTTTTAGTTGTTTTAAAACTTCTTCGTTTGTTTTCTTTTCTTTCCATCCAATTCTACCTATTCTTCTATAAATCCACATTTCAAAGGCTTCAATTTTCTGTTCTGTTTTCTTGTCTAATGTCCATGTTTCTACACCATACAGGAATATTGAGACGATGTAACATTTTGCTATTCTTAGTTTCAGCCCTGGTGTTATTTGTTTTGATGTTAGTATATTTTTCATGGCATTAAAATTACTTTTTGCCATTCCTATTCTTTTATTTATTTCAGTTGTACATTTTCCATCACTGGTTATAGTATGTCCCAGGTAGTTGTAGCTCTGGACTGTTTCTATATCTATTCCTTCAACTTTGATATTTAATTGTAGGTCTTGAGAATTTTCTTTGTTTATCATCATAGTTTTTGGCCACAGAATGAGAAACCACATGTTCTCTTTTACCTTTTAGCTCCCAGTGGAGCATAGGTCTTCAACAAACACTTTCCAAGTCGTTCTGTTTTTTGCCATTCTTTTAAGATCATTCCATGTCTTCCCCATCATCTTCATCTCTGCTTCTATCTGTCTTCTCCAAGAATTCCTTGGTCTTCCTCTTTGTCTTTTCCCCTGGGGATTCCAAAAAAGGGCCTGTTGTGTAATACTCTCAGTTGGCTTCCGTAGTGTGTGTCCTATCCATCGCCATCGTCTTCGCTGTATCTCTTTATCCACTGGTATTTGACCGGTACATTTCCATAATTCCACGTTAGTGACTTTGTCCTGCCATTTCCATCCCTTTATTCTGCGCAAGCATCCATTAATGAAAGTCTGTACTTTCGTGATTGTCAATTTTGTCATTCTCCATGTTTCACAGCCATATAATAGGACCGACTTAACATTTGAGTTGAAAATTTTTATTTTTGTATTTAGCCTAATTTCTTTGGATTTCCATATGTTTCCCAGTGCAATGAAAGCTCCTCTTGCTTTTGATATCCTTATTTTGGTCTCATTTTCTGTTCCTCCCTCTTTATCTATATTACTGCCCAGATATATATAAGATTGTACGTGTAGTAGAGGTATTTCTCCTAGTTTTATATGGTTATTGCCAACTGCATTAATTCTCATAATATTGGTCTTATCTCTATTAATCTTTAGTCCTAGCTGTTGTGATCTCTCATCTAATATACTCATTTTATCCTGCATCTGTTGATGGCTGTGTGATAGGAGAGCTATGTCATCAGCAAAGTCTAAATCATCAAGTTGTTTGGTCAGTGACCACTGGATCCCATTTCTGTTGTTTTGAGTTATTTTCATAATCCAATCTATGGCCAGTAGAAAGAGAAATGGAGACAGGAGGCATCCTTGCCTTACTCCTGTTCTTATTTCAAATGCTTCTGTAAGCTGTCCTTCATGCACCACACTACATTTTGTTCCTTCATACATTGTTTTATCAGGTTAATAAACTTTATGGGGATTCCGTAATGACTCAGCAACTTCCAAAGCATTCTTCTGTCTAAACTATCAAATGCCTTTTCGTAATCTATGAATCCAATATATAGTGGGGATTTTAGTTCTAAACTTTGTTCAACTATTATACGTAGGGTAGTTATTTGATCAGCACATGATCTGTTCTTCCTAAAACCTGCTTGTTCATCTCTCAAGTGTTTCTCTATAGCCTCTTTTAGTCTCTCCAGAATGATTCTGCCTAATATTTTTCCTGGCACTGATAGTAGCATAATTCCCCTATAATTTGTGCACTCCTGTAAACTTCCTTTCTTTGGTAGTTTGATCATATAACCTTCTCTCCAGTCTTTAGGTATTTCTTCCCTCTCCCAAATTTTATCCAATAGATCCTGTAACATCTTGGTAGAGGTGTTAATATCTGCTTTGATGGCTTCCGAAGGAATTTCATCTGGTCCTGTGGCTTTACCATCTTTTAATAATTTGATGGCTTTCATTATTTCTTCTTTGCTTGGTTTTCCGCAGTTAACGTGTAACTCTTCTTCTGCTGGTAGTATATCTGGAGGATTATTTGAGCCGGGTCTGTTCAAAAGTTCTTCAAAGTGTTCTTTCCATCTCTCCATTTGTTCCCTTATATTACTAAGCAGATTTCCTTTCTTGTCTTTGATAAAGGCGTTGATCTGTTTGTATTTTCCACCTAATTTCTTTGTGCTGTTGTACAGTTCTTTCATATTCCCTTTATTTGCTGCTTCTTCTGCCTCTTTAGCTAGTTCATCTATATATTTCCTCTTATCCCTTTTAATGCATCTTCTCACTTCTTTGTTCACCTCTGTGTAAGCTTCCTGTGTCTTGGCTTTATTACTTCTTGTTTTGCTTTTATTTATGTCTGCTTTCTTGTTCTTTCTTTCTTTAATTTTATCCAGGGTCTCTGCTGTCATCCATGCCTTATTCTGGCGTTCTCTTTTCCCCAGTGTTTCTTCGCATGTCTCTTTCCATATATTTTTTACCTGTTTCCAATGATCTTCTATATTTATAGTATTTTCTAGTTGTTGGAGGACTTGGTATTTGTTTGATATTGTGACTGCGAATTTATCTTTAATTCCTTGTTCTTTAAGAAACCCTACATTGAAATACTTTCTACCCTTATTCGTTGTATTATACCTTTTTAATTTAATTTTAAGTTTGGCTAACAGAAGATGATGATCAGAAGCTATATCTGCCCCTCTATATACTTTTACATCCTGTAAGGATGACTTAAACTTATTATTAATACATATGTGATCAATTTGATTTTCCGTTCTATGATCTGGTGACACCCATGTAGCTTTGTGTATTCTTTTATGTTGGAATATTGTTCCTCCTAGGCTCATTTGATTAAGGGCGCAGAAATTCACAAATATCTCTCCATTCTCGTTTATATCTCCAAGTCCATGTTTTCCCATAATCTCTTCGAAGCCTCTGTTGTCTGATCCTACCTTAGCATTTAGGTCTCCCATCAAGATTATAATATCCTTGGCTCGTCTTGCATCCATCTGCCATTATAGCTGTTTATAAAAATCATCTTTAACTGAGTCATCTTTATCGTTGGTTGGTGCATAGCATTGTATAATGTGTAATTTTATTTTGTTTTTGGTTGTTCTAAATGTTGCTCTCACCAGTCTTGGTCCCACTGCCTCCCATTCTATTAGTGTCTTCTGTGCATTTTTTGATAGCATTATAGCTACCCCTTCGCTATGTTGTGCTCCTGGTTCCTGGTGTCCTGATGATAAAATCATCTCCCCTGTATTCAATTTTATTCTCTCTGCTCCCAGCCATCTTGTTTCACACATTCCCAGAATATCTATCTTATAGTTGGTCATTTCTGCTGCCACTTGTGCCGCTTTTCCCTGTTCGTTAAGGGTACGAACATTCCAGGTGCCAATTCTGGATGATTTCCTGGTAGACAAAGGGTGAGTCGGCAACCCGGACTCCTTACGGCTTTCTCCGGCTTGCGTCATACGTCTCTTAGACAGAGAGCCCTTCTCTTTCCTGGTTGACGGATTAACTTTATCTTTCTTTGACTTGTTCATGTTTGTGAAGTTTTTTCGGCTCACTTTTTTTACAGTATGGGATAGCCAGTCCCATGCCTAATCCTCCTTTCTCGCCTCTTACGAACATGCCTGGTAGGGTACAGCGCCGCTATTCTTTACTCCCCTTTCGGGCCCCGGCAGCGCACGGGCGAAACCACATGTTCACCAAACTCAAAATAGGAACTACCAGCCAGTGCCACTGTACCCTGGATAACATGACAACAAAACACGTTCCACAGGATTGCCCTCAGCACATAGACCTGAGGAACACAATGTGGCCCACATCCACCTCCCTGGAAGAGAAACTAAACGGGGCAACCGAATCACTTCAACAGACAGCTGACGTCATACGAGAGTCCGAAGTCCTAGTCTGAATGAGCCGTGATAGCAGAAGAATAATTTCATTTCATAGTTTGCTGGTTTCTGATTTTGCTTTATTGGCTTTTCTTAAAAACGACCTTTGTCAATTTGTCACACTCTACGACCTGCTCCCTTATTTGTACTTTTGGACAAAATGTCCTATTTCGCCTGTGTAGTTTTTTTTTTTTTTAAAGCACGTTCGCTTGTTTTTGTTGGTTCCCATTAATATGGCTAGTCTGCGTATTATGTTTCATCCGGGACCACTGGTTGAAAGTGAATGAAATATGGTATTCGTTTAGTTTCTTATATCTTAACGCCAACCTACAGCTTGTGACACCGACAGCGGTCATGTTCAACACGTGCACTACGTCATCTCAGGTCTATTTTGTGCCAGCTGCAGGCTGTAAGCTGTTTTTTTAATAAACCCCATGCAGTAAGACATCTACATTATTATGTAAATAACTCCATTTAAAAGTGTCAACGGTACAAGTATAAATCTATTTATATCACCTGGCACGCGCAACGCATAAGACATAGTAGTTAGCGACCCTTATTGATTGTTGCCGTTATCGAACATCAGCTGACTATATACACTACCGCAGAACGTACTTTGGTGTTGCCAGAATCTAGCAACTAGAGTTTATCATTTTCATTATCAGTTTATTAGTTTATCAGTTTATCAGTTTATTAGTTTATCAGTTTATCAGTTTATTAGTTTATCAGTTTATCAGTTTATTAGTTTATTAGTTTATTAGTTTATTAGTTTATTAGTTTATTAGTTTATCAGTTTATTAGTTTATCAGTTTATTAGTAGGGCTCTGGGTTGGAGGGCAATTTCGGTTCAGAAAAAAATGGTGATGAAGTCGGGTGTATCAGGCTGAAAGATAGAGACATTGAATGAATACTAATTTTAAAAAACGGGGTATGGTTGCAGCTTTACTTAGGTGAGGAGCAAAACGACGTTGCGGCTCAGTAGGCCTTCAGCTGGAACAATATACATCTTACAAATATATACACACACACGCAAATATTTCTTTGTGTTTCTGTCGTTCACCCAATGACTACTAAAGGAAAGGATTGTCCTCTTCGTTGTGCGTCCTTAGAAGGACGATAATTGGGTGCAGATACGTTGTTTTGTAGTTTGCAGTCGAACTGTAATATTTGCGCCTTTCGGTCCAACACTTCAGCATATTATTTTTGAGCGCCGGGTTGTCTTCCCTCTTAAATCCCTACTCGCTTGACCAGACCAGACAACTTAGGCTGTTTCTGGAGGCACTGCGAGGAGGTGAAGTGGGGTCTGAATGGTTTTGGTTCACCGATCCTGGCTCACGCCATCAGCTATGGGTCGCTGGGAGCTTCTAGCTCTGCTGCTGTGAGACGCCTTTGACTCTAGAAATAATTATTACCACAAAGCGATAATATGCTAGACTATCTCAGAGGAACAAAATAAATCACTTCCCTAAATACTGGTCCGGAGCGTGGTCTCAGAGCCCTACTGCATTTGATAGTTTAGACAGAGGAACAAAATAAATCACTTCCCTAAGTACTGGTCCGGAGCGTGGTCTCAGAGCCCTACTGCATTTGATAGTTTAGACAGAGGAACAAAATAAATCACTTCCCTAAGTACTGGTCCGGAGCGTGGTCTCAGAGCCCTACTGCATTTGATAGTTTAGACAGAGGAACAAAATAAATCACTTCCCTAAGTACTGGTCCGGAGCGTGGTCTCAGAGCCCTACTGCATTTGATAGTTTAGACAGAGGAACAAAATAAATCACTTCCCTAAGTACTGGTCCGGAGCGTGGTCTCAGAGCCCTACTGCATTTGATAGTTTAGACAGAGGAACAAAATAAATCACTTCCCTAAGTACTGGTCCGGAGCGTGGTCTCAGAGCCCTACTGCATTTGATAGTTTAGACAGAGGAACAAAATAAATCACTTCCCTAAGTACTGGTCCGGAGCGTGGTCTCAGAGCCCTACTGCATTTGATAGTTTAGACAGAGGAACAAAATAAATCACTTCCCTAAGTACTGGTCCGGAGCGTGGTCTCAGAGCCCTACTGCATTTGATAGTTTAGACAGAGGAACAAAATAAATCACTTCCCTAAGTACTGGTCCGGAGCGTGGTCTCAGAGCCCTACTGCATTTGATAGTTTAGACAGAGGAACAAAATAAATCACTTCCCTAAGTACTGGTCCGGAGCGTGGATAAGATAAAGACGTTGCAGCTAAAAACTGAATAAAAACTAAATTTGACGTTCAACGATGACGAATGTGGCGGATATTATAACATCTTCTGTTATCTTCGAGCTCTGTGTGGAACATAGGTCTTCAACTAACTCTTTCCAAGCCGTTCTATTTCAATCATAACTTGGAAATATTAAATATGTTTCACTTCTTCTTCTTCTCTTCTTCTCTTCTTCTCTTCTTCTCTTCTTCTTCCTCTCTTCTTCTTCTCTTCTTCTCTTCTTCTCTTCCTCTCTTCTTCTTCTCTTCTTCTCTTCCTCTCTTCTTCTTCTCTTCTTCTCTTCTTCTCTTCTTCTCTTCTTCTTCCTCTCTTCTTCTGCCTCTCTTCTTCTTCTCTTCTTCTCTTCTTCTCTTCCTCTCTTCTTCTCTTCTTCTTCCTCTCTTCTTCTTCTCTTCTTCTCTTCTTCTCTTCTTCTCTTCCTCTCTTCTTCTCTTCTTCTCTTCTTCTCTTCTTCTCTTCTTCTTCCTCTCTTCTTCTTCTCTTCTTCTCTTCTCTTCCTCTCTTCTTCTTCTCTTCTTCTCTTCTTCTCTTCTTCTCTTCCTCTCTTCTTCTCTTCTTCTCTTCCTCTCTTCTTCTCTTCTTCTCTTCCTCTCTTCTTCTCTTCTTCTCTTCTTCTCTTCCTCTCTTCTTCTCTTCTTCTCTTCTTCTCTTCTTCTTCTCTTCTTCTCTTCTTCTTCTCTTCTTCTCTTCTTCTTCTCTTCTTCTTCTTCCTTTCAACTCTCTCTGGAGCAAAAGTCTTCAATAAACACTTTTCAACTTGTTCTGTTTCTTGCCATTCTTTTAAGATAATTCCACGTCTTCTTCGTCATCCTCATTTCTGCTTCCATTCGTCTTATTTTGATCTTCCTCTTTGTCTCTTCTCCTGGGGATTAAAAAAAAATGGCTTGTCGTGTAATTCTCTCACTTTGCTTCCGCAGTGTGTGTCCTATCTAACGTCATCGTCTTATTGTATCTCTTTATTCACTGGTATTTGATTGGTGCTTTCCCATAATTCTATGTTAGTGATTTTGTTCTGCCATTTTTATCCTTTTATTCTGCGCCAGCACCCATTAATGAAGGTCTGTATCTCCATGATTGTAATTTTTGTTGTTCTCCATGTTTCACAGCCCTATAATAAGACTGACTTAACATTGGAATTGAAAATTGTTATTTTGTATTTAACCGAATTTCTTTGGATTTCCATATATTTTCTAATGCAGCGAAGGCTCCACTTGTTTTGTATATTCTTATTTTGGTATCATTATCTCATATTCCTTCTTTGTCTATATTCTATCTATCTATTGTCCTTTCGAGCCGAAGACGGTACATAGGGCAGAACCACAATCTCAAAAACAGAAACCTTGCGTGCCAAAATGGCACATATTGCAGAGATCACTGCTTCTAAAATCTATGGCTGTTTCCATAACAAAACTTTTTACAATGACAGCTTGTCAAGCCATCGATCAAACTCCTTAGTCGCCTCTTACAACATGCCTGGAAGGTCACTGTGTCACTATTCTTTACTTCCCTCATAATGAAGCCCCGGTAACACACGGGAAAATTATAGTAGATGTATTTCTCCTATTGTTATTTGGTTATTGCCAACTGCACTAATTCTCATAATTTTGGTCTTATCTCTATTTATTTTCAGTCCCAACTGTTGTGATTTCTTGTTAAGCATGCTCATTTTATCTTGTATCTTTTGATGATTGTGTGATAGAAGAGCTATGTCGTCAGCAAAGTCTAAATCATCAAGTTGCTTGGTCAGTGACCACAGGATTCCATTTCTTTTGTTCTGAGTTATTTTCATAATCCAATCTATAGCCAGCAGAAAGGGAAATGGTGATAGAAGTCATCCCTGCTTTACTCGTGTTATTATGTCAAATGCCTCAGTAAGATCTCCCTCGTGCACAACACTACATTTCATTTCTTTATCAATTGTTTGTAATCAGGATAATAAAGTTTGTGGGGAATCCGTAATGACTCAACAGCTTCAAAAGCATTCCTCTGTCTAAACTATCAAATGCATTAGGGCTCTGAGACCACGCTTCGGACCAGTACTTAGGGAAGTGACTTATTTTGTTCCTCTGAGATAGTCTAGCATATTATCGCTTTGTTGTAAAAATTATTTCTAGAGGCAAAGGCGTCTCACAGCAGTAAAGCTAGAAGTTCTCAGTGATCAATAGCTGATGGCGTGAGTCAGGATCGGTGAACCAAAACCATCCAGACCCCACTTCACCTCCTCGCAGTGCCTCCAGAAACAGCCTAAGCTGTCTGGTCTGGTCAAGCGAGTAGGGATCGAAGAGGGAAGACAACCCGGCGCTCAAAAATAATATGCTGAAGTGTTGGACCGAAAGGCGCAAATATCACAGTTCGACTGCAAATCTATGAATTCGATATAAAATGGGGACTGTGATTCTAAGTTTTGTTCAACTAGTTATTTGGTTATTTGGTTATTTGGTTATTTGGTTATGGAAGGCCCCGATATCACTGCAAACGAATTAAAATCCATAATTGCTCAACCGCCCGTGCCAGCGTAATCATCCGAATTAATATCTCATCTCCCAAACAAAGAAAGGTAACTGTTGTCCCCATCGTATCAGTACACGCCAAAAGACATAAGGCGAAACCGCGCAGAAAGTGAACACAGCGAACTGTTCCCTGTCATACGATGTCATCATTCATCTTAAACAATTGGAATATCGAAACATGATCAAAACGGATGAGACACAGCTCACGGTGTGCACAGAGCACTTAACTATTCATACATAGCCTTCAATTGTTCCCGCCGCCAATCCACAGTATACCGGAAGTTCACGTCCTCTTGAAATTGATGATTATCGTAATTTTAAAAAAAAAATGTATAGCGCTTGATGATGTTAGGCCATCGTTATTGACTCCAATTCCGAACATTTAGACACACAGTTAGTCGTCAGATTATCCCCTTCTGTGTTCAACTAGTGTTCATAGTTATTTGATGTGTGCATATTTTTTTTTTCTAAAACCAGCTTGTTCATCTCTCAAATGTTTCTTTATGGCCTCTTTTAGTCTCTTCATTATGATTTTGCTAAGTATTAATCCGCCCGTGCGCTGCCGGGGCCCGAAAGGGAAGTAAAGAATAGCGGCGCTGTACCCTACCAGGCATGTTCGTAAGAGGCGAGAAAGGAGGGTTAGGCATGGGACTGGCTATCCCATACTGTAAAAAAATAAGCCGAAAAAACTTCACAAACATGAACAAGTCAAAGAAAGATAAAGTAAATCCGTCAACCAGGAAAGAGAAGGGCTCTCTGTCTAAGAGATGTATGACGCAATCCGGAGAAAGCCATAAGGAGTCCGGGTTGCCGACTCACCCTTTGTCTACCAGGAAATCATCCAGAATTGGCACCTGGAATGTTCGTACCCTTAACGAACAGGGAAAAGCGGCACAAGTGGCAGCAGAAATGAACAACTACAAGATAGATATTCTGGGAATGTGTGAAACAAGATGGCTGGGAGCGGAGAGAATAAAATTGAATACAGGGGAGATGATTTTATCATCAGGACACCAGGAACCAGGAGCACAACATAGCGAAGGGGTAGCTATAATGCTATCAAAGAATGCACAGAAGACACTAATAGAATGGGAGGCAGTGGGACCAAGACTGGTGAGAGCAACATTTAGAACAACCAAAAACAAAATAAAATTACACATTATACAATGCTATGCACCAACCAACGATAAAGATGACTCAGTTAAAGATGATTTTTATAAACAGCTACAATGCCAGATGGATGCAAGACGAGCCAAGGATATTATAATCTTGATGGGAGACCTAAATGCTAAGGTAGGATCAGACAACAGAGGCTTCGAAGAGATTATGGGAAAACATGGACTTGGAGATATAAACGAGAATGGAGAGATATTTGTGAATTTCTGCGCCCTTAATCAAATGAGCCTAGGAGGAACAATATTCCAACATAAAAGAATACACAAAGCTACATGGGTGTCACCAGATCATAGAACGGAAAATCAAATTGATCACATATGTATTAATAATAAGTTTAAGTCATCCTTACAGGATGTAAAAGTATATAGAGGGGCAGATATAGCTTCTGATCATCATCTTCTGTTAGCCAAACTTAAAATTAAATTAAAAAGGTATACTACAACGAATAAGGGCAGAACGTATTTCAATGTAGGGTTTCTTAAAGAACAAGGAATTAAAGATAAATTCGCAGTCACAATATCAAACAAATACCAAGTCCTCCTACAACTAGAAAATACTATAAATATAGAAGATCATTGGAAACAGGTAAAAAATATATGGAAAGAGACATGCGAAGAAACACTGGGGAAAAGAGAACGCCAGAATAAGGCATGGATGACAGCAGAGACCCTGGATAAAATTAAAGAAAGAAAGAACAAGAAAGCAGACATAAATAAAAGCAAAACAAGAAGTAATAAAGCCAAGACACAGGAAGCTTACACAGAGGTGAATAAAGAAGTGAGAAGATGCATTAAAAGGGATAAGAGGAAATATATAGATGAATTAGCTAAAGAGGCAGAAGAAGCAGCAAATAAAGGGAATATGAAAGAACTGTACAACAGCACAAAGAAATTAGGTGGAAAATACAAACAGATCAACGCCTTTATCAAAGATAAGAAAGGAAATCTGCTTAGTAATATAAAGGAACAAATGGAGAGATGGAAGGAGCACTTTGAAGAACTTTTGAACAGACCTGGCTCAAATAATCCTCCAGATATACTACCAGCAGAAGAAGAATTACACGTTAACTGCGGAAAACCAAGCAAAGAAGAAATAATGAAAGCCATCAAACTGTTAAAAGATGGTAAAGCCACAGGACCAGATGAAATTCCTTCGGAAGCCATCAAAGCAGATATTATCACCTCTACCAAGATGTTACATAATCTATTGGATAAAATTTGGGAGAGGGAAGAAATACCTAAAGACTGGAGAGAAGGTTATATGATCAAACTACCAAAGAAAGGAAGTTTACAGGAGTGCACAAATTATAGGGGAATTATGCTACTATCAGTGCCAGGAAAAATATTAGGCAGAATCATTCAGGAGAGACTAAAAGAGGCTATAGAGAAACACTTGAGAGATGAACAAGCAGGTTTTAGGAAGAACAGATCATGTGCTGATCAAATAACTACTCTACGTATAATAGTTGAACAAAGTTTAGAACTAAAATCCCCACTTTATATTGGATTCATAGATTACGAAAAGGCATTTGATAGTTTAGACAGAAGAATGCTTTGGAAGTTGCTGAGTCATTATGGAATCCCCATAAAGTTTATTAACCTGATAAAAACAATGTATGAAGGAACAAAATGTAGTGTGGTGCATGAAGGACAGCTTACAGAAGCATTTGAAATAAGAACAGGAGTAAGGCAAGGATGCCTTCTGTCTCCATTTCTCTTTCTACTGGCCATAGATTGGATTATGAAAATAACTCAAAACAACAGAAATGGGATCCAGTGGTCACTGACCAAACAACTTGATGATTTAGACTTTGCTGATGACATAGCTCTCCTATCACACAGCCACCAACAGATGCAAGATAAAATGAGTATATTAGATGAGAGATCACAACAGCTAGGACTAAAGATTAATAGAGATAAGACCAACATTATGAGAATTAATGCAGTTGGCAATAACCAAATAAAACTAGGAGAAATACCTCTACTAGACGTACAATCTTATATATATCTGGGCAGTAATATAGATAAAGAGGGAGGAACAGAAAACGATACCAAAATAAGGATATCAAAAGCAAGAGGAGCTTTCATTGCACTGGGAAACATATGGAAATCCAAAGAAATTAGGCTAAATACAAAAATACAAATTTTCAACTCCAATGTTAAGTCGGTTCTATTATATGGCTGTGAAACATGGAGAATAACAAAATTGACAATCACGAAGGTACAGACTTTCATTAATGGATGCTTGCGCAGAATAAAGGGATGGAAATGGCAGGACAAAGTCACAAACGTGGAATTATGGAAATGTACCGGTCAAATACCAGTGGATAAAGAAATACAGCGAAGACGATGGCGATGGATAGGACACACACTACGGAAACCAACTGAGAGTATTACACAACAGGCCCTTTTTTGGAATCCCCAGGGGAAAAGACAAAGAGGAAGACCAAGGAATTCTTGGAGAAGACAGATTGAAGCAGAGATGAAGATGATGGGGAAGACATGGAATGATCTTAAAAGAATTGCAAAAAACAGAACGACTTGGAAAGTGTTTGTTGAAGACCTATGCTCCACTGGGAGCTAAAAGGTAGAAGAAGAAGTATTAAGCAGAATGTTTCACATCATCAGAAAACAAAACAAATATAACATGTTCTAAATAGTAAATGTAAACTGGAACAAAAACATTTTGTCACAGTGTACAAAAGAGACACCGAGACCGCATGTGACTATCAACCAATCAAAGCTGACAGCTAGCCTAAGGATCGGCGGATCAAAATGATCAAATCCTACTCTACCTCTTTGCTATGTTCCCAAGTCTCAAGTGAGTATAGATCAAGATGGATGGCATCCCGGTACTCAAAAACGCCAATACCGGTGAGGGGAGACAAATAATAATAAATGAATATTATTATAGAGGGAAACTTCCGGGGCGATAATCAGTGAATCAATTCAGTGGAAGAGGTATGTTTACAGCACTCGGAAAAAAATTACAGATAATCAACAACAGAAAAAAAACAAAGAACAATATATGGTTCGAAGCAGGATCGAACCCGTACTCAGTCAGTTTTAGTTAGGTGAGTAACAATGTTCCCTAGCATTTGGCTTTTCGTGGCAAGGCGCTGTGCCACTGAGTATGGGTTCGATCCCGCTTCGGTCCATATATTGTTCTTTGTTTTTTTTTTTTCAGTTGTTGATTATATGTCATTTTTCCTAGTGCTGTAAACATGCCTCTTCCTCTGAATTGATTCGCTGATTACGGATAAATTGGGCAGAAAGGCTGAAATGTCCTAATTTGTTGTAAGCCACAAAATGATGCAATTACGTCCACTTAAAGTCCTTTCAAGGGCGGACGGTTAAGATTAGTAGTTGCTGTTTGAACGGAGAAATAAATAAAAACGATAGTTTGGTTAATAGACATGAGAAAAATACCAGACTATGATAATGAAGAAGTTCAGTACTGACCGTCTGTGAACCGGAGATTGTGCCCATGGTTAGGGTTAAAGTTCGGGGTTCATGCAACCTCTAAAAATGGGTATCAGGGGTTTTTAGTGGAAGTAAAGGCGACCTGGCGTGATACTGAACACAACATCCAAAATTAACTCCTACCACGTTATGGGGGGGGGGGGGGGGGACTTTACCCCTCCTACTTTATAAATGTATTATTTCATGTAACGGTTTTATTTTTTTACATTACTTTTATTTTGTTTATCAGCACAAAGTTTAATTAACTGTAAATATCAATCCAACATATTGAAATCATGAACGCATCAAGTAAGATACGCCATATTTAGACATAAGCATGGCGGATAACAATGCCAGGCATACTGGACAAGTCTTACTGGACACTTCCTTTTTATTTGTTGGTGGTCTTTTCTTTTTTTAATTATCTTATTTCATTTGTTGTGTTGTGCAAGCATTATTTTATTAGTTGTCACTCCGATGGACTCTCTCGCACCGTTTCCGATTAGCAAACACCTGGCCTCAACTCAATACCCATGTTCTGAATAAGCCGAAACTACCTGCTGAATACTTCATAGGAAACATAACAAAAATTTAAAAAATGGTATGTAAGAAGCTTTACGTGATAAGTGGACGACACAGACTAAACAACGTTTCAGCCCAATAGGCCTTCATCAGGAACAAACAAAAAAAAACACACACAAAACTAATAACGAAACAACCAAAACAAAAACAATCGAAATGTGTTAAAGAAAACAAAATTAACTATCCTGTCAAAACCAAAAGGAAATAGTAACCAAGTGCGGCTATCGTGAACGTAGAGAAACGTGTAAAAATGTGCGCAAATACACACAGAACCAAAGGGTTCACACAGGGGTCAGTGTGCAAACACAAAGGAGAAAGAATCGAATAGTAGACTAACAGGTGTTCAAAAGGCGGTAAGAGTGAGATGTCTGAGAGTGGGGTACAGTAAAAACAAAAACAAATGAGGGGTAAAAAGCACAGGATAAAAAAAAAAAAAGGTATAGAGGACAAAACCGAAATGTCTCATAAGGGACTAGAGGAGAAGAACTATAAATAGCATGGCATAGTAAGTAGACCAAAGAACCCAAATATGTGCAGTAGAGAAGGCTATGCAAAAGGGAAGGAGCAACCAAAAGGAAACTATGCGTATGAGTGTGATACATTCATACCTCTCGGGGTCAGCGAACCATACTGGACTATGAGGCGATTTTCCAAAGTATAGCGGCTGCGGTCGCCAGAGTGACAAAGGACAATACCAGTGACACGGATGTCGTCTTTGCCCTTGTGATCAGGGGAATTGAAGTGGGAAGACACCGGAGTACCAGTATTTTGTTGGACATCACGTAGATGTTCACAAAATCTTTCCGCTAATCTTCTCCCAGACTCACCAATATAGATCATGTGGCATCGTTGGCATATGATGGCATAAATGTTGTTGCGGGACACACATGTGAAGCTATGCTTGATAAATACTTAATATTTGAATGGAAGCGGCGCACTACGAACCCATTTTACTATGAGTTGTCTCCCGCTAGTGTTTGTCTCTGCCTGCAGGAACAGACATGCAATAGTTATTATCACAAACAATGCATATTTACATGGGGCAACTATATTATGCATTCAGTTGATTAATTCTTTTCATACAGTAATCTATGCATTATAATATCTTCTCTATTCACCCAATGCTCTGTTTATTTCCGCATGTGTTTTGCATGTTACCTTTATTTATTCTAGTTCCCGTGTGTATGGATTTATCATCATCAAGCTTTTGTTCCTGTTGGGATCTGGCTTTTCTGAAAGCTAATCTGAACGTTTTTTATTATCAGCCCAGCGTCTGCAGTAGTATATCCTAGTTCGATGTGATATCTTTAACGTACCTTCTTATGGTCTTCCCTATGACACTCTTGCTTGCCTGATACCATGTCCGCTATAATAGTCCTATAAGTCCCTCATGAGGACCTTAGTAATGGGAAAATGAGATAACGATAGTTTTTTAATGATCTCCTCATTGTGTCGTTTTATATGACCAAAATGTATCATTTCATTGTTTTTATGTTCTCTAGCAATCTGTTTACATGAGGGTGAACCTGTATGGGTCATGATTCACAAGCGTTGACCTTTGACTGCATTCTGTGTCTGAAAGCGTGAGAAACGTCCTGACTGATTGTATGATCAGATTATACTACCAGCATATATTGGTTGGGAAGCCGCGATAGCTCACTGGTTAGTGAACTGGACTACTAAAGACAAGAGGTCGCGTACGATCCTGATCGACGGCTTCAAGGTTCACCCAGCCTTAAATGTGTACTGGATTTTTTCTGCGAAAGTAAAGCGGCACGGGCGTAATACCGACCACATTACCCCAAAAATCATGTGCCGAAGGTCTGTAAAAATTATGGTCACTAGCACTATATTCTCCATACGCCACTTGGCGTGACAGGGCACTTTACTTTTTCTTGGTGGTCACCCTGACCCATTTTGGAGAGCTATGTAGTCCACACCCACCTCCCTGGAAGAGAAACTGTATAGAACAATCGAATCGCTTAAACAAACAGCTGACTTCATGGGAGAGTCTGGAATCCCACTCTGATTGAGTCTTGATCGGAGAGAGAGAGAGATAACAGACTGATGCTTTCTTCTTATCTGTGTCGCGCTTTATCTTCAGTTATTCGTCGATTTCACTAGGATTTATTGGCTGCTTGTAATGAAACTCTCCAACACTATCACATCTTCACATCTTAAAGTATCCTTATCTGTGATGTTTTATTGTAAAGCGCGCCTGCAATTGCCAAGACAAGCACAATATATTAACTGTATAAACTCTCTTCTCCATTCTATTAACTATGATTGTTACACAGAACATCATAGAACAACGTTACTGTCTGGTTTACTCTCGTTATTCTTGAACTAAGCCCCAGTTCTAATGTTACAAGTATGGATAAATAAATAAGAAGTGTACGCATCATCTTTAATAAACAAAAAAATAAAAAGAAGATAGTGCAAAATTATAAACGTTTCGGTCATAGACCTTCGTGGCGACCTGACTAGAAATGTACAAGGCGATTACACACACATATTTCTGGTTATATTCAGTCGGAGCCTTGTGGCGTCATCGCCACGAGGTTCAAAGTAATGTTGTAAGCAATCTAGTTACATCAATTTCAATAATTGTTGTGATGTATTAATCCCTTTATTCTTTGGTTCTGCTCCTAGTCCTTTATTATTAGCATGTTTTTTTTTCTTCTTTCGTCCATTTCTGCAAAGATGTAGTTGTGGGATGTTGACCGCCTTAGCAGTTTCTGTAACAAGCATATATGGCCCTTTTCGTCTTGTCAGACGGTCTAGTGGAGGCTATTGCGTATTTTTTCTGAGGTATTGTTTTTGCCGAACAACTTCTCTCGTGGCTACTTCTACCAATGTTTGACAAACACACGCGGTCACATAATGAACAGGTCAGGCTCGCTGATCCACAGGGTTTACCATCCTTTTTCATGAGCCTCTTCTCTTCTAAGTCCTGTCTTAGCACAGTCTCAAATGTTGTTATACCGTTCCTTATACATGCTCTCCATGATGTGCAATCATTTGCCAGATGTTGCCAGTCGTTTTCACAGATGGAGAAGTCTTTCAGAGATGATTTGCAGATATCTCTATATCGTAGTTTAGGTCTGCCGATTTGTCTTTTTCCGTGTTTTAGCTCACCATATAGTATTTGCCTAGGAATGCGTTTTTCTTCCATCCGTTGGACATGCCCCAGCCATCTTAGCCTTCGACTTCTGAGCATCGACATGATTGTTAGGGTCTTAGCACGTTGCAGGACAGTTAAGTTGGTTATTTTGTCTTGCCATTTGATGTGCATTATTTTGCGGAGACATCGCATGTGGAAGACATTTAGTCTTTTTTCCTGGTTTGAGTATGTTGTCCAGGTTTCGGATCCATATAGTAGTGTGCTAAGCACACATGTTTGATATATTAGGAGTTTAGTCTTTCGAGTTAGTTTCGTGTTGTTCCATGCCATTTTTGTGAGTTTGCCGAAGGTCGTAGCTGCCTTACCAATTCGACAGTTTATTTCTTCATCAAGAGAGATGGTTTGCGTAACTGTGGATCCAAGATATGTAAATTTCTGTACTGATTCTAGTGGGCAGTCTTTTCTGGTGAAGGAAAACAAAACTCTTCCCGATAGCTTGTTTTGCATAAGTTGTTGTGTAAACGTGACATGAAGACTATGAAACCCTGCAGCCTGGGAAGAAATAGCTGCAGACCACAATATTTGGAAACACACTTTAAAGCTTAAACTCAAGCAAGAAGCAGACAAATTTATTTTTTTTTTAAAGAAAGAGAGAATGCACGACGAAAGAAAAATAACAGTTCCTAGCGGCGCTGCAAAATCGTTAGTCAGCTATGACTACTTGTTATATTTCTTTGTTCTGCTTTATATGATCGAGTGTTTCAAGTACCGGCTTTGCGACTGTTGAAAGCACATGTTTGTAAGGCATTGTCTGAAGTTTGAAAACCGGAGAGTGCTGGGTCTGTATCGCCTGCAAATTATTGGTGAAGTGGGCACTTAAGCTGCAATACCCTGTTCAGAGTCTGAAGGTTGTGATTTGTTGTTTAGAGTTGTAGCTTCTATTATTGATATTCTGTAGTTGCATCTGTTCTGTCAGTGCCAGCTTCCCCACTTTGTCGGCCTCCTCCTGATTTCTTTCTTGGTCACAATGAGCAGGTATCATCTGTGGTACTTTATTGTTTGTAGTTGCCAGCAGATTTATTTTTCCAGCCCCGTTTCTCATTATTTCAAACGATCAACGTTTACAATATTTGTTTTGCTATTGATCAAGTCTTTATTTTCATTTTCTACTGCTATGTCTGCCAATTCAAGCATATCTTGTTCGCTTTTTTTTTTTTTTTGCTATGAATACAATAACAGAAAGTAACGCCGCCCACGCCTTAAGGCATATGGTATATACGGTGTCAATTCCCATAATTATTTAATCAATAAATGACACATTTTATGGTGTATATGGTGTCAATTCTCATAATTATTTAATCAATAAATGACACATCATATGGTGTATATGGTGTCAATTCTCATAATTATTTAATCAATAAATGACACATCTTATGGTGTATATGATGTAAGCTCCCATAATTATTTAATAAATAAACGACACATCTTATGAGTGATGCGATCTGTATTACGCCAGGGCGCAATACTTTTTTCAGAAAAAAAATATTGTACCAATTTTACAGAAACTGATATTAGATTGTTTGCCTCCCTAATTCCAGTAATATCTCGAAAACCGTCTGATAGAATACCATGATTTTTTGCATGCGACCTTAGATTTTCAATGACGTAACGAATTTATCATTTAAATTATCGTATGTGTTACCGTTTCCTCAAAGCGGCAACTTCCTTTGATCTCCTTCATATTTGTATTTATTTTGACACAAAAAACAGAATGTACGGTAAATGAAGATCTTTTACACTTTTTAGAGGAAAAGGCGTAACTTTTATTTTTATATAAGGGACATTATTACTTTATAATAAGAGAGTAAGTAAGTAAGTGTTCCTGTCATGCCTGAAGGTGTATAGGGGAATAAACCGCCACAATTGCACTTTTTCACAACATGCTACCCATTTGGATTGGGCTCTTTTAATTATACAACTAATATTGAATCAAATCAAAATAGGCCGAACATTCACCGAATAGAAATTATTTATTTTAAGAACAGCAGAATACATCGTCAACTCACTAAAAAAACAGTTCCTGAAGTGGTCCGTATCCAGAGTTTCCAACTCCAACAAAGTCACTTCAGTAAGTTCAAACAAATGAGTTTTATTCAGAATCTGCCGAATCTAATAGACGTATTACCATTTTTGGTTGAATAACCCACAGACCATCGTTTCTCCAATACTTATCTTCCTCAACCATAACATGGTCTTCACAACTAGCCCAATAATCTTTGTCTATGTTTGAAATAGCAACATTGGTAAGCTCTTTAACATCAGATAATTTGAAAGTTTTATTTTCGGATGCTACTTGCCCTTTGATCTTTGCCCAAACTAATTCAATAGGATTTAGGTGTGAGTGATATGGAGGCAGCCTCAAACATCTATGACCATGTTCTTCAATTAATTTATCTATTTGAAATATCTTTGGCCGTTGTATCTGTTTTACAAGTGAAAGTAATTCAGGCTTGAGATACATATCGTTAAATGGTATTTGTTCCCTTGTCAGCCATGTCTTTATTTCAGCTTTAGTGCTTGATGATGTTGGAACTTTATCTTCTTGTGCCACTTTGTTATGGTAAGATGCATTATCCATGATCAAACAAGATGGTCGATCTAATAAAGGCAAAAGAGTGTCTTTAATCCAATCTCTGAACATATGACTGTTCATCTCTGAATGATAATCCTGGTTATCAGTTGACTTTGCAATAAAAACAAGTTCAGCATTCTCCACCAGGCCATTATTTTTGCTCCCAGCATGTGCCACTATAAGGCGCTTTCCTTTGCTGCTAGGTACATACCTTTTAATAGTCCCATCTAATGACTGCCATTCTTTTTCATTTGTGTGGTGGGCATTAATCCATGTTTCGTCCAAGTACACAATGTCATAATCTTCATTACGCATTTGTCTAACTTCACGTAAATATTTGCTTCTTGCAGCTACTAAATGAGGTTTCTCGCAAATGATGTTTCTTCCACAAGAATATTTTCTAAAAGTGAAGCCTAAACTCCGCACACTTCTCCATAGTGTAGTTTTTGATACATCAATACTGGTGTTCTTTTTAAGCCAAATCTTAAGTTTCCTTATGGTAACTTCTTCCCCTAAGTCAAACATTTTACAAATCTCTCTGCGGACAAGTTCTCTGTCAAAACTGTCTAACAAATGTTTTCTTCCTCGACTTCTTTCTTTCCTTGAACATTCACATTGAACATTTTTCACTGATCTATGAAACGACCGTTTACTTAAACCTAACACGTGCATCGTTCTCTTTTCAGGATTTGATATGCTGTGATATAGACTCCCTCGTTTTGCCTCTCTACAAAAATATAAATATAATTTCTTTGTAATATTTTGTTCAGTAACAAATTTCAACTTTAAACTCATTGTTAAGGGCACAACTCACAAAACACGCCTATGTAAATAATTTGATTTTGTATTTTTGGTGACGTTATACTAATGACGTGATACAAAAAGTTGACAATTTTAATCCAGTAAGTGCAAAACCAGAATTGCGCACCGAATATAAGAGAAATTTGCTACACATATGTGCAAATATTGACAAAAATCTGACATTTGCAATTCAATAGTGTAAACCGGTGCCTTTACCCACCAACATATAAAGGAAATTCCCAAATGAAGATGTTTAAATCATTCTTGAAGTGATATGGAAGGGGTAAATACTCTTAAATTTTGATTCAAATGTGCCCAAGTTTAATCATACTTTTATCCTCCTGGTAAGCAAGCGCACAAGAAAAACCAGCAGTTTGTTTGCAATGAATTAATTTTTTCTATTACGTTATGAGATTCAGTAGGTTACATGCAAAATATCAGCACTGTAGCACAAATGGTTGCTGAGCTGTGGTTTTTTGAAGTGAGGCAAAAAATCTGAAGCGAACTATAGTATCCCTTGTGTTGTCAATTTAAATTGTTTTCTCCAACCATCATCACCACTTAGTGCCGTCTCCGCATCAAAAGTTGGCTACCATGTAGCGTCATTCCGCTCTGTCTCTTGCATTCATAGTGCAGGTTGTCATAGGCTGACTTGTCCATCTTTTGACATTACTCGTCCATGTTAGTCTTGGTTTGCCTCTGTCTCTTTTACCTAGAATTTTCCCTTCCAATATTACTTTTAGTAGGCTGCTATGTCTTTTAATATGTCCCAAAAATCTCACGTGTCTTGTATGAATTGTGTTCAGTAGTTCTCTTTTCATTTTTAGTTGTTTTAAAACTTCATCAATTGTTTTCTTTTCTTCCCATCCAATTCTTCTATAAGTCCACATTTCAAAATTCTCCAAAGATAATAAATTGCTGTTAAACGAGAAACTTAGTGGCCGTGTAAGAAAACTTATCAACCAACATAGAACTGGAGTCGTCAGTCGCTGGACGCTGCGGGACTTGATGAGTAAGGGATCTGAGCACCTATGGACGTGTTCGGAGTGCAATGATGATGACCCGCAAATAACTCAATAACTCAATAACTCAATAACTCAATAACTTGCTGTTGTTACCGTCGATCCTTTGAGAATTGTAAACACTGATGCCAAGTTGTTTCCCTTTCTTTTTGTTTTCCTTCACCAGCTCTTTACCTCTGACGAAGTCCCTAGAGACTAGGACCTGAATTTTGCGTGCCGCACAGGCAGATAACTCCGTCTTCGGAGGTACTCATATTTTTTTCCGTCCATGACTAATTGACGTTTCCAGCCGGGCCTCGCTGCTCAGATTAGGGGTGGTTGCCGCAGAGAGAAATCATAAAATAAAAAATGCAACTAATGAAGCGGAATTTGAACCCACAACCTCTCTGTCTCGAGGCCGGCGTCTTATATTTATGCCTACTTGGCATCGGGAAGGGGGGGGGGGGGACTGGTTGGACTCGAGGCCGGCGTCTTATATTTATGCCTACTTGGCATCGGGGGAACTGGTTGGTCTTGAGGCCGGCGTCTTATATTTATGCCTACTTGGCATCGGGGGAACTGGTTGGTCTTGAGGCCGGCGTCTTATATTTATGCCTACTTGGCATCGGGGGGACTGGTTGGACTTGAAGGCAAGACGCCGGCCTCGAGACCAACCAGTCCCCTCGATACCAAGTTCAGCAAATGTTACTGTAGTACAGTGCTCATCGAAAGAGCCAACGATACTGTCCATTAGAGCCATCTAAGAATTTGTCTCACACTTCTTCTTCTACTTTCCTTCTTTATTTGTTTCTCAGCGTCGAAGGGATATATCATTTGCGATCTTTTGCTCTTCTGTTAGCCACTGCTGTTGTTATGTTTCCTAGTGTTTCTAATATTCCACCAATCCATCTTTTTCGTGGTCGACCCTTGGGTCTGGTGTTCTCACAACGTTTGTTGAAGGCTCGTTGTGTTTTGTTTTGATCTTTCTGCCTTGTCACCTGGCCAAACCATTTTATCTGTTGGTTCTTTATATATTTTTTTGGCGGAGGTTATTCCTAGCTTTTTTCTCAGATCCTCATTTCTGTTCTTATCTCTCAGACTGTTTCCTGTCATTCGTCTAACACATTTAATCTCTGTAGAGGTTATTTTTCTTATTGTTCTTGCATCTAGGGTCCAGGTCTGGGATTGGTAGCCCAACGTTGAGTTGAAGATTGCATTATAGAGTGCCAATTTTGCCTGTAGAGTTATTTCCCTTGTTGGACAATTAGTGGTTATAGCTGTCCAATGATTTGACAAGCTTTGTTGCACCTTGATACTATCTCTATTGCTTGTGAATTGTTGTTTGTCACTAGATTTCCTAGGTATTTAAATCTCTCTACTTGTTTTAGTTGGCTGCCGTCTATAGTTACGTTGATATTATGTTTCTCTATTGCAATATTCATGGCTTCTGTTTTGCTATTTTCATGTTGTATCTCGCACTAAACTGTTTACTATCACAACACTGGAAATTGTAAGCATATTATGGAAATTGACCACATGTATTTCAAATATATGTAGTTGATCACTTCTTCTTTCCATCGTTATTTGCCTTTCATCTTTGAGGGACGATATAGTTTCTGGTCTTGTACTCTTCTGTTGGCTTCCCCTGCTGTTATGTTTCCCTGGTATTTCTAATATTCCATCAATTAATATTTTTTATGGTCGGCCCTTTAGTCTAGTGGTATATATATATATATATATATATATATATATATATATATATATATATATATATATATATATATATATATATATATATATATTAGAGACAATGGCTGCGATCACCGACTAGTACAGTCACTGCCAAGAAGGAAAGGAATGGCAAACTACCTTCTTAAATTGCCTTGAATAATCATGACACTCTTAAAAAACATCAGAAAGAAGCAATCAACATTTTTCGGGCACATCATGAGAAGAGGAAAGTTGCAATACTTGGTTACAACTGGCAAAATAAAAGGAAAGAGAGATCGCGGACGACAAAGGGAGAAAATACTGGATAGCTTGGTGTCATGGCATGGAAAACAGTCAACAACAGAACTGATACGATGCACTGTGGATAGAAGATTGTGGAGGGACATGATCGCCTACGCCAACCGGCAGGGTACATGATGATGATGATGATATATATATATATATATATATATATATATATATATATATATATATATATATATATATATGTATATATTATATGGCCCTTTTCGTCTTGTGAGACGGTCTAGTGGAGGCTGTTGTGTATTTTTTGAGGTTTTGTTTTTGTAGCTTCTCTCGTGGCTAATTCTACTAATGTTCGACAAACACACGCGGCTACAAAATGAGCAAGTCAGGCCCATTGATCCACAGGGTTTTCCATCCTTTTTCATGAGTCTTTTCTCTTCTAAGTTTTGCCTTAGCACAATCTCAAATAATGTTATACCATTCCTTATACAAGCTCTCCATGATGTGCGATCAAATTGTTAATTAAAACGAATTTAAAATAAAAGATAATAAATAATCACACTAAATATGGAAAGCAATGCAAAAAAAAAAGGGTTGGTTATTAAAATTAGCTGAAATAAATAAATTATAGGACTACGATTACACTATAGATCCTAGCAACTGGAAAACTGGAAAAATGCAGTAATTGTTACGTAAACACAATGAACACAATCTATAGCATGACATGTTTGGTTGATTTGTTTGTTTCGTGCCTGGTGTTTTTGTTTAATTTTGCAGAAAGGGGACGTGACTCTCTAAAGATTTCATGGCGCCAGACTTAGATACTCAGATACTGGGTTAAGTATGAGAAGATTGTCTACGAGCTTCGGTCATTGTGAAACGATGTAAGTCATAAAGTAGACAAGTTGCACACAATATGGTAACAAATACACAACTAGGTTATACTTCTGTATGCACGTGATATGTGTGTGATACATTTTACAAAGTAAAGTTTACTGTTTGTTTAGTTGTACTACGACGTAGTTAGTAGGTAGTACTAAGTTACTAAGTCTAAGTACTCACACTGACTACTGACAGTACTTGAGTACTGTACGGGTACGGCACGGTACTAACTCAGTTACTGGTTACCTGTAGTACTTACTACTGTAACTGTAGTACTACTAAGTACGTAAGAAGTACTTACTACTTGATGATGAATTAAGATAATCATCATCAACAAGTACTGGGCAGAATCGTGTGGCAGCAGCTATAAGAAGGGAGCAGAGAATAGAGAACATCAATTTCTGCTGCTATAAAGTAATAAAGTAAAGGAGACTTGCCTTGCTATCACAGAATTGCTTATGGGATCACTGTAGTTGAAAACTTCTCCTCTTGTGTAAACTACACATTCACATCCAAGAGTGAATCAGTGAAGGTCACAAACTCATATTCTCTCTGTGGTTTTACTAACTACAGGTCAGGTGGCTTCTGTTGGATTGGAAATGATAACTTACCACCACTCACTGTGTGTCTATATCATTCATATATGTTTGGAATTGGAGTCAACAGTGATGGCCTAACATCATCGAGTGCTACGACGATCATCGTTTTCGGGAGGATGCGAACTTCCATGGTATATGGTGGATAGGCGGAGGGAACCATTAAAGGCTATGTCTGAAAAGTTTTCCTTCTTGCAGTTTCCTCATATTCCAAGTCCGGCTTGTTGCAGGAGCTACTGAGTTAAGTGCTCTGTGCACACCGTGAGCTGTGTGTCTCATCCGTTTTAATCCTGTTTCGATATTCCGCTTGTTTACGATGAATGATGATATCGTATGACAGGGAACAGTTGGCTGTGTTCACTTTCTGCGCGGTTTCGCCTTATGTCTTTTGGCATGTGCTGAGACTGCAACGATGGGGACTACAGTTACCTTTCTTTGTTTGGGAGATGTGTTATTAATTCGGATGATTCCACTGGCACAGGCGGTTGAGCAATTATGGATTTTAATTCTTTTGCAGTGATACCGAGGCCTTCCATAACCAATAACAATAACAATAAGTACTGGGCCTGCTGACGTAGGTGATCATGTCTCTCTACAATTTTCGATCAAGAGTTATTTATCATCTGTTGTTGACCTCCTTGCAAGCCATTGATTCTCTTAAGCTGTCTGGTATTTTTTCTCTTTGCTTTCCTCTATTGTCCCTCAATTTTCCCAGTTGTTCACTACTCATTCATCATCATCATCATCATGTGCAATACCGGTTGGCGTAGGCGATCATGTCCCTCCACAATCTTCTATCTACAGTGCATCGTATCAGTTCTGTTGTTGACTGTTTTCCATGCCATGACACCAAGCTATCCAGTATTTTCTCTCTTTGTCGTCCGCGATCTCTCTTTCCTTTTATTTTGGCAGTTGTAACCAAGTATTGCAACTTTCCTCTTCTCATGATGTGCCCGAAAAATGTTGATTGCTTCTTTCTGATGTTTTTTAAGAGCTGCCTTTTTGTGTTGGCATCTTTGAGAACTTCCTCATTGGTCTTTTTATCTGTCCAGGGAACTTCCAACATTCTTCTGAGAAATCCCATCTCTGTGGCCTCTAATCGTCTTTTCATTTGTTTGTCTACTGTCCATGATTCGCTTCCAAAGGTCAGAATTGGTTCTATATAGCACCGATGAACTCTCTTTCTCATTTTTATTGACATAGATTTGTTGCATAAGATATTTTTCATTTTCTGAAATGCTATTTTGGCCTGAGCTATTCTGCTTTTTATTTCTGTGGTGCATCTCCCATATGATGTAATTATTGTGCCCAGGTATTTGAAACGTTGTACTTGTTTCAGATTTGTCTCGTTTATTTTTATGCTGCATGATGGTGATGATTGTTTCTTCGATATAACCATTACTTCTGTTTTCTTACTATTCAGACTGAGACCTTTCTTGTTGCTTTCTTTTACTATTATGTCTATCATTTCTTGTAGTTCGTTCTCTGTATCTGCTATTAAGACTGTGTCATCCGCATATTGTAAATTATTTATGTTGTGACCGTTGACTTCAATTCCTTTTTTGTCTACTATTGATCTCATAGTATATTCGCTGTAAAGTGAAAACAAATCCGGTGACAGAACACAGCCTTGTCTGACTCCTTGTTTTATATATTGGAATTGTCCTGTTTGGTTGTTAATTCGTATAGCTGCTGTTTGTTGCCAGAAGGTCAATAACAGAAATGATAAATAACTGTCAAGATTGAAAGTTGTGGAGAGACATGATCACTTACGCCAGCAGGCTTGGTACTTGATGATGACAATGATTCGAAAAGTTTTTTAATTTGTTGATTATTTATTATTGTACCTGAATTTTTCAAAGAAAATAATCTTCTCCTGATATATACTTCATGCAACTTTTCCAGGACCCAATGATTTAATAGACCTCCTGGAAATTTGAATAAAAAAAGCAATGATTTATTTAGCTTCATCAGGAGATGAAGCAAAAATTTGGGATGTTCCTTCATTTTCTCTACTTGAAGAGTTTAATCCATATCAGGGCTCTGTCACTGACTTAGCATGGAGCCACGATGGTAAGGATGTGACAATCAAACATGTTCATAATAATAATACATTTTTATCTGTTTTGTATTTGTTTATTTAAATTTAATTGAAATACTATGGCCACGTCAAAAGACACTGGGCTGAAAAGAACAATAATGGAAGGCATGGTTTCTGGGTGACGCATTGGGCAGACCAAGAAGAAGGTGGTTTCAAGACGTCAAGGAGACCTTGAACATGACAGTAGAAGAAGTGGGAGATCTGGCTAGAGATATAGATTCTTGCAGATGCAATGTTATGTTGCAATTTCAGATGCAATGTTCTGCAACGGACATGCGACCTGAGGATGATTAAAATCTTGTTTCAAGAAATATATTAGTAGATGAATTATTTGACCAATGTGGGTCCAAAATACCTAAAAACAACCAACCTTGAATTGGTCAGTTTTACTTACAAGAGATGCAGTGAATCTTAGTTAACTGAGATCCTTTGGCATCTCCTTCTGTGGGTCTGGAAACAAACTAATCATCCTAGTTAAGTGAGTGGAGATCAGAGAAAGAAAGCAATCTGGTCCCAAAAATACTGCGTTAGGCTGAAAGGCATGCATATTGCTTGTAGATGGTAATGATGCACCCATGGCAATTTAATGTTTAAGGACAGATGATAAGTAGCCGTTAGGCAAACACAGAATTAGAATAATTTTCATACTTGAAGACCTTTTGCTAACAACAAGGAAACAGCTCATCTGTCCATATAATCTGTTGAGCATAGAAGTCTGAAAGCAGAGAGAGAAGTAAATGTTTATAAATATTAAGGAATCAAAGATGATTGGAGACAAGATGGAGTACAGTTCATTGACTGAAATCAGTCAGTGACTCAAACCAGAAATTGATCAAAATACAGATTTACATTGGGGCTCTAGAAACAAATAAACAAGTCTGGCCAAGAGACAGAAGTTGAAGAGGAGAAGCAACAAAGTACCCAAAAATCTCATGATTGAATGATAGGCACAGATATTACAACTTCTCCGTAACTAGGTTTAAGGAGGGATGGCAAAGTGTGATCACAAGTTAGCACAAATAAGCAAACAAATGTAGATGAAATGAACAAGATAATAACGGTCAGGACTTGGCTGACTCTTGGTGTCATGGTCATTGGTGAACTAAAACTGATTAAAATTTAGTTCTATCTACACAAGTTTGCAATGCATTAGGGTAATGAGCCTGGTCAAGAGGAATGACAGATCTGGCCCCAAAAATATGTCCTGACACAGTTGGATGTCTTGTCTAGAGGTGCATATATCAAAGCTTTGCTATAAACAGCAACACAGCACAACAAGCTCTCTTTTCAAGTTGAATGAAGAAAAAAAAGGTAAATATTTGAATTGGTGTTTATCAATATGGTAATTTCACCTATCCAGAAACAAGAGGCGAGGCTGTGTGTGTGCATAAGAAGATTTATCAACCAACACAGAGCTGCAGTCATCACTTGCTGGGTGCTGTGTGACATGCTGCGGAGGGAATCTGAGCACCTATAGACATGTTCAGAGTGCACTGATGATGATCCGCAAATAACTCAATAATTTCACCTGAATTTGAAGTTAAAGAGTATTTTTTATGTAACTTTTAACTTCATAAGAAACTTTTTTAATTATATGTGAAATTAATATATTGATAACCCACGATTCTAATAATCTTATCAGATGTGCCATAGATTCAAAGATATTTTTATAGTAGGAGGCCAATCAGCTGTTTTGAAACACTTTTTATCAAAAACTCATAACTTTTTTTATAATTGATGTACAGACATGAATGATATATTTTTGGATTCCTACAGTCATGGGCTATCTAGCTATTATGTTTGAAATTGAACTCAAATTATTATGAAATTTGTGCCAAAGTTAAAATGCTTCTTACTGTATGCTAATCTATGATATCAGACTACCTTAACATTTGTTTGCCGTGTCAGTTATCACATTCATTAAAAAATATGCAGTGTTTGGTTCAAAATAAAGTCTTAACTATAATCTATGTTTATTTTATTTCATGTTGTTAATTTTGTTATATGCATTTTATGTATTTCAGGATATTCAATAGCAAGTTGTTGTAGCACTGATCAAACTGTATATTTGCGGTTGACCAAGACATCACAGTCAGTTCCATCAGATTCTATTGTGCTTCCAGTAAGTTGGTAATTTTTTTTTTTTTTTACTAAATTATCAGTATTCATCAAGTTATTTAATTATCATTAAAAAAAAATTTGTTTTTAAATTTATCATTAAATAATAGTTTGGTTTTATTGAAAAACGTGTATGTACATTACTGTATATTTTGTAAGGACCCAAGATATCAAATACTACTTCAGCTGAAAGCTATCAGTGTCTTATTCATGACTCTTGCATCAGAATCACTGAATAAAAACTGATCAAGATACTACATCTCCAAAGTAAACATGGAAACTAATGAACCAAGTGAGTAGGGATCAAGAGGGACACCAACCCAGTACCCAAAAATGCTTTTTCAAAGGAAGAAGTGTTGGACCAAAAGATAAAAATTATCGCTGCATGCTTTAAGTGACAACATAATGCATTAGAAATGTATGCCCGTTTAACATTCTTTGAGGGAAAACAGTGTCATCGAGTGAACACAGAACTATAATTTATTACATTGGTTGTAATATTGATTTTTTGTAAACATTTAGTAAATTATGCTTTTTTTTTTTTCAGTCAGGCTGTCAATGCTTGGATTACAATTCTTCTTCTCGTTTCCTGCTTTGTGGCTGTGTCGATGGCAGTTTACATATTTGGGATCAAAAGTCCAAAGCAATCAAGAAGTCCTGCAATGTTAGTTTTCCTTGATAGTTATATTATAACAATATCAGTCTTACAGATGGTTGTTGCTTTGCTGAGGAGGAAACTGTAGTGCAGTGATTTGATGCTTAGTTCAAGGATCTCAAAATTGTAACAGATGAGTGCTGTATACAATTTTTGATGTTTGAATAATGAAATGTTGGTATTATATTGAATATTGAGAAGTTTACTATTACAGCTGTTGTCAGATGTTTCCTTTATAACACAAGTGTTTATCTTTTATTCAAAAAACAATTTGTTGTTCAAAAAAGTTAGCAATGCAAGTAGAATTGTTCTTTTCTGCCATAGTTTGAAGAGCCTTGCCCTAGTTATTTCTCTACTGGTGCCTACATTAGCATTTCATAGAATACAGAGAAGATTTTGCTTTTGTAAATATATTAATAATTTAGTATTAAAGATATATAAAGATAAAGGTGTCAGATGAGAATTGGTGTCATAACAACAGCAACACTACATAAAGAACTGTGTCACTCCGCAGGTTAGAAGACTCCCAACTGGTGTCACCTTCAGTAGCGATGACTATATTCCTCAATCCTCAACTTTTTAAAAACATGAACTCTGGTTCTCATTTCATGTGGTAGCTAGGTGAACCACAGGAGTGAATTTTTGCAAGCTTTATGTGCTGTTAGCATCTTCAAACCCAGGTCATCTTGATAGTGGTCAAGCTCTTTTTGCAACTCCACTACCAGAGCTCCTATAATCACTTAGTATCTATCATTGTTTAATCCTAGAAAGAGATTTAATAAAAATTATATCTATATTTTATACTAGGTTCTTAGTGAGTCTGTCAAATTTGAAAAGACTGATTTACAGTTTTGCTGAAGTTATTGTTCCACTAAATATTATATAAATTGATTACCACAAAGTGTTAAAAAAACAAAGAGATTTCTGTGTTGAAGTTATGTTTTTTTATTTTCTTTTTTGTAGGCTGTTATGTTAAGACACACAAAACACATAACCTGAAACTTATCCTCAAAATTAAGTTATCCGTGCATTTTGTATGAAGTAAGCTAACATGATTAATTTTTGAAAGTGAAAATGAAGTAAAATAATTTTTTAAAAGTATTATGACATCTTGACTGTATGAAAGGATATTGCTCTAGTGAACAAAGGCCTTTTTTAGGAACCAATATGATTGTCTAAGAAGTATTTAGCACATCATCATCGAGTGCCGCCTCTGCATTGAAGGTTGGCTACCATGGAGCGCCATTCCATTCTGTCTCTTGCTTTGATGGTGCAGGCTGTCATAGGCTGACTTGTCCATCTTTTGATGTTACTCGTCCATGTTAGTCTTGGTCTGCCTCTTTTACCTTGTATTTTCCCTTCCAAGATTACTTTTAGTAGTCTACTGTGTCTTTTAACATGCCCCAAAAATCTCATTTGTCTTGTTGAATTGTGTTTAGTAGTTCTCTTTTCATTTTTAGTTGTTTTAAGACTTCATCGTTTGTTTTCTTTTCTTTCCATCCAATTCTACCTATTCTTCTATAAATCCACATTTCAAAGACTTCAGTTTTCTGTTCTGTTTTCTTGTCTAATGTCCATGTTTCTGCACCATACAGGAATGTTGAGAAGATATAACATTTTGCAATTCTTAGTTTTAGCCCTGGTGTTATTTGTTTTGATGTTAGTATATTTCTCATGGCAGTAAAATTACTTTTTGTCATTCCTATTCTTTTGTTTATTTCAGTTTTACATTTTCCATCACTAGTTATAGTATGTCCAAGGTAGTTGTAGTTCTGAACTGTCTCCAGGTCTATTCCTTCAATTTTGATATCCACTTGTAAGTTTTGAGTGTTTTCTTTGTTTATGATCATAGTTTTAGTCTTTTTGATATTCATATCTAGTCCATATTTTTTGCTTGTCATGTTTATTTCATTAAGTAATTGTTGTAGATCTTTAGGATTTTCTACTATTAATACAGTTTCAACAGCAGGCTATTGATTATCTTTCCATTAATGTTTAGGCCTGGCAT
The DNA here is from genome assembly GCA_032433765.1 of Megaustenia siamemsis. Classification (NCBI taxonomy): domain Eukaryota; kingdom Metazoa; phylum Mollusca; class Gastropoda; order Stylommatophora; family Ariophantidae; genus Megaustenia; species Megaustenia siamemsis. Next base: position 3,118,471 of record JAVIAB010000125.1, on the reverse strand, counting down.
CTCTATGATGTTTTTAAAGATTTGCTCAGTGTATAGATTGAACAAGCTTGTTGATAGGATGCATCCCTGTCTTACTCATCTTTTTATATTAATAGATGTAGAGTTCTCTTTGTCATATTTTATTATTGTTGTTTGCCCCCAGTATAAATTACATATTAGTCGTATGTCTGTGTCATCTAGATAATATCTATTAGCAGTCTATAAGTTGTTTATGGTGTATTCTATTAAAAGCTTTGGTGTAGTCTATGAAGCAGGCATATATTGGTTTGTTTACTTCTGTGAACTTTTCTATTAATATCCACATGCAGAATATGGCTTCTTTTGTCCCACTGTTTTTCCTAAATGCAAATTGTTTTTCTTCTAATTCAGTATTAATTTTATTCTGAATCCTTCCTTGTATAACTTTTAACAAGATTTTTGTTACATGCTTCATTAGGCCTATTGTTCTAAAATCGCTGCATTCAATTGCACCGTTCTTTTTAGGCAATGCAATGATAGTTTTTGTTTTTAGTTCATTTTAGTATGTATCCTGTAAGGTATATGTTGTTACATATGTCTGTGATCACTTCAGTGCCAAAATCTTGTGCCTTTATCATCTCTATCTGTAAGTTGTCTAGTCCTGCTGCTTTTCCCTTTTTCATTGTTTGTGTAGATTTTTCCACTTCCGATTTAGCACAGGTCTTGATAAATTGGTAAGTTATAAATATATTTATTATCATTTATACGTTATTTATTTGTTAAAACTATTTTGTATGAATTATAAAAAATACGTATTATTGCTCACTGGATTTTGAAAATGAGAGCTTTTGTAGTTCCCTATGTTTTAGTTTTTATTGTTTGTTTTCCCTGAGGCAGGCATTAAAGTCGCCAAGGAACCAGATTTTTCTTTTTCCCCTGCCATTACCTTATCTGCATACCTTTATATTCACTGCAATTTTCACTAAATTTGTTTCATGTATAGTTTATATATTTTCAATACTTATCTTACTTTTAAAACTATGAATACTAGAGAGGCTATATTTCTAGTTTTTGTTATTATTTCAATTATTTTTTAATTATTATTTTTCCACACCTTCACAGAACTTTAAGCACCCTGTAACTGTGGCAAGATGGAATTGGAATGACACCTACATATCTCTAGGCTTGGAAAATGGGAACATTTTGTTATATAATGTAGCCACAGGTCAGACTAGCAGTCCCCTAGTGGCTCCATCTGTAAATGTATGTATAGATTATGAAGTTATTTAAGGTAAAAATTTATTCAAGTAAGCATATAAATGTTCATCATAATCATGCACTAGTTGAGGTTATTTGCATGTGGTCATGCGGTAATGATTTTGATACATTTACTATAGTAAGTAAAAAAAAAAGTAAACAGCCCCATAACGTCAAGTGACGTATAGGGAATTTTAGTGACAATAATTTTTATAGACCTTTAGCACATGATTTTAGGGGTAATATGGTTGGTATCACACCCGTGCTGCTATACTTTCCCAGAAAAAAATCCAGTACCCATCACCCAAGGCTGGGTGAAGCCGGAAGCCATAGATTAGGATCGAAACCGATCTCTAGTCCTTTGTAGTCCAGTTCACTAACGATTGAGCTATTGCGGCCCCCTATTTACTTACTTTAGTACACCTTGTTATTGGTCCGGTAGCCTATAGGTATTAAAAAAAAAGAAAAATCCCTTTTTTTAAAGTCCAATGTCTTCTTCTTTAAAGCATTCACCATAAGACAGCACGTCCACAGCACGTACTCCCAGCCATTTCCGCGTGTACTTGCTAATCTTGCTCTCCATCGCTTCCACCGTACTTGAGCTGATCTCGTATATCAGAAGAGGCCATAACAGTTTAGGTATCAACATGAACTGGAGGCACCAGATTTTGAACTTTCCTAAAAGTCTACTCCTGTCGATGATATGTAGCCCTTGCTCTGCCATCTCCCTTACTCCCTGGACTGCTTTCGCGTCTTTCAATGAGGTGTCATACACTCTGCCTAGGCTCTTTATTGGCTCTTCGCAGACGGTTGGGATCCTCTGTTTCGCCATACTGAATGTGACTTGCTTGGTCTTCCCTCGTCTGATGGATAGGTTTTGTGACTTCCTTGGTTTGAAGCTCATCCGGCACCACACGATGAGTTCGTCCAGGAATTCAAGCATCCTGCGGGCGTGGCTCTCTTCTGACGCTAGGACCATGGTATCATCCATAAATGCTCTAAGTGGCGGCATGTGGTATCCACCTCCAAGGTCTGGTCCTTTTCCAACTCCCTCTGCTGCTTTCAGTATTATCTGCATCGCCATCACGAAGAGTATGGGCGAAATTGTACAGCCCATCGCAATGCCGACTTGCAATTCTATCCAATTGGTCATGTATTCCTGTGTGGAGAAACACACAGTGAAGCCGGTAAAATACAGTCTGAGCATGGCGGTCACACTCTGGGGTACATGGTACATTCGGAGAGCCTGCCAAATCATCTTATGTGGGACTGATCCATATGCGTTTGCAAGATCCAACCATATGACGTCTAGATTTAGTTTCTCGGTCTTTGCTCTCTGTATCGCATCCCATATCATTGTCGCTTGTTCCAAGCATCCGGGGACACCAGGGACTCCCCCCTTCTGTATGGCAGTATCTATGTACCTGTTCTCCATGAGGTACGAGGTGAGTCTCTTTGCCATTACCAAGAAGAATACGTTACCTTCCACATTCAGTAGGGATATTGGTAAAAACTGCGTAATCTCATTTGAGTTCAGTTCCTTTGGAACGTACACGCCATTGGCCTTCTTCCACACCTGGCTTACAATCTCTCTCTTCCATGCACTCCTGAGCAGCTGATGCAGTCGCTTCAGTACCTCTGGGCATCTTTTGTAAACCAGGTACGGTATGCCATTTGGACCTGTGGCCGAGTTGTTGCGGGCACTGTGAACTACATCTATCACCTCTTGTAACGTCGGAGGCCTATCATTGAATGGGGTGCCCGGTTCGCTCGGCCACATCAGCCCTGTCATCGACTTAAACGGTTCGTCTCTCTGGCTGTCTGAATAGGTCTCTCTTAGATGTTTCTCCAGCTCTTCCTTGCTGACTTTTAATGTTCCAGATCTTGGTGGTTCAAACAGCTCCTTCGCAAACTTGAACGGGTCTTCGAAGAACGTATCCCTGGCCCTCTTGGTTGCTTTCCTTTTCCGATACAATCTTTCTGCTCTACCCAGTGTCTTATGTTTGGATTTTAGATGCTGCCATACCTGATGTAGTGCTTCTTTCTCTGCTTCTGTAGCTTTCTCGAATTGTTTCCTGGTATGGTTTTTCTGCCTCCTAATCTCTTCTATTTCTTTTCTGACTTGTCTAACTTCTCCCAGACTACTGTTGCAGGCGGGAGGAAATTTGATCTTCTCTCTCTTCCCATCCAAGAAGTGAGCAAATTCATCATCAGACAGCTCAACTTGAATATTCTCAATTCTTTGGATTAACTCCTGACAGATCATCTGACGTCTTATCTGTCGAGACAGTGCGCTGTTGAGCAACTGATGCTGTATTCCCACACCTCTTCTTCGTTCTGTGTATTTTCATGCCTTTCTGTGTTGCGAATTTCCTTCCACAGCTAAATTGGTGTTCCAGCCGTTGTTCTGGGATCAAAATCCATTGATCGGTCCTTGTCGTCTCCGTAGAATCGCTGTGTGATTCATCATTTTCCCCCCCTTTCGGTGAATCTTGGGGGCATTTATTAGGTGTCTTTTCTATAGCTAGTAGGTTATCAGCTGGCGGGGTGCCGGCCCGGTCAGCTGTTGGTCCTGGTCTTTCCCAGTGTCATCTGTCTTTCCATATGTCCGTCGGTCTTTGTCCCGACTGTCAATGGACTAACCATATATCGGTAGTAGGAAACTCTTTGTACAGAGCTTCGCAGCAGGAGGTAATCTGATCATCAGAAAAGACCACCCCCTGTCGAGCGTGTGTTTCGGCCCTTTAGCTTCATGACACTCTAGTTGAGGTGCGCCCTCCTGGGTCATGACTCCCAGGCGTCGACCTCCTGCTGCATTGCCTCTAAGGCTTACACAGTATTTTCGGCACAAAATAATTACACTTAATTCACAAAACATTCGAAAATAGTTTAATTAACCTAACCTAAGGCTTACACAGTATTTTCGGCACAAAATAACTAACACTTAATACATAAACCACTCAAAAATAGTTTAACTGACCTAACCTTAGGCTTACATTGTATGTTCGGCACAAAATAGCTGACAGATTCTAGCTGATAATGTAATAGTCACCAGTATCGGGGAACTGGAAGATTGTGTAAAGTGTGCAAAGTAGGGGAATAGAGCATAGGTACATGAGATGTTCAAGATGGTGTGAGCTGGAAATTTCTAAAAGGGGTGGTGTATTTTGTAGTAACTAGGAGACAAAGGAAATTAGAGTGGCAGAATTTGATTGGCTGAGTGAAGGAGCTTGGGATTGCAACTAGGGAAAAATAAAAAGTTTAGAAGGCGCTCAGCAGTCAGAGCAGAGCAGTTAGAAAGTAGTTAGCAGTCAGTCGCTCCTTAGTACAGGATTAGTCTAGCTGAGTAAATTACAAATATTATAGATTAGATTGAGAAGATCAGAGAATGGAGGGAATAAACAAACTGCTATTTTGTGGAAGATCTTGTTGTTCATTCCGTCCAGTTGAAGTACGATGTTAAGTGTGGTTACACTGGAACAATAATGGCAGTGTAGCAACAAGTGGTGACAGGTTCTAGCTGATAATGGCAGTCCCTGCACTTAGGATTATGCAGGGGGTCTAGCTTGTGCAGGTGTTGAATGATAAGTGTATGTCCTGTTCTCATTTGAAAAACCAAACTTTTGTCTTTTCTCTCCAGACTTTTAACTGGGTCCTGTGGGTCTGGCTTAACTTGGTGTTTGAACAGTGTGCGGCAGGTTGTGGCAGTGTCAGCCGCTCTTGTTTATTACTTATATAAATGTTCAATCATTTCTGTCCATTATGATTCATTGTATAAGTTAAAGTGTAAAATAGATTGAAGTCTTCATTTATTGGTTAATTTTTATTAATGTATAGTTGATAAATTTTCAGATGATAAGACAACTTAGATACAATCCTTACCACAAGTCATCCCTGGTGTCAGTCTCAGATGATGGTGCAGTCAATTTCTGGGATACAAACACACGCAGATTGGTGCAAGCTTTCACCAAAACACATCAGGCACCTGCTAGAGATCTTGTATTTTCTCCCATTAATGACTATCTCATGGTCAGTGTTGGACTGGACAAGCGTGCTGTGTTTTACGATGTCCAAAATAAATCGTAAGTCGTAGCACTGAATCACTAGATAAATATATATGTATGCATAAATAAGAGTTCACATATGCTAAACTACTATCTATTGTCCTTTTGAGCTGTAGACAGAAATTCTAGGCTCCATGTCAGATTACCTTTACTATTAAGTGTCAGACTTTGTACAGGAGCTGCATTGTATCTCTGAATGAGCCTCGCAATCTTGATGTACAGGACCTGTATTGTATCTCTGAATGAGCCTCGCAATCTTGACAAGAGAGCTGATACCTGCTGCTGTTGTTTCTTGCCGTAGTGTTCTTTTTGGTGTTTCTCTAGGTCGGCTTCTTTTTCATTTACCCTATCCTATTCGACAGGTTGTTTTGAGATTTTCTTGTTTTCTCTTCTCATATGAGTCAAGAATTCTCTTAAAGTTACAATGGCAGCTTATTAAACTACCTATCAATCATCCTTAGTAAAGTGAAAGAAAGCACTCCTGAAACCCTAAACAGCAATCTACAAACAGCATATCTATCTATCTATTGTCCTTTCAAACCGAAGACGGCACATAGGGCAGAACCACAATCTCAAAAACAGAAACCTTGCGTGCCAAAATGGCACATATTGCAGAGATAACTGCTACAAAACAACATATACTATGCATTAATTGAAAATCTATGTTCAGTGTCACTTTTTTTTTTAAACAATCAGAGAAGAAATTAAGGAAAAGAAGAAACTGTTTAAAAATTGGAGGGAGAACAAGAACTAAGAAAAATATGCCTTAGTTCGAAAAAGAGTTAAAATGTTGATCAAAGAAGCTAAGCAAAAGAATTGGACAGAATTCAGACAAAACATGAGCAGGGACTTCAAGACAGCCACAAGAGATTTCTACAAAGCAGTAAAAGCCAAAAGAGCGAGAAAAGAAAATGATCTTACTGAGCTGTTAAATGACAAAGGCGGACAGCCAATATCAAATAACCAATGTATGCAACAGAGATGGAAAGAATATTTTGAAGACCTGTTAAACATACCAACTACCAATAAGACAACAAAAACCACTCCTGAACTCACAAATACTGAACCCAACATCATGAAAGAGGAAATCGAAGAAGTAATCAAATATGCACCAAGAAATAAAGCAGCGGGGATCGATAACATACCAATAGAAATAATAGCAGCAGCAGGAGAAACAGGAATGCAATGGCTGCACAGAATATTTAATGCAGCACAGCACCAACAACAAGCCCCAGAAGACTGGCAACAAGCAATCATCCTACTAATATGGAAAAAGAAAGGTAGCAAAAGAGACTACAATCAATATAGAGGCATATATCTTCTCAGCTATGTAGGAAAGCTATACGCCAAAATCTTGGAAAAAAGGCTGAGACCAATAATAGAACTACAGTTAAGCGATTCTCATATGGGGTTCCAAAAAAACAGAGAATGTACCGACGCACTATTCACACTAAAACAGCTTGCAGGAAAAAACAGCAGAACACAATCAAAACTTATACATAGCCTTCATTGACCAGGAAAAAGCATTCGACAGAGTGAACAGAGAACAACTGTGGGAGATACTAACAACATACAGAGTAAGTTAACATCTAACCAACCTTATTAAAAGCCTCTACGTCAACAGCAGCTGCAGGGTCAGAACAGCAGCAGGCTACACAGACCACTTCGAAGTTAGATCAGGCGTAAGACAGGAGTGCGTACTATCCTCCCTACTGTTTATTACATACATGGACCATATATGCAAGCTAGCCAACCCATCAGAGACAGAGGAGATTACTGAGCTTCTATTTGCAGACGATCAGGCACTAATACATGAAACAATAGAAGACCTACAAGAACACTTAAACAAACTCAACATCTCAGGCACAAAATATAACATGAAAATCAACACCAACAAAACAGAAGTCATGAATGTCGCCAAAAATAAACAGAACATCAACATAACTATAGAAGGCTGTCAACTAAAACAAGTAGAGGAATTCAAATACCTAGGAAGTCTAATGACAGACGATAATTCTCAAACAGCAGAGATAGAATCAAGATGCAACAAAGCTTGTCAAATTATCAGGCAGTTATCACCGCTATTGTCCAACGAGGAAATAACTCTGGAGGCAAAACGAGCACTATACAATACAATCTTCATCCCAACGTTGTGCTACCAATGCCAGACCTGGACCCTAGATACAAAAACAATAAGAAAAATAACCTCTACAGAGATGAAATGTGTTAGACGAATGACAGGAAACAGTCTGAGAGATAAGATCAGAAATGAAGAACTGAGAAAAAAGCTAGGAATAGCTCCCACCATAGAATATATAAGGAAACAACAGATAAAAAGGTTTGGCCACGTGACAAGGCAGAAAGAACAAAACACAACACAACGAGCCTTCAACAAATGTTGTGAGAACACCAGACCCAAGGGTCGACCACGAAAAAGATGGGTCGATGGAATATTAGAAGCACTAGGAAACATAACAGCAGCTGAGGCGAACAGAATAGCAAAAGACCACAAATTATATCTCCCCTCGATGCTGAAAGGCTGATGAGGAAGGAAAGAAGAAGTGTCACTTTCTTAATTTTTTCATTGTTTGTTTTAATATTAGATAAAAATGACAATTCTTAACTGGTATACTATATTAACTGGTATACTATATTAACTGGTATACTATATTAACTGGTAATAAACATCTTTATTCTGATAAATTTTGCATTATTACTTTGAAAATAAACCTAATAAATTTAATAGACAGTCAAAATTGCCAGTCATTCATAACAGTTTGTGAACTGACTTGTCATAAAGTAAATGTATGTTCACTCCAGTTTTATTCTCTTAAGTCAATTTGTTTTGAAAAAAGAATAGGCATCTGCCTTACTGAGTTGATGAAGGTAATAACAGTGGAAAGAGTGGACATCTGCCTTACTGAGTTGATGAAGGTAATAACAGTGGAAAGAGTGGACTTCTGCCTTACTGAGTTGATGAAGGTAATAACAGTGGAAAGAGTGGACATCTGCCTTACTGAGTTGATGAAGGTAATAACAGTGGAAAGAGTGGACATCTGCCTTACTGAGTTGATGAAGGTAATAACAGCAGAAAGAGTGGACATCTGCCTTACTGAGTTGATGAAGGTAATAACAGTGGAAAGAGTGGGCATCTGCCTTACTGAGTTGATGAAGGTAATAACAGTGGAAAGAGTGGACATCTGCCTTACTGAGTTAATGAAGGTAATAACAGCAGAAAGAGTGGACATCTGCCTTACTGAGTTGATGAAGGTAATAACAGTGGAAAGAGTGGACATCTGCCTTACTGAGTTGATGAAGGTAATAACAGTGGAAAGAGTGGGCATCTGCCTTACTGAGTTGATGAAGGTAATAACAGTGGAAAGAGTGGGCATCTGCCTTACTGAGTTGATGAAGGTAATAACAGTGGAAAGAGTGGACATCTGCCTTACTGAGTTGATGAAGGTAATAACAGTGGAAAGAGTGGGCATCTGCCTTACTGAGTTGATGAAGGTAATAACAGTGGAAAGAGTGGGCATCTGCCTTACTGAGTTGATGAAGGTAATAACAGTGGAAAGAGTGGGCATCTGCCTTACTGAGTTGATGAAGGTAATAACAGTGGAAAGAGTGGACATCTGCCTTATTGAGTTGATGAAGGTAATAACAGTGGAAAGAGTGGACATCTGCCTTATTGAGTTGATGAAGGTAATAACAGTGGAAAGAGTGGACATCTGCCTTATTGAGTTGATGAAGGTAATAACAGCAGAAAGAGTGGCATCTGCCTTACTGAGTTGATAAAGGTAATAACAGCAGAAAGAGCGCTGGTTCCCTAGCCTGCATGCTTTGATCAAGTACAGTGAAGTGTAACCCATTTTTAAAGTAATGAGTAGATTGCTTACAACAAGAGATATAGAAGCAAAGTTGAACGCATTTGAAAATAAATGTCTAAGGAAAATACTTGGTATAGAATGGAACGAATTCAAAACAAACGAGGAAATTAGAGAAATCGCCAATCAACCACTAATATCTTCAGTAATAAAGAAAAGATGATGGTCGTATGTTGGACATGTGATGAGAAGAGATAATAATCGAATAGCAAAGCAAGCCCTCATATGGGAAACAACAGGTAAGAGGAAAAGAGGAAAACCCAAAGAGACACTGAGAAGAACATTGATGAGAGAGGCAAGAGCAGCAGGATTCGGCTCCCTCAATGAGATAGAGCTGCTTGCACAGAACAGAGACAGATGGCGAGATTTGATCAAATATCTTTAAGATAATTGTAACTGCTAGAACAAAAACTCAGATAAGAGAAGGAGTATCTTGGTCTACGCCCTATGGGTCGGCTACGGCTCGAAAGATCAATAGATAGATTACTTATAATTTGGATATCTTGTGTGCATGAAAACATATCAACAGGGACATCTATAGTATGTGCTCACAAAATGTATCTTTTCATTTGCTTTCTTATCCTATCCACATATGTTGTGATACATTGTGTTGGGGAACTGCAATTTTATATGCTAGGCCAAGTGTGGTACCATTGATATCCATTGTCTCATGTGATGTTTGCTAAATCATCAAGATGATTAGAGTACTTACGTTTACACATCGACCGCACCTGACTCCCATTCAACAGTACATCGACAGTTTAATCCTTGATTATCCAAGGCTCGGACAATAAGAAGTTACAACATCGACCGTGTATAAGTCATACCCCACGTTTGCAGTACCAACAATTCAAAGGAATGGAGTTGATGTATCATTATCACCTGTTATCAGCTATTGACTTTCCTTACCATGCTGAGTTACTCCATGATACGAAGCAGCCTTGTAAGTATATAAAGGATGTCATGCAGAGCAGCAAACCATTTTAGACTTCTGCCACCACAAAGAGGACATCAATGAGCTAGGTTAAAGTTGACAGTCATATGCAACCAAGTATAGACAGTAGATTCCATCAGAATTGTTGCACAGAATAAGTGTAGTTATTATATGCCAAATATATTCTAAGCTTTTGAGTTCCATGCAGCAGGAGGTTGATGCCTGGGAGTCTTTACCCAAGCGGGCCCACCTTCCCTATAGTGTCAAGAAGCTAAAAGATCGAAACACTTGCTCATCGGGGTCAACTTCTGATGATCAGATTGCCTCCTGCTGTGAAGATATGTATAAAGAGGTTTTCTAATACTTATTAGAGTAGAATATATATGAGAAAACCACAAGAGAAATGGATGAAAGGAAATGTTTTAATGTAGTTATATGAAGGTGAGGAATTTCCTTCCATAATACTGCACTTACAAGTGAGAGAGTAAAATATGTTAATTTTTAACACTTTTTAAAACTTATAGTGTATCACATCTTGCAGATCTGTAAAAACAATTCTGGCAGAACATCCTTTAACATCCGTGGAAATGATGCCAGATGGTGCTACAATTGTTGTGGGTACAACAAGAGGGAAGGTATTCTTTTACGATATGCGCCAGGCATCAGCACCAGTCTACAATTTTACAGCACACAAGTCTTCGGTCAAGCATTTAGGTTTTATGAAAAAGGTAATTCAGTCTAACAAGTATTGGAACTAACATCCAATCAACCACCTGTTTTACAATGTAACATGGTCAAGCATGCATGATTTGTACATAAAATACATTCAGTGAGAATAAACAACTTTTTTTTAAAAATCATCTTTACAGCATTATCCCTTGCTTGGGCATACCCACGATGTCAGGGATGTAAATTGAACTGCCATGCAAATGCAATATGAAGGAATCAAATAGTCTTGGTGGCACTAAAGAAACTGTGTCTAGGCTCAAGTTATTCTAAATGCCCATACTGGACAATATCAAACATCCCCTGAATCTATTGACCAGATCAAAGAGACAAGACTAAGGAGAAAATGTGAACAGACCTTTACTACTCATAAATGCTGCACAATTGTCAAGATGAGAGCAAAATTGTGATGGACACAACTGTTGCATCTGCATTGTGATGGACACAACTGTTGCATCTGTATTGTGATGGGCACAACTGTTGCATCTGTATTGTGATGGGCACAACTGTTGCATCTGTATTGTGTTGGGCACAACTGTTGCATCTGTATTGTGATGGACACAACTGTTGCATCTGTATTGTGATGGACACAACTGTTGCATCTGTATTGTGATGGGCACAACTGTTGCATCTGTATTGTGATGGGCACAACTGTTGCATCTGTATTGTGTTGGGCACAACTGTTGCATCTGTATTGTGATGGACACAACTGTTGCATCTGTATTGTGTTGGGCACAACTGTTGCATCTGTATTGTGATGGACACAACTGTTGCATCTGTATTGTGATGGACACAACTGTTGCATCTGTATTGTGATGGACACAACTGTTGCATCTGTATTGTGTTGGGCACAACTGTTGCATCTGTATTGTGATGGACACAACTGTTGCATCTGTATTGCGATGGGCACAACTGTTGCATCTGTATTGCGATGGACACAACTGTTGCATCTGTATTGTGATGGACACAACTGTTGCATCTGTATTGTGATGGACACAACTGTTGCATCTGTATTGTGATGGGCACAACTGTTGCATCTGTATTGTGATGGGCACAACTGTTGCATCTGTATTGTGATGGGCACAACTGTTGCATCTGTATTGTGATGGACACAACTGTTGCATCTGTATTGTGATGGACACAACTGTTGCATCTGTATTGTGATGGACACAACTGTTGCATCTGTATTGTGATGGGCACAACTGTTGCATATGTATTGTGATGGACACAACTGTTGCATCTGTATTGTGATGGACACAACTGTTGCATCTGCATTGTGATGGACACAACTGTTGCATCTGCATTTTAGTCTCTTATCTCCAGGCTGCGGGAAATAAAAATCGTCAGGTTGGCTATTTGTGCTGTCGTCAAAGACGGTAAACCAATGGGTCGGGCGGACACCATCAATGCCCTCTCAGATGTGGGAAGCGCACAGGACTTTGACAACAACTAGACCACATCACTTTTTTGGATAAAAGAAATTGGAGTTAAGATGGGTATAACCTGAAATGAGAGACTTAAAGGGTGTATTAGAGGACTTATCAACCAGCTCAGAACTGGAGTCGCTGGAAGCTGCGAGACATGCAGAGGAGTGGATTTGTGCACCTATGGACATGTTTGGGAGTGCAATGATGATAACCCATGAGTTACTCAATAACCCAGATAAAAGTTGAATCTGTAATAGCTGAAAACATGATCAACCAGTCTCCATGAGAGCGTTATGCACACCCAGCACATGTTATGCCAAGCGGTGCTAGGAACTTATTGGTTCAGTGGAGTAGAGTGATGTTGATAATCAATCCTTGATGAGTTTTTATAGTGTAAGATTTGAAAATAAAAATGATTGACTTACCAGTGATTGACTGGTCACAGAGAATGTTATAATTGCAACAGATATAAAATACTACTTCACTACAAGTCACACTTATTCAAGAAATTGAAATTGTTGAGTGTATTCACAACACACAACTCTTATGCAGTATACACCATAGTTTCAATACATTTAATTTTAATGAAGTGAAAAATTTGTTATGGTTTCCACTGGGTTCTGAACAGAAAGGAACTAATAATAATATGACCTTTGGCATCTTGACAGACAGTTGGTACCATACAATCATGATAAGTCAGTAGTTTGGTAAAAATATTAGGTTCTTATGCTGGATGCTGCTTTGCTGAACAGCTTCTCTCGTGGCTGAATCTGCCAATATTAGATAGACAGATCCATCCACAGTACAAACAAAATGTATTTGTGGTGACTGGCCTTTCTCCTGTGCCTTTTGTTTTCTGAATTTGATATCAGCACTGCCTCGAAAGGTAAAAGTAAAAAAGTACACACACACACACGCCAAGTGGCGGATAGGGAATATGGTGTTAGTGACCATACATTTTACAGACCTCCGGCACATGATTTTTGGGGTAATGTAGTCGGTATTATGCCCTTGCCGCTTTACTTTCCCAGAAAAAAAATCCGGTACCCACTAAAGGCTGAGTGAACCGGAAGCCGTCGGTTGGGATCGAACCCTACCTCTTGTCCTTTGTAGTCCAGTTCACTAACCACTGAGCTATCACGGCTCCTGCCTCGAAAGGTGCTGTGCCATTTTTTTTTTCTCCATGTACTACGATCTGCAGCCATATTTTCTCACTTTCGTTCACTTATTCCCTCAAGGAAGCCCTACAATCATCCTTATATATCAGCCATGGTTTGCCCTTTGGTCTCTTTCTAAACTTAAGTTCGCCATACAATATTTGTTTGGGAATACACATTTTTCCATTCTTCTTACATGACCCAGCCACCTTAGTCTACAGCTCCTAAGTGTTACCATGATGAATGGGAGTTTGGCTTGTTAAACATTAGAGTTGGTTACTTTGTCCTGCCATTTGATGTTCACAATCTATTGAAGACAACACACATGAAAGCTGTTTAACAATTTCTCCTGCCCTCCATAGGTAGTCCAAGTTTCTGATCCATATAGAAGTGTACTAAGCATACAATTCTGGTAGATTTGAGTCTTAGTCCTGAGTGTTAATTTGGTGTTGGCCCATGCTTTATCTTTAAGTTTACCAAATGTGGAAGTTGCCATTCTGATTCTGGAATTTATTTCTTCAAGAGAGAGACCATGGTTGTGACCATATAACCTAGATAGGTGAACTTTCTCACAGACTCAAGGTGTGTGTTATTTAATGATATAGCTGTGGGACTGATTACACCTTAAAGAAAGGAACTAGAAGTTGTTTATAAATCAGTCACTTACTAATGGGCATGTCTTTGCATGAATCTGGCTAATTTCATTTGCAAATAATTTTTCTAGGACAATAGTGACAGGAATGAAACTTGCTCTTTTTCTGATGATCTTGATTGAAGCAATAGTGTATTAAGTTGTGTTCTAAGAGAATATACATTTTGAGTATGTCTGCAATTTAGAAAGTTCAATGGAATTTAAGAAAAGTATTAAATGACAGGTTTCTTTTAGTATCTTATATTAATTTAACTAGACCATCTTATGGTTGTTTAAAGATGAATTTCCCTTGCAGGATAGTGAGAAGATAGACTCATCATCACAAAGTTTGCGCAGACAACTTCCAACTACTCCATTGCTCTCTACAGATACTCAGAATCAAAACAGTAACAATGCAAGTGAGTTTGTTTATGTTGTTGCCTTATGGATTTTGGTACAGTTACAGTTGTCTAAAACTGAGTGCCATACATATTTCTTCACTTGATATTTCAAGCTCATACTTTTATATGTTCCACAGTTTTGATACATTTGTTCTTTGTTTGCCTGAAAAAGTTTTCAACATTCAGTCAGTGGTGCTGAGGATCTGCACTTTTTGGTCTGACCCTTCAAATTTCAGAAGAGAATTTATTTGGCTGCCAACCTCATAATTCTCTCCAGTCAGTTTGTTTATGTCCAGAAATACTGTAGACCATTTTTTTTACCCAGAATCCCACATAATCATATGCCATGACCTATCTTGACAATGAATTCATCTTGTGACCACAAAGTTATTCAGCACTTCATTACTTCTTCAGAGTTAGCTCAACTGCTTCTTATCTGCATTATCTGCCCTCAGAAGATCATTAAATGGATGTGAATGCCTTATTTTTTTGGTTTACGGCAGTCTGATATATTTGCCTCTTTCAGCCCATTGTTTCCATCTTTGACATGGTATTTTTGAGTACTGGGTTTCCATCACTTTCAAACCCTGCTTGTTTGGTTGATCTGGTTATCTGTTACCAGATCCACTATAGAGATAGGAGAGTAGGATCTTTATCAGCAGTTGTGACCAAACCTGATACGAGCAGTCAGCTATGAGTTGCTGACCACTTGTAGTTCAGCTTTTGTTTTGGGTGTGTTTGCCCCATTTCATTACTGTACTTGGCCTTTGCTTTCACAGATATTCTGCCATTCTATTTTAGATTGTTCCTCTTTGCCTTCCATGATTTATTTTGCACTTGATTTTTTTCTTTTGTAATTGGTTTTTCTAAGACTTACTCTCCTCAATTTATGTCCATTGAATTTTTCATGTCTTTTTTTATTTTATCATCTAATATCTTTTGATTCTGTTTTTCTATAATATTTCTTTGGTTTCTCTGTTCATTTGTAGCTTTTGTCTACCTCCTACTAGGCATATGCACCTCCAAATTCTGTCAAATGTAACCAGCCTGGATATTTTTTTTATGGGGGTTAAGGCAAAGAAATGCAAGTGAATGCATAAAAATGCGAAGCTGCAGTAAAGCTGAATGCGAGGAAAAATTGAAAAAAAAATGAAAAAATGGTATGTTAGAAGCTTTACGTGATTAGTAGACGACACAGATTCGAACAACATTTCGGCTCAATAGGCCTTCAGCAGGAACAAACAAACAACATACACACACAGATATGTGAATAAATAAAACTAATCCTACATGGCTAACTAGTAATGAAACATCAAAAACAAAATAATCGAAATATGTTGACTTCCCTGTGTGTCGTGGACAGTGGTCAGGCTAGGAAAGGAATTTCTCACGGGTGTAGCTGTAATTTATACCCTCTGGTCAGAGGTGAAGGGTTCTAAAAATGCACGAGTGG
Organism: Megaustenia siamemsis; assembly: GCA_032433765.1. Taxonomy (NCBI): domain Eukaryota; kingdom Metazoa; phylum Mollusca; class Gastropoda; order Stylommatophora; family Ariophantidae; genus Megaustenia; species Megaustenia siamemsis. Next base: position 3,102,579 of record JAVIAB010000125.1, on the reverse strand, counting down.
GGGGAACACTATCTAGGTACGTCGACTACAAAGGCATAGGTAAATTTTTTTTTACAGCTTGTTATATGTTTGATTGTTATTGGCAACTCTAATAAAACTGAGTCTTTTTTTTTTTTTAGGATCCAGGCATTAAAGTCAAGAACAAGTGTCTCCTCTCAGTCACAGACTGTTAGATATCTCTGGTCACTGTTTAGATTTCTTCTCATTTGTAAGGATTTGTATTCTATTTTGATTGTTCTTGTCCCATTTGAAGACCTCTCTGTCAAAACATTTGTTCTTTATTCAGTATTGTCTTGTTCACAAAGCTGAGACATCCTAGTTGTTGTCTTTTATTGTATCAGGCACTGAAGTTATATTTGGAACCAAAATTTCAGTCATCTATGGGTAAATTGGGCTGAATATGTTTCATGCATCCCTGATGAATGCATCTCAAAACAGCTGTTGTATAGCAAGCTCAGCAAAGTATGGAACACTTCAACACTTGTGTTGCACTACTATATTTAAAACAAAATAAAACTATCGATTGCAGAATCATTACATTTTTCTGATCTACAAAGGTCACCTATGGGGCTGGATATAAAGATTGCATGTTCAGTGCACTCAGCATGCAATGTATGTATAAGTCAGGCTTTATATTACATCCCTGATAGAAAAAAAAACTCCTGATCATACAAGTTCATAGACACAATGTTATTACTGTCGTCATGCTATCTACTCATCACTTGCAATTATTCTGCCACATTAGTTTTTACTTGTTGATTCCAATTATCAAACATATGAGCATGATGACAGGCTTGCCAGTTTAGCTGATGCTGAGTGCAGAAGGGCATTGGACCGCACTGACAATTTGAATGCCCTCAGGAACGGATGAAAAAAACAACTTTAAAAAATTACCCTGAATCAGCAATTATGAACAGACTGCACACATATCAAGGTTGGAGATGATAGATAGAAATACTGTGCAGGAAACCACAGAATACCCATCAACCAATAAAACACTGGTGTCATTAGTAGCTGTATATTGAGGGATATACTTTAGAGGAGATCAGAGCACTTGTGGACTTGGCCGACGTGCAATGCATTGTGACTGTCAACTAAACTAAACTATCTATACATCCAATTGTGTTGCCATCTTGGAATAAACCTATTGTCTTTTCTTTTAACAGATTACCAGTTACAAAGGAACAACACTAACCTTACTGGTTTAGAGATCTTCTCACCAGTTAGCAATGGTAAGAACCAACTATAATCAACTCATCATCATCATGTACCATGCCGGTTGGCATAGGCGATCATGTCCCTCCACAATCTTCTATCTACAGTGCATCGTATCAGTTCTGTTGTTGACTGTTTTCCATGCCATGACACCAACTATCCAGTATTTTCTCTCTTTGTCGTCTGCGATCTCTCTTTCCTTTTATTTTGCCAGTTGTAACCAAGTATTCCAACTTTCCTCTTCTCATGATGTGCCCGAAAAATGTTGATTGCTTCTTTCTGATGTTTTTTAAGAGCTCCCTTTTTGTGTTGGCTTCTTTGAGAACTTCCTCATTGGTCTTTTTATCTGTCCAGGGAACTTTCAACATTCTTCTGAGAAATCCCATCTCTGTGGCCTCTAATCGTCTTTTCATTTGTTTGTCTACTGTCCATGATTCGCTTCCATAGGTCAGAATTGGTTTTATATAGCACCGATGAACTCTCTTTCTCATTTTTATTGACATAGATTTGTTGCATAAGATATTTTTCATTTTCTGAAATGCTATTTTGGCCTGAGCTATTCTGCTTTTTATTTCTGTGGTGCATCTCCCATCTGATGTAATTATTGTGCCCAAGTATTTGAAACGTTGTACTTGTTTCAGATTTGTCTCGTTTATTTTTATGCTGCATGATGGTGATGATTGATTCTTCAATATAACCATTACTTCTGTTTTCTTACTATTCAGACTGAGACCTTTCTTGTTGCTTTCTTTTACTATTATGTCTATCATTTCTTGTAGTTCGTTCTCTGTCTCTGCTATTAAGACTGTGTCATCCGCATATCGCAAATTATTTATGTTGTGACCGTTGACTTCAATTCCTTTTTGTCTACTATTGATCTCATAATATATTCGCTGTAAAGTGAAAACAAATCCGGTGACAGAACACAGCCTTGTCTGACTCCTTGTTTTATATATTGGAATTGTCCTGTTTGGTTGTTAATTCGTATAGCTGCTGTTTGTTGCCAGTACATGTTTTTTATGATTCGCAGATTCTTGCCATCAATGTTTAATTTCTCCAGCATATTTATTATTTCCACATGCTTTTCTTTGTCAAATGCTTTTGTGTAGTCTATAAAGCACATATATAGATCTTTCTTTACCTCTATAGCTCTTTCTATCAATGTCCTTAAGATGTATATTGCATTATTGGTGCCCTTTCCTTCCACAAATCCACATTGTTCCTCACTTATTTCTGGTTTTATTTTATAATCAACTAGTGGCCATGTTTACCCATCTTTGAGTTTTTTAAGTGTACATTTTCATTTAAGGCCGCTGTTCACATTGTCTTTGCTGTGAGAAGCTTATGTATGCATTTTTATTTACAGTTAGATAACTACCCTCTCCTCTATGTTTTTTTTATGTGATTCATATTGAAACGATTTAAAGAAACCATAAAGCACAAACAGAATGTAACTAGTAAAAAAAAAATGACATTCTGATTACTGATTTAAATAGTTTGCCTCAGTGTGCTGAGGACATGCCTATATGTGCTCGGTCTTACTCAGTAGATGGCACATATAGTTTCTGTAACTTGCTGTTTCACAAATGTCTGACTGATTTGCTCATTCATTCGCATCATTATATAAGTATTCCACCTGATTCTCTAGTTTCATGTTTATGTTCTCATTATTTATTGTGTCACTCTTCGGTAAACAGTCATTATGAAATTTCAATTTTTCTTTCTTATCAAGTAAACTTTAATGTTGCCACTAAGCAGCCATTGAGGCAGGTCTATTAGCTCTTGTATTGCTGTGTATGTGTGAAACAACAGACTCCATAAGAGAATCCAGTCAGAATAAGCAGTGATCATAGAAGGAGAATGAGCCGCCATAGCTCAGTGGTTAGTGAACTGGACTACAAAGGACAAGAGGTAGGGTTTAATTCCAACCGATGGCTTCCGGGTTCACCCAGCCTTTAATGGGTACCGGATTTTTTCCTGGGAAAGTAAAGCGGCACGGGCATAATACCGACCATATTACACCAAAAATCATGTGCTGAGGGTCTGTAAAATTTATGGTCACTAACACCATATTCCCTATACGCCACTTGGGGGTACTTTACTTTTTTTTTACTATAGAAGAAGAATTCTCATTAATGAACTTTTAGTGGTCCCTTCTAATAAACTATTCTCTCAAGTCAGTTTCAATAGATAGTTAATGCTGTCAGTTGGCTTTGTGTTGAGGATTCTGTTGCTGCTTTCAGATTTTAGTAAAATATCAAAATCTGATATCAACCATTTAATTCACCTTCTAACTTTGTATGTTCAGCCTTTTAGTCTCTGCATACACCTCTAGACATAGATATTAATAAGCTAGAAGAAAGTATTTCTCAGCTCAAGGGCGGTGACATCACCAAGCAGCTTGTCCTGGTATGGTACTGATGATCACCACAAAAGCCTGTTCATCATATGTTGGTCATGATTGTAGCAGATGTCAAGCAGCCATTTTGCCTGTGCCACAATTACAACTATCAACCATCAGTTTTCTATTCTTAGCGTGCTGAAAAGGTGATAATTCAATCTGCTGTGGCCTGTTCAAAGCATAAAAATTGTTACTTGTTCTTTCCTGTTGAGCTGGTAGCAGCTATCATTGTTCTGGTAGCCCTGGTGTTCTGTATTCCATTTGTTCATGTATTTGCTCCTAACAAACCTCCTTGATTCCTCATAAGTTGTACTTGTATCTGGCTTGTATAATTTGTTACCTCCCTTTGCCAACCTGTCTGCCTCATCGTTTCCAGGAATATTGCAGTGAGATGGAATCCACTGAATCACGGTTCAACATCTATAGCAGAGCTTGTAGAGTATTGCTCATAGATCATCCAGGTCTATGTTGATCACAGAACAATATATATGATTAATAAATAATATATCATCAAAATATGGAATATTAGAAGCACTAGGAAACATAACAGCAGCAGAGGCGAACAGAAGAGCAAAAGACCGCAAATTATATCTCCCCTCGACAATGAAAGGCAAATGAGGAAGTAAAGAAGAAGTTCTAACGGGGACTATAGATCCAGCAGAAAAGGTTGGCTCGTCTATCAAATACATGCAATTTACAAATTATATCTCCCCTCGACAATGAAAGGCAAATGAGGAAGGAAAGAAGAAGAATAAATACAAATGTTGTAACAGTTATTTTTTGGTCTCAATTTGTTTTTATCTTTTTCTTGCTTAACCAGTGAACAAGAGTAGCAACTCTGTGACAGAAAAGACCAGTAGTGAAAAGTCATGGATGCATAATTTGAGTAAATCGCAGACAGGAGATATATTCAGCACAGGTACTTAGTGTATTTCCATTATTAAAACTTAACTTGACCAACTTAAGTGTGGCTTGTTATCAAATGATAAAGTATAACAACTTACTTGTTTGAAATATTTGTTTCATGTGAAAAATAACAATTTTATTTACCTTTCATTTTTCTGCTGATTATAAATATTTATTTTGTTTTATTAATGACATTGTGCTTTAATAAAACTTTTTTTTTCCTTTCAAAATGGTGTCTTAACATTCTAGTGCACTTTCTGAAATGATAACTTGGGTGTTCACTAGAGTTCCACTACAGAAAGCTTCACTTTTGGAAGCAGTGTCATTTCTGTAGATCAATGTTTTTTTGAGTCCAAAGATAGTGATCCAGAGCTACTTCTTAGTGTGTTATGTCTTTAAATATATATATATATATATATATATATTCTGTATCTAATAAAAGAGAAGTAAATATAGAAAGTAAATAATGTTACGTTATTTAATAAGAAAGCACATGATGATGATATAACTTAAATATGATTCATACTATTATGATTAGTGGTAAAATGATGACACAATCTAATGCCTGCAATATTTCAGTTATTTTTTAAAACCAAAGACACATACTTGAATAGTCATAATTTTACCACATGTTCATCATGTGCCATGCCGGTTGGCGTAGGTGATCATGTCCCTCCACAATCTTCTATCTACAGTGCATCGTATCAGTTCTGTTGTTGACTGTTTTCCATGCCATGACACCAAGCTATCCAGTATTTTCTCTTTTTGTCGTCCACGATCTCTCTTTCCTTTTATTTTGCCAGTTGTAACCAAGTATTCCAACTTTCCTCTTCTCATGCTTCCTATCTACCACATAGCTATGAATTTATTTTTGCAGGCGAAGGTGTGTTCTCTCCCCTACGACATGAAAACTCTCTCAGCATCAATAGCACTCATAACAGAAGCTCTATTCTCAGCAATAACTCATTTTTAACTCAGGTATGTTGTTTATTTGTTGAGTTTTATATGGTAATTGCTCTTAAAGACTACTGAAAATGAAATGTAAAAATGACAAAACAGTTAATCATTTTTATAAAGTTGAAGCTACTCAAGACTAGAACCTTTCCACTTCAGTTTATACATGGACCCTAAACTAAAATGTCCATCCCATTTGAGATGAAATGCTACAAAGAATCCTCCAAACATCTTGGATAAAGAAATGAACCAACAAAAGTATCTCAATGAAACTGCAAACTGATTAGTGAATCTAAGTAAACTAACAAAATTCACAAATTTTGGCCATATCAGATGCCATAATAGTCTTGGAGTGATCGGTGCAGCAGGATATATAGGCCCCTGAGGCTGAATAATAGAGCTACCTAAAAGATGATGAGTCCTGGTCTCCTTACTGAGGCACTTAATATATCTATCTATCTATTGACCTTTCGAGCCGTAACCGGCCCATAGGGCGTAGACCAAGATACACCTTCTCCTATATGAATTTTTGTTCTAGCAGTTTTCTTTTAAAGATATTTTATCAAATCTCGCCATCTGTCTCTGTTCTGTGCAAGCAGTTCTATCTCATTGAGGGAGCCGATTCCTGCTGCTCTTGCCTCAATCATCCTAAATAGAATAAAGGATTCAATAGATACAGTAATGCGTGAAGAACAGGCTGGGTTTAGAAAAGGGAGAAGCTGTCTTGACCACATTTTCACTCTACGACTTATATTGGAGGAACACATTGAAAAGCAAAAACCTTTTGTACTTAACTTCATCGACTTCAAAAAAGCATTTGATAGTATTCATAGAGATTCTTTGTGGAAAATTCTGAAGCAATATGGCTTACCATCAAAAATCATAAATATTATCAAAGACATGTATGATGGTTACACATGTGCAGTTCGAACAGAGGAAGGACTGAGCGAATGTTTCCCAATAGAAACTGGGGTTAAACAAGGATGTATTTTATCGCCCTTGTTATTTGGAATTGTTATGGACTTCATAATGAAGAAATGCTGCACTGGTAATAAAGGCATTGAATGGATACAAGGAGACCATTTGGAGGACCTCGACTTTGCTGATGACATAGTTCTCATCAGCAGTCAGATAAAAACGATGCAGGAAAACACAAATGAACTATCATCAATAGCCAGCAAAATTGGGCTTGAGGTCAATCATGAAAAGACTAAAGTCATGAAAAGTTTAATTCCAACAAGTGACAAAATATACATGGAAAACAAACCAGTAGAAGAGATCGATCACTTTATCTATCTTGGAAGTCAAATTGATCGAGAAGGGGATACGAGCAAAGAAATTAGAATCAGACTGGCTAAAGCAGCAATGTCTTTCAGAAGCCTTGAAAAGTTGTGGAAATCAAAACTCATTAGCACAAACACAAAACTTAGGCTATTCAAATCAAATGTACTATCAACCCTTACGTATGCGTGTGAAAGCTGGAAAACAACAAGAGATATAGAAACAAAGTTGAACGCATTCGAAAATAAATGTCTAAGGAAAATACTTGGTATAGATGGAACGAATTCAAAACAAACGAGGAAATTAGAGAAATCGCCAATCAACCACTAATATCTTCAGTAATAAAGAAAAGACGATGGTCATACGTTGGACATGTGATGAGAAGAGATAATAATCGAATAGCAAAGCAAGCCCTCATATGGGAAACAACAGGTAAAAGAAAAAAGAGGAAGACCCAGGGAGACACTGAGAAGAACTTAATATAGGTAGACAAGAAACATTTAGATTGACAGTTTAACGAGCACAGGGTGGGGCCCTTAACTGTACTTAGTACCTAATAATGATGATGATTATGTCACATTGATTCTAAGAATAATAACTATTGCCTGGTAATGTCATTTAAGATAGCCAGGCCAATTATACAAATGTAAATTTGAATATATTTCCAATTGGGCATCTAATGACACTGCACAACCCCAGATGTGAGTATAACAGCAACCTTCTCACTTGTATCATTTACAAGCTTTTTTATTTCGAGATCTGTTTTACCATTGCATCATGGACTGCATCCTCCGCCAATAATGGTCAGATGTTCATTGCATTTGAACATTGACAAAATCAACTATTAGATATTGTTGAATTGTGATACCCGTCCACTCTGAATAACCATAATTGTTGTTTAGATTCTTGGTCCGATTGAAAGTGGCAGCAAAGATCAACTGAACATTCATAGCAACAATTTGTTTACCATTGGAGAGGTTCCAGTGGATAAAATCAACCCATCAACACTTGATGAGAAGAGCTCACATTTAGCTAAAGGTACAGTTTTCACTTCACTTTTGGTGTGGAAATATTTTCATATATTTTACCACTACATTTCACATACTTCACCTCATATTAGCCACTTGCTCACATATGTTTTTATTTTGTTCATGCTTAAATTCGCTTTAAACTATTAAAATACAAGTATGAAAGCTAAATAAGTGATAACAACAGTGCTTAAACAAGAACAACACAGGCAGGCCTTCCTTTATAAAAGAAATGTATGAAAATAACAAGAATATTAAGTTGCTGTTACCATCAATGTGGACATAAAAATGAAGAAACCGCACATTTAAAAATAATTAATTTTGTTTAAAAAACCAACCAAAAATTGCTACCTAATACTCCCAAGTTGAAGAAGTTGGGAAATCTAACAGGTCTCCCTGGCTGGTATGGGTTGTTTCTCAATATAGAAAATATATATGTATGTGTGTGTATATATATGTATATATATATATATATATATATATATATATATATATATATATATGGGTTGTTTCTCAATATAGAAAATATATATGTATGTGTGTATATATGGGTTGATTTGCCTGACAGTTTTTGTCCACGAGTTGTTGGCCTACTCTTTGTGGCTTTTACTGCCAAGGGTTCTTTAATGTGCGTGAGTGCACACATGACCTCCTGTTTTCTGCCCTTATCTGAGAAGGGTAGACATTGGATCTCATTACCCAGAGACCAAGGAGAGGGTAAATCAACAAGGAAACGGCAGATATGAAGTGAAAAATTCCCACAGCCTGTGATGGGATTAAGATTCGGGACCTTCCTGTCCACAGGCCAACACCTTTCCTTTAGACCACCCAGTCTCCATGAATGTTTTTTGAAAAAATTAAAATTCTAAGAAAAAGATTACTTTGCAATGTTTGCAGGGGTTTTCAAAGTATCCATTGTAAAAGTAAACAGTTGATAAATACAGCATTGTGATTCTTAACAGTGAGCAAATGTGAACTTTTAATGTCTTCATTTTCTGCAGAAACAACTTCTGAAAGCTCCCCTAGATCCTTACTCCAAAGGGGAATTGGAGCATCACCAAGCCTTCAGCAGTTGTCTTCTCAAAGGTTTGATGATACTGATTCAGCATCATTTCCAAACAGGACATCCCCATGTAATAAAACGCCACCTCGATCTGGTGCTGTTTCAGCCATCAGTGATTCTCAACCTCCAAATAGAGTCTCCTTTGAAGATAGACCAGAAGTTCTTGGTGCTGCTTCTGTTATTGGTGGAGCATCTTCCCAGAGTTCTCAGGGTGCACACTTCAGGTAATGATTGACACATTACTGGTTGACTTTTGGCTTCACAGTTCTACCATGGATTTATTACAATTTAATTGCTTGATTATCCTTTTGGGCTGAATACAGCACATAGGGTAGAAGTCATAGTTTTCTATGTCTGGCGGTCAGCTATAACCTGCTTAGTTTTTAATTGTTTCTGAAACCCATCGCTGCGCTCTCTTTGATGATGGTTCTACGCAGTTTAATCTAAGATATATGTTTTTTTTTTTTTCATATTAAAAAAAATTATATTTATAAAATGAAGCTGGCAAATTGATAAGTTTTTACATTCCAGAACTATAGTCATGTTTTAGTTAGGACTTCTGTAGTTGTGACAATGGCTTCCACAAGTTGTGTTAGTCTCTGACTACGTTATTGATCTGTGGCCAAGGAAATAAATTGAGGTTGAATAAACTGAAAAGGGAAATATGAATGCAAACTACAGTTAGAAATTTAGTTATCAAACGTGTTCACAAGATGAGTAAATGTGACAAGAAAAGAATAAAAATAAATTGTTTGTTTCGCTAAAATAATGTATGTTGTTGATATTTCATAATAATGAAATGTTAACCTTAGATTATGGTACCTTGATAAAATTGACCAACTCAAAATACAAACTTTTGGAATTAAACAGTATTCTGCAGGCAAACATTCTCCTCCACCTCCTTATACCTTCTTAATTTTTCTGGTGACACCTGAGTGTTGGATTTGTTTTTTTTTTCAAACACCACATGCACTTCGTAAAAATTACAAAGGTATCGTAAGAATGTGACTTTTTATATTCTATATATATATATATATATTCTGCCAATTTTCAAGAAATTCTTTTTGTTTTTCTTATGAATGTCGTCGGGGAGATGAACAGGGGAGATCTCTTTGGCTGTCGGCAAGACATCAAGCAAACCTTTGTAACACAGGATAGGCAGCGAACGGCACTAAGAGGAGCTCCAACATAACAACTCTAATGATGGATTGATGGTTGATGTGTCAACGTAACATCTATGATAGGCAGCGAACGGCACTAAGAGGAGGTCAAACATAACGACTCTATTGATGGTTGATGTGTCAACGTAACATCCATGATAGGCACGATGTTATGTAGTTAAAATTCAAGCCAAAACTTGAACGTAAGCCAGGAAATGATGACAGTATCCGATTACCATGTCCCTCCTAGTGTCAACACACAGCTGTGTAGCAAAAGTTCAAAGAAAATACTATTTTTGTAACTCCAAATGTAACATTTAGTATTCGTATGTTTTAAAAAGGTGTCATGAAAAAGTGATTCCTGTATAGGTGATGCAATCTAAGGTTAATCTGACATATACATGTATGTGCTGAGAAATGCATTTCATATTATTACTTCTTCTGGTATAAGTTCATCAAATATCACATTTTCTTTCCAGATCTGAACACAGTGGTCATTCTGACCCGGTCGCAGTGAAAAATGGTGAGATTTGTGGTACATTAGGTTTTTTAACTTGTGTGTTTTGTTTACTTGTATCACAGTACAATCATTTTAGTGATTTCATTAAATCACTGTCTAACAAAACCACTGTTTTGCTGGCTGAAAAGCCAGTGTACGGTGTTCTAAACCAGCGGTAGACAGAAAGAATTTGTTCTATCCGGAGTAAAATAAAAATCCTGAGTCTCACACATCATTAACCAAGCAGCATTTATTCCCCCTGGTTCAGTTGTGAGCCGCCGCGCGCCCCCCCCCCCCCCCCCCCCCCCCCCCCCCCCCCACCCCCCCCCCCCCCCCCCCCCCCCCCCCCCCCCCCCCCCCCCCCCCGACATACACCAGCAATGGTACTATGTGTCATAAAGATAGTTTTTTTTTCCACTGTGTAACATTAAGCTTTTAAAGCTAGATCTATCTATCTATCTTTCGTTCGCTCGAAGTATTGTCTATATCAGCAATGTCGTTTCCTGTATGAATTTTACTGTCTTTTGTAATTCTTGCAGTGGCCCATATAGTTTTGTCTCTAGTGTTGTATCTATGGGCCAATGGATTTTCCTCAGTCTACTATATTCAGTGCAGTCTTGAAGTATGTGTTCAGCAGCTGGGGTGCCTGTCCACATGTACAAGTAGTTGATGTGCCGATCTTGAATTTTGTATACATATGACTATGGAGTCGATTGTGTCCTGTTCTTAGGCGTATAATGATAACTTGTTCATATCTATTCATATTATGAAAGACATCCTGATTTGGGGCTTGTGGTCCTCTGATTGATTTGATTATCTGTTTCTTATGATGGTATGTAACCGGTGTATCTAGTTGTGTGCCTGTTGAACCTTCCTTTGCCAACTGATCTGCTTTCTCATTTCCTGGTATTCCACAGTGAGACGGGATCCACTGCAGGGCAACCCTGTGGTGCTTGCAGAGTTCAGTCAATAAGGTCTGCAGATGTGGTAATTTTCTGGATTGTAGTGCCTGGAGTACTGATCTTGCATCTGTCAAAAACACTACAGGCTGTGGGCTAAGATTACTGTTCAGCAGTTTTTCTATTGCCAACTTTATTGCTTGTATTTCTGCATCATAATTGTGACAATATTTCCCTGTTGCTATTTTATTCATATCCCTAGTGTTATTTGGGTACTCTATATATGCACCTGCTCCCCCATTCTTTACTGCATTCTGTGCTGATCCATCTGTGTACACACGGATCCATAGGTCTTGTGGGTATTCTTCATCCAGGAAACTGAGAGTTATTGTTTTTCGCTGTAGACTATTCTGTTCCTCTTTGTCAACTATTCCTTTCACTTCTGTCCATATTTGAACTGATAATCCTGATTCATCTGTCCAGGGAGTCTGTTCTGGTATGGGCAGTAGGGGTTAACAACTCTTGGCATGTCTGGTGTTTGTCTACTAATACGCTTGGCTTGGTGGATAAAACTGCTTCTCTTAAGTCGTCCCAATGCAAGATTTTGGAATCGGTCCTTCATTGGATGTCTCGGCATGCATACACATTTTTCTGCCTGTATCAGCACCTTTGTGTCTCTCTGTTCTCTCAGTGCTGGTATCCTCCACAATTTCTCCATCTCCAATATTGGTGTTGATTTCATTGCTCCTGTGATGACCCTAAGTGCCTGGTTTTGTACTTTATCCAGTTCTTGCAATGTGGTGTTTGATGCTGAGCACCATGCAGATGATCCATATTCTAAATGTGGGCGTATACTCTGTTGGTAAACTTTACTGAGTATTTTCCCACTCGCACCCCATGTGGTTCCACACAACCTTCTTAGAATAGCCAATTTCCTCCTTGCTTTTTGGGTTGCCTTATTTATCTGCTGTTTCCAAGATAGTTTGTTATCAAATGTAACTCCGAGATATGTAGCTTGTATGTCTTCTTTCACAGGCTCATTGTTTATGTAGATGGCTCCTGCTTTTTGTTTTGGGGAGAGTGTGAAAAGTGTAGTACTGCATTTGTCTGTATTGATGCTGATACACCATCTATTTGTCCATGAATTCAGTGCATTCATAGTTCTTTGTAGCAATTTGGAGGCCACTGTTGCATACTCCTCTGTGCACCACATTACCAAGTCATCTGCATACATTGCCACTTTGATGCCATGTGGTAGTTCAGTAACTAGGTCATTGATGTAGATCAGAAAAAGTGTTGGAGATAGTACCCCTCCCTGTGGAACGCCCTGGCGCAATAAGACCTTTTTACTCTTAAGATCATCCAGTTGCACTCTGGCTCTCCTGTTATGCAGGTATGCTTTCACCCATTTGTACATCCTGCTATTTACTCCATAATTTCTCAGTTTCTTCAAAAGCCCTTCCTTCCATACCTTATCAAATGCTTTCTTTAGGTCTATCCATGCAGCTAGTACCAGTTTCTTTTCTTGAAACGCATCTTCAATTTCCTGGGAAAGATAGGTTGCCTGATCTTCGGTAGAGTAACACTGTCTAAAGCCTGCTTGTTGTGGGACAAGGCGATTTTCACTTTCCAGGTACCACTGCAGTCTGAGATTGATTATACGTTCCATTGTTTTACACAAACAGCTTGTAAGGCTGATTGGTCTATAGCTGGATGTCATTGAACCATCTTTTCCTAGCTTTAGTAATGGTATCATAATTGCTTCTCTCCATGCCTGTGGCACTTGTGATCCAGCAAATGTTGATCTGCAGTAGTTTTGCTTTAGCTGCAGTTCCCAAGTTCTTAATCATTTCATTGGACACTCCATCACTGCCTGGTGACTTTTTCATTTTTAATTTGGATATTGCCAGCTGTAGCTCTCTTTGTGTAATGGGTATTTCCATGACTTCATGTGTGGTCTCTTCTTGTCTTGCATTTTGTTGTTTTAAACGGGTCTCTTGTCATTTCTCTAGGCTAATTTCAATATTATTGTCATTTGTAAAGGAGTCTGCAAAGTAATTTGCTGCATGTTTACCTGTTAGAATGTTTCCATCCTTCTTCAGTGTAATTTTGGTGTTCCTTTCTGTACCCTCATCATTCAGCTGTTTTACAAGCTTCCACACTTTTCTTGTGTCTCGTTCAAGATTCAAGGTCTCTGTTTTCTCTTTCCAGCTTCTCCGTCTGGCTTGTAGTTTAGCCCGTTGAAATTTGGCTTTAGCATGCTGGTAGTTATTGTGGTGTTCTTGGCAAGGGTTATTTTCTGCTTGCTTTCTAGATGTTTCCATGTCATTGTGCAGTTGCTCTAGTTTACTATTCCAGTATGGTTTGTAGTGTTTCTGTGCCCCTCTAGGTATTGTTTCACTGGCAGCTTGTATTATTAGTCTACTGAATTCATCAACTATTTTGTTGATGTCTCTATCTGTATTTATATCTTTAGTCAGTACACTGGTGTAGTGTTGATACATTTTCCAGTTTGCCTTTTTGTAATTCCATCTGGAGAGAGTGCTGCTCTCCCTGGCGGCCTCATTTTGCACCACTAAAAAGACAGGTCTGTGGTCGCTGCCTCCAAGTTGTTTCCCCACAATACGTGTGATATTCCAATCCAGGTCTGGTGAATGGAAAGCAAGGTCTGGTGTAGATGTGGTATGCCATGATCTGGAATAGAATGTTGGTGGATCTGTTGCTTGGTTTAAAAGTATAAGCCCATTGTCATCCTGCCAATTTTCAAGCTCTTCACCTCTCTTGTCCATATGTTCATAGCCCCAGCTCTGTGAATGGCTGTTAAAGTCTCCACATACAATTATTCTTTCTTTTAATGTAATTGTGTCTAGTGCTAGTGGGCGGTCACTCGGACAGTAGTAGTTAAGTAGATGGAAGTCTGTATTTCCTGTCCTGAGGTGCAGTATTTGATATTCCGCCCCATCCATATACACTTCAATCTGACATGCATTAATGTTGTTCCTTACAAGTGTCAGTATTCCGCCCTTTTGTCTGTTTTTTCTGTCAGATCGGTAGCACTGGGATCTCCTAATCTTCAAAGCTATGTCGTTGTTTAGATGGGTTTCCTGCAAACAGCATATGCTTATTTGTTCTTCATGCAGGATATTTTCTAATTCTATCTTTTTACTGTACCCATCTCTTTTGCTGTTGATGCCTTCAGCATTCCAGTGCATTATTTTGAGTGGTCATATTTTGGATTGGCCAGTAGCTCTATTCTCTCGCCCCCTGACTCCACAGAGCAGTTGAGAAGGACATCCAGTAATAGAGGTTGGGCCCTTACGAGGCTGAGGGCCCGGCGCTGGACCTGCCTGAGTGTCCATCACAGGGTGAGTGCCATATTGATTTGCGGTTATAGACATACTTCCATTTGCGTTGAGTACATGGCATCCTGATTGTTGTGCGCCTTTTGGCTGGTTGCCTCCGACTTCAGCATTGAACTTGCTAGAGTAGACTGTGGTCTTGGTCGGTTGTAGGAAGGCCTGGCCAGTCTTAGTTTTCAGTCCCTGGTGACTGTTAAGCCCCATCCCCACGACAAGGAGCTGGCCTTGATGAGGTAAAGCTAGATATAAAGCACAAAATGGTGACAGCTTAATTTTTTAAGCTTTTATTGCTCATCAGAATTGAAATATATTTTTTATATGTGTGCGCGTGCATCACACATTTGATAATTTTAAAGAAAAAAACAATAAAGCTAAAATCAGCAATTATAGAATGACAAAATTTGTGTTTTGAGAAAAGCTGACATATTTTCGATCTTTTAGCAGAAATCTGTGCAGTCAATTCCTCAAGATTTTATGTTAGCAAGTTTAGCAAATTTCTTAAAAAAAAAAAAAAAAAGCACAATTTTTTTTTTAGCAAAAATTATGTATCTCATGAAATGAAAACAAATTTGAAGAAGCTGGTGTTTTGATGTGGTAATTTTTGTGTTGGTATTGTAGTATAGTGTTAATGAGAATTACTTTGTATGCCATGGAAAGTATACTAACATCAAAACAAATAACACCAGGGCTAAAACTAAGAATAGTAACATGTGCTCAAATCTTCTCAATATTCTATGTATGGTGCAGAAACATGGACATTAGACAAGAAAACAGAACAGAGAATTAAAGCCTTTGAAGTGTGGATATATAGAAGAATAGGTAGAATTGGATGGAAGGAAAAGAAAACAAATGATGAAGTCTTAAAACAACTACAATTGAAAAGAGAACTACTAAGCACAATTCAAACAAGACAAATGCGATTTTTGGGCCATGTTAAAAGACACAACAGCCTACTAAAAGTAATCATGGAGGGGAAAATACAAGGTAAAAGAGGCAGACCAAAACTAACATGGACGAGTAACATCAAAAGATGGACAAGTCAGCCTATGACAATCTGCACCATCAAAGCAAGAGACAGAGTGGAATGGGGCTCCATGGTAGCCATCTTTCAATGTGGAGACGGCACTCAATGATGATGATGACTTTGTATTGACCCATTGGACGTGTAGTCCACCAGTATTTCTGCTTTCAGAATGTTTGTGCATAATTTTTCTTTGATTTCAACCCTTCTACCTGTCCATCCATTGAGAACCACTTGGTAGTAGTGCTACTCACAGCTCTTATAATCACAGGGGTACCTCTACCGCAGTACGGCTGAGACATGTCAAATCATGCCTTGAGATAATCAAATAATGTTCAAGCAAAGTAGTCTTCAAATTGAAACTAAGCTGCAAAATATCTTTCTAACATATTGATTGCTGTAGTGGTACTTTCTGACAAACCAATACATGTCTAACTCTTGATGTTACCTTTCAGTTTCAAGCTCTGTTATGAATTGCTTTCATATTTCCTATTTAGTCATTTTTAAAATTGTAATGTGTTATTAATATATCTCTTGTAAGGCAGCATTTGTAATAAAAGTTGTCAGTTTTTCTTTATTTCTGTTATCCTACTGCTTGTGCCATGTAGTATCACAGACAGGAGGATGTGTCATTTTCTGGCCTATGTTAGCTGTTTTGCTCGAGTTGTTGCCATGATGAATTTACTCTTGCCTCTTTGATTCCATCTAACCTATTTTTCCCTTTTGCTCTGTAATCTGTGTAAAACTAATTAAATTTAATACTTATATAATGTGGAGCCGCGATAGCTCAGTGGTTAGTGAACTGGACTACCACGGACAAGGGGTAGGGTTCAATCCCAACCGACGGCTTCCGGGTTCACCCAGCCTTAAATGGGTACCGGATTTTTTTCTGGGAAAGTAAAGCAGCACGGGCGTAATACTGACCACATTACCCCAAAAATCATGTGCTGAAGGTCTGTAATATATAGGGTCACTAACACCATATTTCCCTATACGCCACTTGGCGTGACGGGGGTACTTTACTTTTTTTTTACTTATATAATGTCTATTGTAATGTCTAATGTATTTTCCTTATATAATGTCTATTGTAATGTCTAGTGTGTTTTCCTTATATAATGTCTATTGTATTGACTAATGTGTTTTCCTTATATAATTTCTATTGTCATGTCTAATGTATTTTCCTTATATAATGTCTATTGTCATGTCTAGTGTGTTTTCCTTATATAATGTATATTGTCATGTCTACTGTGTTTTCCTTATATAATTTCTATTGTCATGTCGAATGTGTTTTCCTTATATAATGTCTATTGTAATGTCTAATGTATTTTCCTTATATAATGTCTATTGTCATGTCTAGTGTGTTTTCCTTATATAATGTCTATTGTCATGTCTAGTGTGTCCAATATCAATATTGGAGCATAGGTCTTCAACCATTATTTTCTAAACTGTTCTGTTTAGTCTCATTCTCCTACTACGGTCATTCAATATCATCTTCAACTACCTGTCTTCTCCAAATTCCTTTTGGTCTTTCTCTTTGTCTCTTCCTCTGGAGATTCCAAAAAAGTACCTGTCATGTAATACTCTCATTTGGCTTCTGCAATGTTTGTCCTATCAAGCACCATTGTCTGTTTAGTCCTATCTACTTTTGTTTGCCTGGTGCTTTCCTATAGTTCTAGTTAGTGATTTTATCCTGCCATTTCCATTCTTTTATTCAGTGCAAGCATGCATTAATGAAAGTCTGTATCTTCGTGACTGTCATTTTTGTTGATATGTTACTATGGTACAATATTTATTATAATGTTTAAATATGTCTCTATTGTAATTGTTTATTTATTAATCATTGTTGCAGGGCCAATCACATCTTCTCCATCAAGATCTCCACAGTACTTCCGACCACCATTAGAGCCAGTGTCCACCACGTCATTGTCTGCAAGTTCTAGTAATATATCATCAGTCCGTCACCTGGTTCAGGACCTGCTAAGGGAACAGTTTCAAGAACACCAGGAACAGCTGAAGACAGAGATCCGAGCAATGCTTGGACATCCTGGATATAATGTATGCAGTCCTCTGGACAATCTCACAAATTATTTCTCATTATTGTCAAGCTTGACCCCGCTGTAACTTATCTGCCGTGACATCTACTGTTTCTCTCTATCCAATACAAGATGTTAAGCATCTGAAGCAGTCAATCCCAATTTGTCTTTGACATATTGCACCAACTCTTCCAGGTCTTCCTCTCTCTGGTTTACCTGGAATTATGCCAACCATATTTATCTTCTTTAGATCATTATGCCACTTTACATGACCTAAATGTTTTATTATTTCATTGCTTTTAAGGGGAGTTGGTAGTCTAGAGGAATGATATCGGCATCTGGACAGGAAAGTCCTGGGTTCAGTTCTCACCACAGGTGGTCAACATTTTTCAAAAGTCTAACTCCTGGTATATCTTCATGTGGTATATCTTCATGACACTCATGCACATTGAAGAACCCTTCGTGCTGAAGTCGAATGTGTTGGGCCGAAAGGCACAAATATAACAGTTATACTGCAAACCACAACACAGACACACCCACTTAACGTCCTTTTAAGGGCGGATGATGAAGAGGAATTTTCTAGTCTAGCAGAATACTCTAGAATACTTTAGTTATTGGGCAAATGCAAGCAAACAAGAACCCTTGGCAGTTAAAGCCAAAAAGAGTAGGCAAAAAGAAAATGGCCACTGTCCAGGCAAAAAACTATTAATAAAATCTATCCATCCATACCACTGACGCATATATTGTGGCTATGCTGTAAAACTAGCGACAACACATACACGCCCATTTAACGTATGAACACTAAGAAGAAAAAGATTGTTTTTAAGTTCTTATCAACCAAATTTATGAGGATTTTTCAGCAGATCTATGGTAGTTCATGTATCGCAGCTACATATTACTGTGAACAAAATACAGGCTTATAAGAAAACCTAAGTTTTATTTCAATATCAATTCATTGCCACATGTTGTGCTGTTGTTTTCATTACTGTGTTCAATCTTTTGATGTTGTGCTGTTGTTTTCATATTTTCATTACTGTGTTCAATCTTTTGATGTTGTGCTGTTGTATTCATTACTGTGTTCAATCTTTTGATGTTGTGCTGTTGTTTTCATGTATTCATTACGGTGTTCAATGTTTTGATGTTGTGCTGCTGTTTTCATTACTGTGTTCAATCCTTTGATGTTGTGCTCATCATAGGTTTCGAGGTAATGGAAGAAGATAATCTGACATTCCTTTCCTTTTTGGCAGTGACTTTACTAGTCAGTGACCGCAGCCATTGTCTCTACCCTTTAGGTTATCTGCCTACCATGGTACAGTATGTACCATAACCAGTAATAACTTCTTGCTGCTTCTACAGCTTCCAAGGTTTCATGTATCACTTCTCCGGAGACTAAACAGATGATTTACCTTGCCCAAGAGTGTCCCAGAGACTAGCAGAGACATTTTACTTCTCTTGATTTAAATTGCTACCTGTAATTGCTTCTAAAAATCTTCAAAATCATCATTTTTAAAAATTGTTCTTTAGAATTTGAATATAAACTAGTTAATTATAGAGACTGAACAGTGAAATTACATTTTAATCTATTATTTCAGCACCTAATAATATATCTTTCTCCTTATTTGTTGCCATCTAGACACATGGAACCACACAGACCACAAATTCAACCAGTCTTCCAAACCAGGGTAACCCTGGGATATTTCATGCAGAGTTTATCAGGAACCTCATCAGAGAAGAACTAGAGGATGTGAAGGATTTTATCCACAAAGAGTTCTGGTGTGTGCAGATAGAACTCATAAAACAGGTCTTCCAACTGCAGGTATGTACTTTGTCTCTTAATGGACTTGGGTGTTTTCATGAAAATTAAATAAGTTTTAAAAACACTAACGCATTCTCTAAGTCATTCTGTCAAAGATCATTCATGAATTAAAGAATTTAATAATGCAAGTTAACCTTTCAAAACATCTTCACACAGCGATATAAAATTCTATTCATATGGGTTCCCAAAACACACACACTCACAATTCTGGCACTTTTAACAAGACTAGATTCTAAGACAAAGTTATGTTCTTTGTCTTAAATATTATTTCAATTTTTCTGCATGTATTTTCATTTTCTTTGGAATCCTCTAGTGTATTATGTTCTTAAGGTATGGCATTGATACCGGATCTTCTTTGAGAACACCCAATTACAATGTCTTCTTTCTACTAGTCTGCCAATTACCTTTACTCTCGTTGTGTTTTTGGGGTAAGGTTAATTAATACTCCACACACTTTGTTTCTCCACATATTTTACTTATTCACGTCTGACTTTCAGTTCCTCTTTCATTTTTTTTTTTCATTGAGTGCCGTCTTCTCATCGAAGGCTGGCTACCATGGAGCGTCATTCCGCTCTGTCTCTTGCTTTTATGGTGCAGGTTGCCAGAGGCTGACTTGTCCATCTTTTGATGTTACTCGTCCACGTTAGTCTTGGTTTGCCTCTTTTACATTGTGTTTTTCCTTCCAAGATTACTTTTAGTAGGCTGTTGTGTCTTTTAACATGCCTTTTTCGTTACTTTACAAATATTTTACAAGAATTGCAAGAAACAGAAGAAGCATTTAGTTGTCATAGTTTAGTTGTGTTATGACTTTCATCGGGCTGCATTATCTGCCCCTCTCAGCCTAGCACATCAAACTTCAGCACATCAAACACATCAAACTTCAGCACCATATTTCTTTACAACCAAGTTTGTCTTCAATTTTCACTCTCTTACCCAGACTCTCTTGTCTGTTTCCAGGGCTGCTCTGGGGTAAGATTTTTATCATTTATTGTTCACTGATCCTGACAAAAGTCATATATTAGTTGCTAATTGCTTTCAGCCCGTATGCTGTCCCTATGACTGAGACAAACATATCAAACAAAACCATCTGGACAAAGTTTGTGAAGGACATATACACAATCTTCTTATCAGTAACAATATGACTATGTTATGTTCACATATGATAATACAGAACAGTGTGTTAATAATTTATTGTCAAATTTTTATTCATGCCACTAATTTTAAATATTTTATCTTAAATATTCATAATCTCTGTTTAAATATTTAAAAAAAACCAATTGAAAGAATAAATTGATGTATCTGTGTTATTACCATTTTTTACAGAAAAAAATGGAGGCAGGATTGGCAGAGTGTGCAATCAACCCTATACTTCTGGATGAAATTGATAGACTAAGAGAGGAAAATGATCGATTGAAGAAGACATTTTAATATGAGTTACATATGAGTCATGTCTTCATTTTAATATGAGTCATGTCTTCATTTTAATATGAATTACATATGAGTCATGCGAGAGAGAAAAGATTAGCAAGAGATCAAAGGTGAACAAATAACAGTCTGTGAGAAATTCCACCAAGACAAAACAAAAATAGTGACTATCCATTACAACCAACCTTTGATGTGGAAATCAATAAGCAGTCTGACTTTATATGTAAATGCAACAACTGCTGAGACCATCTGTGGTGTTTGTATCACTGATTGTGTTCTTTTAGTGTGTGAACATTGAGTCAATAAATATATGTTTTGGTTATGTACATGAGATTATATGGGCAAAAATAACTGAAGTGTATATTTTTGTTTGAGAGACAATATGATAAAATGAGTATATTTGTAGTGTGAGGTTGTATGATAAAATGATGGGGTCTGCTTGTGGAGTAGCAACTGTAACATATAGCAAGATTGTATGATAAAGTGATAGAGTTTGGTTGTGGAGTAACAACTGTAATGTATAACATGACTATGATAAGTGGTGGAATCTGTACTCAGTATAACTTGTAATGAAACCATATGATTGGGTAACAGTATGTTTTGTAACTTTCATACTTGATATATTGTGCATATAGCTATAGCTGAGTCCGCCTGCCACATTTAATACATGTTCTTTGAATTGGTGCATGAGAAAGTGTAAGATAGTGATAGTCTAAACTGTGTACATCAGTAACTGTGTACAAGAAATGTTTTTATGTCAAAGTCTGTACATCACTGATATTGAACATCAGTGACTTTGTACAAGAAATGTCTTATCTGACAGTCTGTATTTCACTAATATTGTATTTATAATTTGTGTACATGAGGCAAACATTCCTGTCTTTATGACAGGGAATATAAAGGTAAACATTCTATTGTTAGTTAGTCATCGGGTTTCCCTCATTGCACATCAAACAGCTGTCTGTAAGTGCTCAGATCTTCTCCACAGAAATTCCTCTAGAGTGACACAATACACTAGTTTACAAGTCCTCCCCACATTCTCTTCACAGATCCTCTGAATTTAGGCTACATTTTTCTTGACTAACATGAAAATCTGGGAGTTGCACCAGTGCTGCAGATTCACGAACAGCATCGAAGTCTTTATCATCTCACCCTTCTTTTCGAGTATACAGCTGAGTCTGTGGTACATGATTGTCCATTATTATGATGTAGCACACACAACGTTGTCAATAATGGATCTCTACCCCCTGCTACCCAACAATGCTTGGTTTCCTCTAATGACCGCAGCCAGAGGCATGAACACCAAAGTGAATCGCAGAATCCTTAAAGCTGAGCCTTTTGTTGACTTGGCACAACAATCTATTGAAGGAGCTCAAAGTAGTCAGCACCGAACAAATCCAGCGGCGGTTATTGAACAGCTCGCAATGTCATGATGTAATACGTACATAGACTTCTTTACTGAGAAAAGTCATCTACACACTGCCTAATTCACTAAAAAAGGACAGCTGCCAGGTGCATGAACTCCGTACCAGCATGAATCCGTTAAGCGGAACTTCCAATTGATTTTAATGCAGCGATCTACATTAGAGAGCTGAAATTAATCAGTTTCCAAATACAGATCTTGCAGCGGTTGATGGAACACAAACTCTATTCTACCGCCTTGGAACCTAACTCAATGAGTTTCAAGTGTTACACATCATCATATTTTGAAGCCATGTTATTGAAGATAGTAAAACAGCTACGTAATCTCACAACTGTTTCATATCTATTATATCGAAGCTACTCTCTATGAAAACTAGCTGCAAGAGAACCAACTGTAATAGTTGTGTGTGTTTATTGATTTAATTTTTGCATTTATGTCTCACTTGCTATCATTTCTTCATTTGGTCTCTTTTGTCATTTCTTTATCTGGTCTCACTTAGAATTATTTCTATATATGTATAGCCTCACATTGTGTAATTTCTCCACCTTTCATTTGGTGTCACTTCTCTATCCCTGCCTTTTCCTTAGTGTTATTTCCCCATTTCAGTCTCACTTGGTGCAATTCATGAACAAGCCATTCCAGTCTCACTTGAAGTTATTTCTTTGTAAGACAACTCCCATCAGACATTCTAGATGTGTACACAACCAACAAACTATTGATATCAATGTACATACTTTCTCACCATCTACTGAACACCTATGGTTTGTCAAGACTCACTGCGATGTCAGCTCAAGCAACGAACAATTTTCATTCCTTCCTCACTTTGTTCATTTCTACCACACTTATTATCATATTGTCATTCCAGTCTACCTTGATATAAATCTCCATTCCAAACTCATTTCTTCTAATGTCTCACTATTTATGTTCTCTTATAGCTGTATATTACATTCTGGTTTTTTAAACTGCTCATCTCAAATTTACTCCTCTCTCATTCTCCCAATCATGTAGTTCTAGCTTTACTCTAATTACCTTTTTTTCTTCTTGTTTTACTCTAATTACCCTTCTTTCTTCTTGTTTTACTCTAACTGTCCTTCTTTCTTGTTTTACTATAATTACCCTTCTTCTTTCTTGTTTTACTATAATTACCCTTCTTCTTTCTTGTTTTACTCTAACTGTCCTTCGTTCTTGTTTTACTCTAACTGTCCTTCTTTCTTGTTTTACTCTAATTACTCTTGTTCTTTCTTGTTTTACTCTAATTACCCTTCTTCTTTCTTGCTTTACTCTAACTGTCCTTCTTTGTTGTTTTACTCTAACTGTCCTTCTTTCTTGTTTTACTCTAATTACCCTTCTTCTTTCTAGTTTTACTCTAACTATTTTTCTTCTTTCTAGTTTTACTCTAATTACCCTTCTTCTTTCTTGTTTTACTCTAACCCTTCTTCTTTCTTGTTTTACTCTAACTGTCCTTCTTCTTTCTTGTTTTACTCTAATTACCCTTCTTCTTTCTTGTTTTACTCTAATTACCCTTCTTTTTTTCTTGCTTTACTCTAACTGTCCCTCTTCTTTCTTGTTTTACTCTAACTGTCCTTCTTCTTTCTTGTTTTACTCTAACTGTCCTTCTTTCTTGTTTTACT
Organism: Megaustenia siamemsis; assembly: GCA_032433765.1. NCBI lineage: Eukaryota > Metazoa > Mollusca > Gastropoda > Stylommatophora > Ariophantidae > Megaustenia > Megaustenia siamemsis. The sequence continues at coordinate 3,078,465 of JAVIAB010000125.1, read as the reverse complement.
CTTAACTGTCCTTCTTCTTTCTTATTTTACTCTAACTGACCTTCTTTCTTGTTTTACTCTAACTGTCCTTCTTCTTTCTTGTTTTAATCTAACTGTCCTTCTTTCTTTGTTTTACTCCAACTGTCCTTCTTCTTTCTTGTTTTACTCTAACTGTCCTTCTTCTTTCTTGTTTTACTCTAACTGTCCTTCTTTCTTGTTTTACTCTAACTGTCCTTCTTTCTTGTTTTACTCTAACTGTCCTTCTTTCTTGTTTTACTCTAACGGTCCTTCTTTCTTGTTTTACTCAAACTGTCCTTCTTCTTTCTTGTTTTACTCTAACTGTCCTTCTTTCTTGTTTTACTCTAACTGTCCTTCTTTCTTGTTTTACTCTAACTGTCCTTCTTTCTTGTTTTACTCTAACGGTCCTTCTTCTTTCTTGTTTTACTCTAACTTCCTTCTTCTTTCTTGTTTTACTCTAACGGTCCTTCTTTCTTGTTTTACTCTAACTGTCCTTCTTCTTTCTTCTTTTACTCTAACGGTCCTTCTTTTTTGCTTTACTCCAACTGTACTTCTTTTTTCTTGTTTTACTCTAACGGTCCTTCTTTCTTGTTTTACTCTAACTGTCCTTCTTCTTTCTTGTTTACTCTAACTGCCCTTCTTCTTTCTTGCTTTACTCTAACGGTCCTTCTTTCTTGCTTTACTCTAACGGTCCTTCTTTCTTGTTTTACTCTAATGGTCCTTCTTCTTTCTTGTTTTACTCTAACGGTCCTTCTTTCTTGTTTTACTCTAACTGTCCTTCTTCTTTCTTGTTTTACTCTAACTGCCCTTCTTCTTTCTTGCTTTACTCTAACTGCCCTTCTTTCTTGCTTTACTCTAACGGTCCTTCTTTCTTGTTTTACTCTAATGGTCCTTCTTCTTTCTTGTTTTACTCTAACTACCCTTCTTCTTTCTTGTTTTACTCTAACTGTCCTTCTTTCTTGTTTTACTCTAACGGTCCTTCTTTCTTGCTTTACTCTAACGGTCCTTCTTCTTTCTTGTTTTACTCTGACTGTCCTTCTTCTTTCTTGCTTTACTCTAACTGTCCTTCTTCTTTCTTGCTTTACTCTAACTGTCCTTCTTCTTTCTTGCTTTACTCTAACTGCCCTTCTTCTTTCTTGTTTTACTCTAGCTGTCCTTCTTTCTTGTTTTACTCTAACTGTCCTTCTTTCTTGTTTTACTCTAACGGTCCTTCTTCTTTCTTGTTTTACTCTAACTGTCATTCTTCTTTCTTGTTTTACTCTAACGGTCCTTCTTTCTTCTTTTACTCTAACTGTCCTTCTTCTTTCTTCTTTTACTCTAACGGTCCTTCTTTTTTGCTTTACTCCAACTGTACTTCTTTTTTCTTGTTTTACTCTAACGGTCCTTCTTTCTTGTTTTACTCTAATGGTCCTTCTTCTTTCTTGTTTTACTCTAACTACCCTTCTTCTTTCTTGTTTTACTCTAACTGTTCTTCTTCTTTCTTGTTTTACTCTAACGGTCCTTCTTTCTTGCTTTACTCTAACGGTCCTTCTTTCTTGTTTTACTCTAATGGTCCTTCTTCTTTCTTGTTTTACTCTAACTACCCTTCTTCTTTCTATTTTACTCTAAAGGTCCTTCTTTCTTGCTTTACTCTAACTGTCCTTCTTCTTTTACTCAAACTGTCCTTCTTCTTTCTTGTTTTACTCTAACTGTCCTTCTTCTTTCTTGTTTTACTCTAACTGTCCTTCTTCTTTCTTGTTTTACTCTAACTGTCCTTCTTTCTTGGTTTACTCTAATTACCCTTCTTCTTTCTTGTTTTACTCTAATTACCCTTCTTCTTTCTTGCTTTACTCTAACTGTCCCTCTTCTTTCTTGTTTTACTCTAACTGTCCTTCTTCTTTCTTGTTTTACTCTAACTGTCCTTCTTCTTTCTTGTTTTACTCTAACTGTCCTTCTTTCTTGTTTTACTCTAACTGTCCTTCTTTCTTGTTTTACTCTAACTGTCCTTCTTCTTTCTTGCTTTACTCTAACTGTCCTTCTTCTTTCTTGTTTTACTCTAACTGCCCTTCTTCTTTCTTGCTTTACTCTAACTGCCCTTCTTCTTTCTTGCTTTACTCTAACTGTCCTTCTTCTTTCTTGTTTTACTCTAACGGTCCTTCTTTCTTGTTTTACTCTAATGGTCCTTCTTTCTTGTTTTACTCTAACTGTCCTTCTTCTTTCTTGTTTTACTCTAACGGTCCTTCTTTCTTGTTTTACTCTAACTGTCCTTCTTTCTTGTTTTACTCTAACTGTCCTTCTTCTTTCTTGTTTTACTCTAACTGCCCTTCTTTTTTTTCTTGCTTTTCTCATTTTTTTTTCTCTTGCACATGTAAATACACTTTCTTTGCATTCTTGTCTTTTTACTTCTTATTTGAATCATGGCATGACTATTTTATTTGAGCTAAACTTGTATAAAATTTCAGACATTTGTTACAATTATAAATACAGTCATGGATGTGTTTCAACTGATAAAATATTGTATCCCATAAATGTTCCTGACAAAATAAAGTTAATTGCTAAGTGAGGTGATTTCTTTATTTGTAATGGGAGAAACTGTGATTTCTTCATTTGTAATGGGAGAAACTGTGATTTCTTCATTTGTAATGGGAGAAACTGTGATTTCTTCATTTGTAATGGGAGAAACTGTGATTTCTTCATTTGTAATGAGAGAAACTGTGATTTCTTCATTTGTAATGGGAGAAACTGTGATTTCTTCATTTGTAATGAGAGAAACTGTGATTTCTTCATTTGTATTGAGAGAAACTGTGATTTCTTCATTTGTATTGGGAGAAACTGATTTCTTCATTTGTAATGAGAGAAACTGTGATTTCTTCATTTGTATTGAGAGAAACTGATTTCTTCATTTGTATTGGGAGAAACTGTGATTTCTTCAAACAATAATTATCAGCATGCTAAAGCCAAATGTCAATGGGCTAAACTACAAGCCAGACGGAGAAGCTGGAAAGAGAAAACAGAGTCCTTGAATCTTGAACAAGACACAAGAAAAATGTGGAAGTTTGTAAAACAGCTGAATGATGAGGATACAGAAAGGAACACCAAAACTACGCTGAAGAAGGATGGAAACATCCTGACAGGTAAGCAAGCAGCAAATCAATTTGCAGACTCCTTTGCAAATGACACAATATTGAAATTAGCCTAGAGAAGCGACAAGAGACCCGTTTAAAACAACGAAATGAAAGACAAGAAGAGACCACACATGAAGTCATGGAAATACCCAGTACACAAAGAGAGCTAGAGCTGGCAATATCCAAATTAAAAGTGAAAAAGTCACCAGGCAGTGATGGAGTGTCGAATGAAATTATTAAGAACTTGGTAACCGCAGATAAAGCAAAACTACTGCAGATCTACAACATTTGCTGGATCACAGATAGAGTGCCACAGGCATGGAGAGAAGCAATTATGATACCATTACTAAACCAGGAAAAAATGGTTCGACGACATATTGGCTATAGACTAATTAGCCTTACAAGGTATTTGTGTAAAACAATTGAATGTATAATCAATCTCAGACGGCAGTGGTACCTGAAAAGTGAAAACCTCCTTGTGCCACACCAAGCAGGCTTTAGACAGTGTTACTCTACTGAAGAGAAGGCAACCTATTTTTCCCAGGAAATTGAGGATGCATTCCAAGAAAAGAAACTGGTACTAGCAGCATGGATAGACCTAAAGAAAGCATTTGATAAGGTATGGAAGGAAGGGCTTTTGAAGAAACAGAAATTACGGAGTAAATTGCAGGATGTACAAATTGGTGAAAGCATACCTGCATAACAGGAGAGCCAGAGTGCAACTGGGTGGTCTTAATAGTAAGGTATTACTGCGCCAGGGTGTCCCAAAGGAGGGGTACTATCTCCATCACTTTTTCTAGTCTACATCAATGACCTAGTTACTGAACTACCACATGGTATCAAACTGGCAATGTATGCAGATGACTTGGTAATGTGGTGCACAGAGGAGTATGCAACAGTGGCCTCCAATTTGTTGCAAAGAGCAATGAATGCACTGAGTTCATCGACAAATAGATTGTGCATCAGCATCAGTACAGACAAATGCAGTACTACATTTTTCACTCTCTCACCAAAACAAAAAGCAGGAGCCATCTACATAAACAATGAACCTGTGAAAGAAGACATACAAGCTATGTATCTCAAGAGTTACATTTGACAACAAACTATCTTGGAAACAGCAGATAAATAAGGAAACCTAAAAAGCAAGGAGGAAGTTGGCTATTCTAAGAAAGCTGTGTGGAACCACACGGGGTGCGAGTGGGAAAATACTCAGTAAAGTTTACCAACAGCGTATAAGCCCACATTTAGAATATGGATCATCTGCTTGGTGCTCAGCATCAAACACCACACTGCAAGAACTGGACAAAGTACAAAACCAGGCACTTAAGGTCATCACAGGAGCAATGAAATCAACACCAATATTGGAGATGGAAAAATTGTGGAGAATACCGGCACGGAGGGACACAAAGGTGCTGATACAGGCAGAATAATGTTCATGCATGCCGAGACATCCAATGAAGGAACAATTCCAAAATCTTGCATTGGGACGACTTAAGAGAAGCAGTTTTATCCACCAAGCCAAGCGAATTTGTAGACAAATACCAGACATGCCAAGAGTTGTTAAACCCCTTCTGCCCATACCAGAACAGACTCCCTGGACAGATGAATCAGGATTATCAGTACAAATACAGACAGAAGTGAAGGGATAGTTGACAAAGAGGAACAGAATAGTCTACAGCGTAAAATAATAACTCTCAGTTTCTTGGGTGAAGAATATCCACAAGACCTATGGATTCGTGTGTACACAGATGGATCACCACAGAATGCAGTAAAGAATGGGGGAGCATTTACATACATAGAGTACCCAAATAACACTAGGAATATGAATAAAATAGCAACAGGGAAATATTGTCACAATTACGATGCAGAAATCCGAGCAATAAAGTTGGCAATAGAAAAACTGCTGAACAGTAATCTTAGCCCACATCCTGTAGTGTTTTTGACTGATGCAAGATCAGTACTCCAGCCACTACAATCCAGAAAATTACCACATCTGCAGACCTTATTGACTGAACTCTGCAAGCACCACAGGGTTGCCCTGCAGTGGATCCCATCTCACTGTGGAATACCAGGAAATGAGAAAGCAGATCAGTTGGCAAAGGAAGATTCAACAGGCACACAGCTAGATCCACCAGTTACATACCATCATAAGAAACAGATAATCAATTCAATCAGAAGACCATAAGCCCCAATCATGATGCCTTTCATAATATGAATAGATGTGAATAAGTTATCATTATACGCCTCAGAACAGGACACAATCGACACCATAGTTACATGTATACAGTGGGTGGGTGGGCGGACGGATGGACGAAATCCCTTTCAGATGTTAAATTTAAAACAGGCAGTTGAGTTATTCTTAAAAGTTCACGTAAGTATAGACTTGCTGGTCAAACTACAGTAGTAATATTGCGTCATACTCGAGATTAACCAAGAGCCGATACTAGTAGACATGACATCTAACGGTAAAACCCACACTACACTTTAGCCAGATCTTACAACTATAGCGGTTCCCATAAACTGTACTTCAGACACCCCCCCCCCCCCTTTTGTTTTTGCAAGGCTGAAATCTTTTTCTTTTTTTTTTGGGGGGGGGGGGGGGAAGCTAATAGCATCACTCTTGACTCTACAATCAGGCTGGAAGGAAATGTTTGTTATTTGATTTTTTTTTTTTTTTTATACATGTGCAAAACATGACCACTCACAGCAGAGTTACAGAAGAAAATACAAGATATGGAAAACGATGTTTTCGTTAGGTTTGGTACCGGGACGAAAAAAGCCACATTCTGCATGTGGACATTGGTCGAAAAGTACACAGAAGTAAACAAATGTATGTGTCTGCTTCATAAACTACACCATAACCGTTTTGATAGAATACACCATAAACAACTTATAAACTGCCTAAAAGATATACATCTAGATGACACAGACATACGACTAATATGTAATTTATACTGGGGGCAACCAGCAATAATAAAATATAACAAAGAAAACTCTACACCCATTGATATAAAAAGAGGAGTAAGACAAGGATACAACCTATCACCAAGCTTCTTTAATCTGTATACTGAACAAATCTTTAAAAACATCAGAGAGATGCCAGGCCTAAACATCAATGGAAAGATAATCAATAACCCAATGTATGTTCATGATACTGCATTACTAGCCGAAAATCCTAAATATCTACAATAATTACTTAATTAAGTAAACATGCCATGCAAAACATATGGATTAGATATGAATATCAAAATTATTAAAACAATTTTCATAAACAAAGACAATACTCAAAACCCACAAGTGGATATCAAAGTTGAAGGAATAGACCTGGAGACAGCTCAGAACTACAACTATCTTGGACATACTATAACCAGTAATGGGAAATGTACAACTGAAATAAACAAACGAATAGGAATGGCAAAAAGTAATGTTAATGCAATGAAAATATACTAACATCAAAACAAATAACACCAGGGCTAAAGTTGAGAATAGCAAAATGTTATATCTTCTCAACATTCCTATATGGTGGAGAAACATGGACACTAGACAAGAAAACAGAATAGAAAATTGATGCCTTTGAAATTCGGATTTTTAGAAGAATGGGAAAAATTAGATGAAAAGAAAACAAACGATGATCATGAAGTCTTAAAACAACTAAAAATGAAAAGAGAACTACTAAACACATCTCTAACAAGACACGTGACATTTATGGAGCACGTTAAAAGACATAGCAGCCTACTAAAATTAATCTAGACGAGTAACATCAAATGATGGACAAGTCAACCTATGAGAACCTGCACTGTCCAAAGCAAGAGACAGCGAAATGGTAGTCGATGGGAGCCCACTTTCAATGCGGAGACGGCACTCAATGATGATAACGACGGTTTTGTGCATCGTGTCATGAATGCAAAAGTTAGCAAAAGGATACAACAAGCAATCGGAGTACATGGTGATCTTTTGACTGTTGTAAAAAAAAGATAAGTGAAGTGGTCTGGCCTCGTAGCTCGATCATCCGGCCTGACAAAGACCATTCTGTGCGGAGCTGTAAACGCGGAAGAATAAGAGTTAGATAGTGAAAGAGATGGGGAAATAATATCAAAACATGGACAGTCCTCGACTCCGCAGATTTACAAAGAATGACAGTGGTTGGGGGGGGGGGGTGTAAAGGTAAGACACCGGGCTCTAGGTAAGAAGGTCCCGGTTTCGGTCGGTTTCCACCACAGGCGGTTGAAAATTATAATTTTTTTTTTTTATTTCGTGGTATCTTCGGGGCGTTAGCTCACGTTAAAGAAACCTTGACGGTTGACAATCGAAAAGAGTAGGCCAGAAATGGCTGCATTTTCTGCGGACAATGGGAACAAATCTACGTAAAAAACTATAGACTATGAACTATCTATCTATTGTCCTTTCGAGCCGAAGATAGGGCAGAACCACAATCTCAAAAACAGACACCTTGCGTGCCAAAATGGCACATATTGCAGAGATCACTGCTCTAAATATGGCGCTGTTTCCATAACAATACTTTTTACAATGACAGCTTGTCAAGCCATCGATCAACCTCCTTAGTCGCCTCTTACGACATGCCTGGAAGGTCACAGTGTCACTATTCTTTACCTCCCTCATAATGAGGCCCCGGCAACACACGGGATAATGAACTATCAACATAAAAACTACATAAATATGAGAGTACCCCTGAAGTCGGAGAATATCTGCCTGTATGGCGGGAGACACCTGAGCACATAGCTGTCAGTGTCAAAAATAGAAAAAAAGTGGCATTCACGCAAAATTCAGCCCCTCAGGACTTTGCTAGCGACGTAAAGTTGGCGAACGGAAGCAACAAATGAATGACTCAAGATAGAGATACATGAAAAAGGTTGATAAGATGGACATTAGCTCCCCAAAGATTCCCAGAATTCTGCTAGACGATGTGGATAATGGGTGAGCATGGCTGTTGAGGTTATTTTCATTTGCAACTTAATTTGTAATCAAAACTAAGTCCCAAACACCTCGTTGCGACTGCGCTAGAAAGCGACCTTTATTATTCAGTCCTGTAAGTGGATTAATGACAGCAAAGATAAACAGAAAAAGCTTTGGCACGAACCAGAAATTAGCACACTTAGGGAATATATAGTTTTTTTTTTTTTTTTAAACCGTTATATGAACTAAAGGACAGGTAGGGGGACCCTACAGACAACAACGGTTTGAGAACCTTTTAACACCTACACTTTATGTGATCATGATCTAAATTTAGATTACGGGAATTTCAATTTGGCTACAATGTCAACACAACAACATGAGAAAATAGCTTAGTACATTTGTGACTTTTTGTGATCAATGTCAACACAACAACATGAGAAAATAGCTTAGTACATTTGTGACTTTTTGTGATCAATGTCAACACAACAACATGAGAAAATAGCTTAGTACATTTGTGACTTTTTGTGATCAATGTCAACACAACAACATGAGAAAATAGCTTAGTACATTTGTGACTTTTTGTGATCAATGTCAACACAACAACATGAGAAAATAGCTTAGTACACTTGTGACTTTTTGTGATCAATGTCAACACAACAACATGAGAAAATAGCTTAGTACATTTGTGATTTTTTGTGATCAATGTAATAAACTATAAACCTATGATTTCAATGCCCATTTTTGTTTATACTGTTTACAATTGTAGACAAACATTGCTATTATAAATTATAGTAGTTATTTATTACTATCACCAGTATAATTTACAGCTATTATTAGTCTATTACTGGTAACAGTCACTTAAAGTATATTGAGTATTTACAACTATTTTGGTAGTAATTAATACTTTTTTATTATATCAGTGTGCAGATATTTGAGATACTATCCGATATCGTCTGTGATTCATTTTGAACAAGTTTTAAATGTGTGTGATAACACCAACATAACATAACTATGACTATGATAACTAAACTAAAACTATGACCTTGTTTACAATCAAATGTTTGTAATCCACTAACCTTGATCTTGTGGCATTAGTTTCTAGTCATGTAAGTGCAGTGGAGTAACTATGTTTCAAATATTTTGTCTATTTTTCAATCTTTATGGTAAATTTGAAGTGCAAATTTAATCTTTGGTGCCACACTTGATTCCAAATCTCTATATAAGAATAAAACTTACATCACGTATTAATTTAATTGATGTTTTATCTACCAACGAAGGACATACATTCATAATTATTACTGACTATTATTCATTGTTTTATATATCGTCATCATCAAGTACCGTGCCTGCTGGCGTAGGTGATCATGCCTCCACAATTTTTTATCTGGACAGTTATTTATCATTTCTGTTGTTGACCTTCTGCCAAGCCATTCTCTTAAGCTGTCTGGTATCTTTTCTCTTTGCTTCCCTCTATTTCTTCGTCCCTCAATTTTCCCAGTTGTTACAATACATTCCAGTTGTTCTCTTCTCATTACATGGCAAAAAATGATGATTGTTTCTTCCTAATATTGGAAATTAGCTCTCTTTTTGCTTTGACCTCTTTCAGAACATTTTCATTACTCTTCTTAACTGTCCATGGTATTCTCAACATTCTTCTGTAAAACCAGATTTCTACAACCTCCATTAGAGGAACGCAGTAGACAGTACAATCTGTGGCTGCCCTGCTGCCTTGCAGGTAAGCTCGGGAAAGTAAAAGTACTAAAAGGCTAAGGGAGGGTACCCTGAAGTAAAACCCCACTGCCTTGTGGGTGAAACATTTTAGTCAAAGGCTAGCGGAGTCAACGGTAAACAAACCGACGGAAGGCAACAGAAAACCACCGTCGTAATTTCTGTGTACAATCGTGAATCGCCACAACAATAGATTTCACTACAACAACGTTAAGGGGGATTCCAATGGAATACCATCATTTGGTAGGGGACATCGTGTGCTAAAGGTGATACCCAATCGTTATCAAGCTACTGTAGGCAAGATAAAAGTAAAACAGACTCTGAAGATAGGTACTTGGAATTTTATATATAATAAATGTGATTTTATTATTACTGTTACATTACAGTATGTACTACATGTCATTACCGTAAGGTTATATCTTTCATTTTTGCTGTTATTTTTATTAGAAAATCATGTCAAATTAAATAATGTAATAAGTGAATGCTGACTTCTTTGTTTCTAACTAGATCTCCCTCTTCTATTGTCATGTACAATGTCTTTTTTTTATCTTTGAAGTCTTGAAACCACCTTCTTCTTGGTCTGCCCCTGAAGCGTTGCCTAGGAACCATGCATTCTATGATTGGTTTTTCCACCCTGCTGTGTCATTTGACATGACCATAGTATTTTAATGTCCTCAAAGTGTATAAAATAGACAAGAAATTGATCTTAAGCAACTAAACCTAAAGATAGACTAGACAGACTACAACGTTTCTGGCAAAAGCCTTCTTCTGGTACAAAACAACATAAATTGATACTTTAAATGTAATGTGAAGCAATTTATTTATGTGGCATTATTTTATACTTTTAATTTCTATTTTGTAAAAACTCAATATTTACGTTATGCAGAGCCATGTCAAATTCACAAGTAGATACTGGCAGAATTATTTAATTGATTGTAGTGTAAAAAATAATTTGAAAAGAAGATTCACTCAAGTTTGTAAAACTTGGTTACATTAACTAAACACATAAGCGCACATGCATGGCATGCACACACACACACAAAGTTTGTCTGTGTGTTTCGTGTCTGATACAACTACTAAGCAATAGCAGGAAATTGGTTCATTTGAAGGAAAATGTTACAGAAAGATAATAAACACCTTGGGTAGTAGAAAAGAAAAATGAAAACATTAAAAACAGTGAAATGAACTGACTTACAATACAATATCACAGGAAAATGAAATATCTTGGCCATAATTTAGACAGCGTGGTCTAGAAAAAAATAATGGAAATGGATAACATGCTTCCAGGAAAATAATAAAAGTGTAGACTAAGAAGAAGTCTTTCAGGACAAAAGAGACTTTGAACTTCACAACAGATTCTTGAGATCTCACAGGTTTCAGACGTTTGAGATCTGGCTGGAGAGATTCCTTCAGATGGACTGTGATGAGGACAGCATTCTGCAAATGACAAACAACTAGATTATGATTATTATTATTGCTAAGTTCACAGCTGATATGAATAAGATTTAAAACTATTATATTATGTGACATCTCCTTATAATGTTCACTTTTATTTCTTTGAGTTTCAGAGATGTTATAAAAGCATGATCAATAATGGCAACATCACAAAAACTTGATGACACTTTAGAACAGACAAAGTTGTTTCGAAGTGATCAAGGTTAGTGCAAAAACTGTTTTAATTTACTATAGACATCATTACTTGAACAGTTTGTGAATACTCATTGAATGGTTTTTCTAAAACATTGAAACTGTAAATATTTATTATTTTCTACAGGACTACACGAGTGTGAGGTTACTTACGAGGGTGAAGTTGGACTTCTGAAACAGCAAAGATATTGTGACAAAAATCCAGGCCATGAGAAATTCATCCTATTGCAGAATTCACCCAAGACCATCTTGACTCACATTGCAACCGTGAAGATATCTTTAATGTAATTCAGACAGAGGCAGCACTAACTGTTCGTATTGCAGTCAGTTATACAAGTATGGCCCGGCCAGACAACTATCCTTTTTATAACTTAGAGGCAGCACTGGCTGCAGGGTTGGAACTGGTTGGATAAGGTGGGTCAGAGATAAATTCACAGAAAATGATAACAAATTGTGTCCGTGCCCTCAGTGTAAATGTTCACCTTTCCCAAAGAAAGAATGGGGCCGTGTATATGTGAGAACAGCCCAACATGTTGTCTATGACACACCAGAGGCTCAGAATACTCAGTGTATGCTTTTCTATGACAGACCTGAAGATTATGAACATGCTTCTATTCTCCAAGGAGTGAGCGTCACTTTAAACATTCAGTCAGATGACTGGAGCGAATTTAGCTGTATAACCCATGATCTCAGTCTGTGGGACAAGCTTGATCAGTTGGACCATCATCGGGATGATGTGTTTGATAAAGTGAAAAGACAGTTTTTGGACAATAAAAGTTGCATCCAAGATCAAATGATAATTATCATATCTCATCCTCATGGATGCAGTAAGCAAGTAAGCATTGGCCAATGGATTTATCAAAAAAAAGTTGGCCAGTATGATTATACTCAGTACATATATACAGCATGCACATGCCCAGGATCAAGTGGGGCACCTATTTACATTTTGGGAGTAGGCAAGTTCTGTATGATGTCTAGTCATCCCCACAGTAAAAGATATAAAAAAGATGGACTCAACGTGAGTGGTGTTGGCTGGAATTAAGTTTGTACTCTTTTCTGCAGTCAACAACTAAAATAATAATTTCAACAACAATTTGTTTATTTTAGCATTTAGGCCAGCATTTAGGCATGGGCCAGCTCTTACTGCCTTCTCCATTACCTATCAAATCTCATACCATGCAACAGTATTATTCAGTGGATATATTACCAAATGCCTAAAAGAGATACATCTAGATGACATGGACATACGACTAATATGTAATTTATACTGGGAGCAAACAGCAATAATAAAATATAACAAAGAGAACTCTACACCCATTGATATAAAAAGAGGAGTATGACAGGGATGCATCCTATCACCAAGCTTGTTCAATCTATACACTGAACAAATCTTTAAAAACATCACAGAGATGCCAGGCCTACAAATTAATGGAAAGATAATCAATAACCTAAGATATGCTGATGATACTGTACTACTAGCAGAAAATCCTAAAGATCTACAACAATTACTTAATGAAATAAACATGACAAGCAAAAAAATATGGACTAGATATGAATAGCAAAAGACTAAAACTATGATCATAAACATGAAAATACTCAAAACCCACAAGTGGATATCAAAATTGAAGGAATAGACCTGGAGACAGTTCAGAACTGCAACTACCTTGGACATACTATAACCAGTGATGGAAAATGTACAACTGAAATAAACAAAAGAATAGGATGGCAAAAAGTAATTTTAATATCATGAAAAATATACTAACATCAAAACAAATAACACCAGGGCTAAAACTAAGAATAGCAAAATGTTGCATCTTCTCAATATTCCTATATGGTGCAGAAACATGGACATTAGACAATAAAACAGAACAGAGAATTGAAGCCTTTGAAATTTGGATATATAGAAGAATAGGTAGAATTGGATGGAAGGAAAAGAAAACAAACGATGAAGTTTTAAAACAACTAAAAATGAAAAGAGAACTACTAAGCACAATTCAAACAAGACAAATGCGATTTTTGGGCCATGTTAAAAGACACAACAGCCTACTGAAAGTAATCCTGGAGGGGAAAATACAAGGTAAAAGAGGCAGACCAAGACTAACATGGACGAATAACATTAAAAGATGGACAAATCAGCCTTTGACAACCTGCACCATCAAAGCAAGAGACAGATAAGAAAGGCGCTCCATGGTAGCCAACCTTCGTTGCGGAGACGGCACTCGATGACGATGATAATGATTTTACCAAAAAGTGAGGTTTTGTGCCACTGACTGTTATTACACATTGCTTTGCATAAATTTGGGTTTTAATATTTATTATACATGCACTTTCTATGGTTAGGAATGAAACAGAATTATAGTGCAAGTAGGTGGAAGCAAACAGGAAAACTGCACTTCTGCCTTGTGGCTAACACCACTCGAGTGGCTGAATAGTCTGATGATGAAAGTTGACAAGCTTTATTCTAGTGAATCTAAGATGGGAATTTCCAACTTGACATGGGTAAACTGAGATCTGCTGTTGGCCCATTATCAGAGGATTACTTTGTAATTTGTTAGGATACATTTATAAGTCTACAAATTTAGGAGCTTGTAATACCTGACTCGAAATTTACTACAAAGTGAAAATCAACAAAAATTATGAGATTAAGTTTGAAGTATTAATATTCTTATATACCAGTAAAACATTGAGTATAAATACAGAATTAGAAAGACAGATACAAGTTATGTAAATGAGGTGCACAAGATTCTAAACATTTCATACAAAGAGTGTTTCACAAATGAGATAGTTTGTAATGTCATTACCGTGAATATAGTTTCTAACATCATTACCATGAATATAGTTTGTAACATCATTACTATGAATATAATTTGTAACATCATTACCATGACTTTAGACTCATAGCAAGAGCTTTTTATATCAGGAAGAAAAAATGTAATTATTTTAATATATGCATGTTACAAGATCTAATGGTCTAGTCACAATTATCATGCAGGTAGAAGTTGATACATTATGTAAAGGTAGACAAAGGAGAAAATTGGTTAATAATAATAAAGACTGTATGGGAAAAACAAGCCCAGAAATGGTACAATAAAAAAGGAAAATTGAAAAAAAAATGGCGAGCAACTCACCATGTTGGCACCTCAAAGACTCCAACAGGAGCTATTGGATTAGACAGGCAGACATAGTGACATAATTCAAAAGTATAGTTATCAGACGATGTCTCCAACTTTAGGGTCTTACATTTGTAAGAAAGCATGTAACCTTTATTATGATGATTTTTTTTTACAATTTCTTGTAATGTCTCTTGAAATCAATGATGTTGTTATTTATTCTTTCTAGTACTCTAATCATAAATCTACACAATCTCCTTTATTGTATTACTTACACTCAAAACAGTATTTATATGTGTTGATTTTATTAATTCTATTGAACATTTTATGTTGTATTTGATTATTATTAACTTTGATATTTTTGTCTTCGGAGATACTCATAATTTTTTCCATCCTTGAGTAATTGATGTTTCAGACCGGGCCTCGCTGCTGAGACCAGGGGTAGTTACCGCAGAGAGAAATCATAAATAAAAATCCTAACTGGTGCAGCCGGGATTTGAACCCACAACCTCTCAGTCTAGAGGCCAACAAGTCCCCCAGTAGGGAGTAATCTGTAAGATTCGCTTTCACCATCACCTTAGACTGACACACTGAAGATTTTTTATGGGATAAAAAAGACAGACTGGATAGTACTGATCACATTACCTAAAAAATATGCAGGTAATTAAAAAAATAAGGACTCCAACACCATATTCCCTATACATATATAACACTTAAGGCATGACAATTTTCTTACTTTATTTTGTTTTATTATTTGTTTTCTCAATTCTTTTACATTTTACTTTTATTTTACATAAACGTTTTTGATGCTTCAAACATTTTACTCAGCCAAATTGTTTTACTTTACCATTGACTATGTATAGCATGATAATTAGCAACATTGTTAGCTATTGATTCATTTATTTATTTTGTAATATAATTACAATTAGCATTATTTTACTTGTGCTCAGTTTTATTTGTATAATTACTTAATGTAATAGTGTGTTAAAATAAGTGAGAAGCACTAGATTTTTGATGCACTTTATGGACTGAAATCTCAGTTTGTAATCAGCATAACTACTCATTTTCAGTTTAAAATAAAATGTTTGATTTTGAACAACCAACTGCACTGACTTAATTTATTTAACTTGATAAAATGCAATTATCTTCACTTTGTTAATCAGGACTTTTCAACTAAGTATTAAACATGTGGGTTTCAGCAAGGTAGTAAAATTAAAATTGCTAAGGACATGTATCTTCCAGATAGCAACATAGAGTTGTGAATTATGGACAATCTTGCAAACAGCAATGAAGAAAATCAGTTTAATTTGAAACAGAATGTTACAGAAATAACCTTAAGATACCTTCGATAATGAAAAAGAGTAACAAAGACATATTAAGAGATTTAAACATTTTTTTTAAACTGGCTTATAAACACCATTCTGCAGAGGACATTAATATAAGATGGCCACATCAAAAGACACAGCAGACTGGAATGAACAATAATGGAAGGCATGGTTTCTAGATGACACATCAGGGGCAGACCAAGAAGAAGGTGGTTTCATGACATCAAGAAGACCTTGACCACGACAACAGAAGAAACGGGAGATCTGGCTAAATACAGATATTCTTTCAGACGAGTTGTGGTGAATGCAACATTTAGACATTGTAGTGAAGGAAAAAAAAAAGGACTCAGCCTTAATAGTAAAAAGACAGAGGTAATGGTAGCAACAAAGAAAAAGACTTCACCACAATGCACCATATAGACAAATGAAACAATATTAAAACAGGTAAATGAATTTAAATATCTGGGAACAATGTTAACCTCAGATAGTAGATGTACAACAGAGGTGAGATGCAGAATAGCTCAGGCAAAAGCAGCTTTCCAAAAAATGGGGAAGATACTGTGCAATCCATTTTTGACAATAGAAACAAGAAAAAGAGTTCTTAAATGTTATGTAGAGCCAGTCTTAACATAACAAAAAGAGAGTTAATATCCAACATTAGGAAGAAACAATCATAATTTTTTTGTCAAGTTATGAGAAGAGAACAACTGGAATATATTGTAACAACTGGAAAAATTGAGGGACGAAGAGATAGAGGGAAGCAAAGAGAAAAAATAGCAGACAACTTAAGAGAATGGCTTGGCAGAAGGTCAACAACAGAAATGATAAATAACTGATGAGATTGAAAGTTGTGGATAGACATGATCACCTACACCAGCAGACATGGTACTTGATGATGATCTAAGGAGATAATTTCTAGTCCACCATTCATAGTAACAATAAATGGCGAGTTGTAAGGTAAGGGAGTAAAGATAAACATGTGATGATTTATACAGCAAGAGCATTATCTATCTATCTATTGACTATTCGAGCCATAGCCGGCCCATAGGGCATAGACCCAGATACTCTTTCTCTTTTATAATTTTTTATTCTAGCAGTTTTCAATCCTTGTAAAGACCTTTTATCAAATCTCACCATTTGCCTCTGTTCTGTGCAAGCAACTCTATCACATTGAGGGAGCCGATTCCTGCTGCTCTTGCCTCTCTGATCAATGTTATTTTCAGTGTCTCTCTGGGTCGGCCTCTTTTCCTCTTACCTGTTGTTTCCCATATGAGGACGACTTGCTTTGTATTCAGGTATTATCTCTCCTCATCACATGTCCAACATATGACCATCGTCTTTTCTTGATTAATGAAGATATTAGTGGTTGAATGGCAATTTCTCTAATTTCTTCATTTGTTTTGAATTCATTTCATGCTATACCAAGTGTTTTCCTTACACATATATTTTGAAATGCGTTCAACTTTGTTGCTATGTCTTTTGTTGTTTTCCAGCTCTCACATGTAAACGTAAGGGTTGATAGTACGTTTGATTTGAATAGTTTTGTGTTTGTGCTAATGAGTTTTGATTTCAACAACTTTTCAAGGCTTCTGAAAGACATTGCTGCTTTAGCTATTCTGATTCTAATTTCGTTAATTGTATCCCCTTCTCGATCAATGTAACTTCCAAGATAGATAAAGTGATCGATCTCTTCCACTGATTTGTTTTCCATGTATATTCTGTCATATGTTGGAATTAAGCTTTTCATGACTAGTCTTTTCATGATTGATCTCAAGCCCAATTTTGCTGGCTTTTGATGATAGTTCATTTGTGTTTTCTTGCATCGTTTTTATCTGACTTCTGATGAGAACAATGCCATCAGCAAATTCGAGATCCTCCAAATGGTCTCCTTGTATCCACTCGAGCAATATAATACTCCATAAGAGCAATATACAACAAAGTATTTCTTTCTATACCTTGTGAAGTTAAGTCTATCAGGGACATTAAGAACAAAAGGCAAAAGAATGATGATAACTACTTATATGAAATGCCTTAGAAGAATACTGAATAAAATAAGAACAACAAGAATAATACTGAATAAAATAAGAACAACAAGAAGAATACTGAATAAAATAAGAACAACATGAAGAATACTGAATAAAATATGAACAGCAAGTAAAATACTGAATAAAATATGAACAGCAAGTAAAATACTGAATAAAATAAGAACAGCAAGAAGAATACTGAATAAAATATGAACAGCAAGAAGAATACTGAATAAAATAAGAACAACAAGAAGAATACTGAATAAAATAAGAACAGCAAGAAAAATACTGAATAAAATAAGAACAGCAAGAAGAATACTGAATAAAATAAGAACAGCAAGAAAAATACTGAATAAAATAAGAACAACAAGAAGAATACTGAATAAAATAAGAACAACTAGAAAGAACAACAAGAATACTGAATAAAATAAGAACAGGAAGAAGAATACTGAATAAAATAAGAACAGCAAGAAGAATACTGAATAAAATAAGAAGAATACTGAATAAAATATGAACAGCAAGAAAAATACTGAATAAAATAAGAAGAAGAATACTGAATAAAATAAGAAGAAGAATACTGAATAAAATATGAACAGCAAGAAAAATACTGAATAAAATAAGAAGAAGAATACTGAATAAAATAAGAAGAAGAATACTGAATAAAATATGAACAGCAAGAAAAATACTGAATAAAATAAGAAGAAGAATACTGAATAAAATAAGAAGAAGAATACTGAATAAAATATGAACAGCAAGAAAAATACTGAATAAAATAAGAAGAAGAATACTGAATAAAATAAGAAGAAGAATACTGAATAAAATATGAACAGCAAGAAAAATACTGAATAAAATAAGAAGAAGAATACTGAATAAAATAAGAAGAAGAATACTGAATAAAATATGAACAGCAAGAAAAATACTGAATAAAATAAGAAGAAGAATACTGAATAAAATAAGAAGAAGAATACTGAATAAAATATGAACAGCAAGAAAAATACTGAATAAAATAAGAAGAAGAATACTGAATAAAATAAGAAGAAGAATACTGAATAAAATATGAACAGCAAGAAAAATACTGAATAAAATAAGAAGAAGAATACTGAATAAAATAAGAAGAAGAAGAATACTGAATAAAATAAGAACAGCAAGAAGAATACTGAATAAAATAAGAACAATAAAAATACTGAATAAAATAAGAACAATAAAAATACTGAATAAAATAAGAACAACAAGAAAAATACTGAATAAAATAAGAACAACAAGACAAAATACTGAATAAAATAAGAACAACAAGAAGAATACTGAATAAAATAAGAATGACACCAAAACAGACGTTTCTTTCTCTCTGGCTGATGACTATTAAAGAAATAGACCGTCGTCTTTGTCATTCGGATTTAAACGGACAAGTGGGTGTAGATGTGTTGTGGTTTGTCCAACACATCCGACTTCAGCACAGCATTTTTAGCACCGGATTGTCTTCATTTGTGATCCCACCTCGCTTGGCCAGACTAGACTGATTAGTCTGTTGCTAGAAGCATCGGGAAAAAAGTGATGTAGGGTCCAGTGGTTCTAGTTCACCCATCGTTGCGCAGTCACCAGCTCCGATGCTGTCAGGCGCCATGCCTTTATAAGAAGAAACAAAAATGAAGAAGGAAGAGGAGCATATTTCTTCTTCTTCTTTCATTCACAAAGATCTATTATCTGCAAAGTTGTGACTTCTACGGATTTTGTTGTCTTGAACAACGCTTGTATGGGCCAGTGTAAAAAAAAAAAAAATTAAAGAGCTCCATCACACCAAGTGGCGTATAGGGAATATGATGTTAGTAATCATAATTTTTAAGAAGAATTTTTAAAATAGCTAAAGCAGCAATGTCTTTCAGAAGCCTTGAAAAGTTGTGGAAATCAAAACTTATCAGCACAAACACAAAACGTAGGCTGTTCAAATCAAATGTACTATCAACCCTTACGTATGCGTGTGAAAGCTGGAAAACAACAAGAGATATAGAAACAAAGTTGAACGCATTCGAAAATAAATGTCTAAGGAAAATACTTGGTATAGCGTGGAACGAATTCAAAACAAACGAGGAAATTGGAGAAATCGCCAATCAACCCCTAATATCTTCAGTAATAAAGAAAAGACGATGGTCATATGTTGGACATGTGATGAGAAGAGATAATAACTGAATAGCAAAGCAAGCCCTCATATGGGAAACAACAGGTAAAAGGAAAAGAGGAAGACCCAGGGAGACACTGAGAAGAACATTGATGAGAGAGGCAAGAGCAGCAGGAATCGGCTCCCTCAATGAGATAGAACTGCTTGCACAGAACAGAGACAGATGGCGAGATTTGATAAAATATATTTAAAAGAAAACTGCTAGAACAAAAAATTCATATAGGAGAAGGTGTATCTTGGTCTACGCCCTATGGGCCGGTTACGGCTCGAAAGGTCAATAGATAGATAGATAGAATCATAATTTTTACAGACCTTCGGAACATGATTTTTGGGGTAATGTGGTCGGTATTACGCCCGTGCCGCTTTACTTTCCAAGGAAAAAAATCCGGTATCCATTTAAGGCTGGGTGAACCTGAAGGCCGTCGATCAGGATCGAACCCGACCTTTGTAGTCCAGTTCACTAACCACTGAGCTATCGCGGCTCCCTCTGTGGCTAGTGTGCATCCCTCGAAACATCGTACAGGCTGCAGTCTTGTAGCAGGCATATGTGTGCTGTCGCCTGTTAACATTGCTTGTACACATATCTGTGTTTCCAATCTTCAACTCTTTGTATATATGAACTCTTTCCAGTATAATGATATAAAAGTAAAAAGTAAAGTACCCCCGTCACGCCAAGTGGCGTATAGGGAAACATGGTGTTAGTGACCATAAATTTTACAGACCTTCGGCGCATGATTTTTAGGGTAATGTGGTCGGTATTACGCCCGTGCCATTCCGTGCCACTTCACTTTCGGTACACGTCACGGCAACTGTTCACATGGGATCTATGTACACGACTGCTCCAGGTCTTGTCTCAGTGTCTGTACTTTATTTGAGAAAAAATCCGGAAAATGCCTACAATGTAAACATCCTGGCTATACCTGTAATGACACTTGTTCCGATGGTAATTTTGGGCTACAGTGCGAACTGACGTGTTTTGATGGCTGTGCCATCATATGTGACCCGGAAAGTGCAGACTGTACGTGCAAGGAAACGTACTACGGGTCAGACTGCACTCTCAAATGTCCGGACAACTGTTTCAACGACACCTGTGAACAGTCAACCGGGAACTGTACATGCGAGGGAACGTTCTACGGGTCAGACTGCACTCTCAAATCTCCGGACAACTGTTTGAACGGAACCTGTGAACAGTTTAAATGGGGCCTGCGTCTCGTATGTCGATGATTCCCACGTTAAGAAGAGTCTGCCGACTACAACAAACCCAAGCATATGGATACCTTTCGCGATCGCCGCTCTTCTACCTCCTCTTCTACTTCTCTAGAATTGAGCCATGGCTCAATTCTCAGTGTATATCCGTGCTAGTCGTAGCTCATATGTTAGTGGGTGTCTGCGATAGCCATGGCTGATATCTTAGTGGGTGTATGTGCTGGCCATGGCTCATATCTTAGTGTGTGTCTGGACTGGCCATGATTCATATCTTAGTGTGTGTCTGTGCTGGCCATGGTTCATATCTTAGTGTATTTCCGTGCTAGCCATGGCTCATATCTTAATGTGTTTCTGTGCTAGACATGGTTCATATCTTGGTGTGTGTCCGTGAAGCCGTGGCTCATATCTTAATGTGTTTCTGTGCTAGACAAGGCTCATATCTTAGTGTGTTTCTGTGCTAGCCATGGCTCATATCTTAGCTTATGTGTGTATGCGTGCTAGCCATGGCTCATATCTTAATGTGTTTCTGTGCTAGACATGGTTCATATCTTGGTGTGTGTCCGTGAAGCCGTGGCTCATATCTTAATGTGTTTCTGTGCTAGACATGGCTCATATCTTAGTGTGTTTCTGTGCTAGCCATGGCTCATATCTTAGCTTATGTGTGTATGCGTGCTAGCCATGGCTCATATCTTGGTGTGTGTCATGTTAGCCATATCTCATATCTTAGTGTGTCCGTGTTAATCATGTCTCATATCTTTATGTGTGTCTGTGCTTAGTCATATCTCATATCTTAGTGTGTATCTGTGTTAGTCATATGTCATATCTTTGTGTGTCCATGTCTGGGTTAATGATATATCATATCTTTGTGTGCATGTTTATGTTAGTCATATCTCATATCTTTGTGTCTGCATGTCTGTGTTGTCACATCTCATATCCTTGTGTGTGCATGGCTATGTTAGTTCCATCTCATATCTTTGTGTGTGCATGTCAATGTTAGTCATATCTCATATCTTTGTGTGCATGTCTATGTTAGGCATGTGTCATATCTTTGTGTGTGTATGTCTATGTCAGTCATATCTCATATCTTTGTGTGCATGTCTATGTTAGTCATGTGTCATATCTTTGTGTGTGCATATCTATGTCAGTCATATCTCATATATTGATGTGTGTCAGTGTTAGTCATGCCTCGTATCGCTGTGTGCATGTCTGTGTTAGTCACATCTCATATCTTTGTGTGTGCATGTCTGTGTTAGTCACCTCTAGTGACTCGGGCAGATGGTGCTCGTAAACCTGGGAGGGCCGACCATCTAAGGGCAGAATCCCCCTACATAAAAGACAATATGCTGCCTTGCAGGAAGATTGGGGACAATCAAAGGCTAAAGAAAGCAAACCTGAATAAAATGCTGGCTGAAATCGGATGCACTGGGCCACTGGCGCAGAACACAGTGCAACGTTTTAACGGGTGTTCAATCAGAGTGGATCTGGCATACTTTAACTGTGATGTTCTGTCTGTGAGGGCGATCAACACACTTAACCTGTCGGCTGACTTCATGTGAGAGTATGGAATCCTACTCTGATTGAGTCCTGATCACAGAGAGAGAGAGAGAGAGAGAGAGAGAGAGAGAGAGAGAGAGAGAGAAAGAGAGAGAGAGAGAACTCTTTGCACATGTTGCTTTGAAGTAATTGTGTAATTGTATGTCCTGTTCTTAAATACAAGATGATGGTCTGTTCCTTCTGATCAAGTACGTGGTAAACACCCTGCTAGAGTTGTGTGTTTCTGTACAATTTTATCATATTGGCCTTCTGCTTTAAGTGATCAGCAATCTCGGTTGTTCCATTTCGCTACCATCCTTGGGCAGGATGTCCTGGTACACCACAGTGGGATCCATTGTAATACATGTATTCTGTGATTACCTACTTTTTGCAACATTTCTCTCCCTTTTTTTCATGTACGAGCAACTATAGTCCGTTCAGAAATTCATAATCACACCTGAATTAGTTTTGCCTGATAACCGCTTGTTATTTTGGTTTCAAAATTTGCATGCAATCTTAGAATATTGATGACGCAAAGATTTTGGTATTTTTATTCCACAAACACAACAGATTTTGCACATCAGCGAATTCCTTTGATCTTTTATGACGATATCACACAAGTTGATTCAAATTTTAGAGTTTACAGTAATCGTGTTAAATTTTCCAGTTTACTTATTCTTGTCAGAGGCGTATCTACATAGTGCTTAATTGTGGGTGTTCTTCGTTATGTGTATTTGCAAACATTAATTCATTTGGTTACAATTAGTCTTATCCTTCGGTCACCATTAGACCCCAGGACGTCCTAACTGCAGCTGGAATTGAATTCATCTTAATTTTAATCATTCGAATCTGACGATTCCAAGAGGTTGATAATCATTACTGGCTGGAAAAATAGGAATCCATCTCGTTTCCAGTACTCATCTTCCACCCGCAGCACATGTTCAACACACTTCTTCCAGAACGGAATGTCTATTTTTGAGAGAGACTCGCGTGTCAGAACTTCAACATCACACATTTTAAACGTCCTGTTCTGTTCTGCAACTTGTCCCTTGACGTGAGCCCAGACAAGTTCGATTGGATTAAGGTGCGCATGATATGCAGGGAGTCGAAGAGAAGTGTGGCCGTATTTCTCAATGATTTTGTCAACATGGTACACCTTTTTCTTATTCGTATTCTTCACAAGTTGTAACAATTCGGGTTTTAAATATGTGTCGTCAAATTTGACATTTTCATTCGCAAGCCATGTCCTAATTTGCTCTTTTGTATTTGATGCAGTAGGCACTTTGTCTTCCTCTGATACGACATTGTGGTATGATGCATTATCCATGACTATGCATGAAGGTCTCTCCAGGATTGGTAAAAGATCGCTCTCCAACCAGTGCCTGAAAATGTTTCCATTCATTTCAGTATGTCAGTCCCTACCGTTGGTACTTTTGATTGGAAAATAAGTCCCGCATCATGGACAAGGTCGTTTTCAGTGCTTCCAGCATGCGTTAATATAATGCGCTGGCCTTTGCTGCTCGGAATTGTTCTTTTGAGTTTGCCATTACTGAATGCCATTCTTTAGCATAGGTGTGGTGTACGTTGACCCATGATTCGTCCAAATATACAATATCATACCGTTCACTCTGCCGCTCACGGATCTGTCTCAGGTATTTGCTTCGAGCAATGACCAAGTGTGGTTTTTCACAAATAATATTCCTGCCCCCAACAGTTTTTTTCTGAAAGTGAAGCCGTCTCCTCGCACAATCTTCCATAGAGTACTTTTAGAAATGTCAATATTGCAGTCTGCATGCAATTTTAATTTCAAATTCCTGTGAGTAACAAGTACATTATTAACAAACATTTTCAATATCTCACGTTTTATGACATCCATGTCAAAGCTGTCGACTTTCCTTTTCCTTCCTTGATTGACATGAGTGCACTCTGAGTCTTGTTTAATCCAACGAGAAAATGACGATCTATTAAGACCAAGCGCGAGTTGCATTAGTCTCTCTGGGTCATGAATATCACAATATAAATGCCCATCTTGGATTCCCTAAGGAAGTGCTGATATAGTAAAAAAAAAAAAAGTAACCTTTTGCATAGTTATAAATTTGAATTTCAAATTCATTGTAATTTAGATATAACTGTTGGTATTTAAAGTCAACAAATTGTCTACTGAGTCTTCACAAAATTAATAAAGATACGCCTTCCCTTCGGTAATTAATGCCAAGCCGTGGTGCGTCATGACGTTCAATAACAATTCAGTTTTGTGCACGGGATTTTCCTGAAGTTAGTGTTTCTGCAATAGCCAAACTATTTTACGTGAACGACCGCACCAAATTAATGTATATATCCTAAAATTGTGTCAAATTCGAACAGGGTGAATTTAATATAGCCTAAAGAAGAAAACTTTTAGACTAGATCAAATTTCTCAGAGCAAAAAAATATTTCTATAACGTCATCAATATTCTAAGATTGCATGCAAATTTTGAAACCAAAATAACAAGCGGTTATCACGCAAAACTAATTCAGGTGTGATTATGAATTTCTGAACGGACTATAGTACAGATTTTACATTAGTTGAAAGCTCCATATGATTCAAAGTTGGAGTTGTAGAGTTCAGCTTCAGTTGTAACGATGGCTTTAGTTTGTGACTCGAAGTTTGCGCAACATTTCCATGTTGAAATATTGACAGTGACCCTGGTATTGTCAGGATGTTCTAAGAATATCACTGCCCCTACTTATTTTCTTGTATCATTTATATTGTCATCTGGCGATACTTATGTGTCGATAGAGCAGGTTTCAAATTACAATTGGAAGTAACCAATTAAATAATTTCAATTTACGGAATGATTAAATATCTCACTGAAACTACAAGTCAAACTTGAGCAAGAAAATGGAAAGGAAAGACTTGAAGGGGAACTGAACTCTGCCAGAGAACAAGCTGAAACACCACAAAGCACCGAGAACAACATAGCCTAAGTAAGCAGCCTCTGCCAAATGCAGAAGGGAGGTCAAGATATCAGCAAGACAGAGTTGGAAGAACACAACAGAAAGCCTCAATCTAGATTTTTATAAAAATGGCACATACTGTGGAAGCTTGCGAAAGCTCTGAGCTGAGCGATGTAAACAACACCGACCTACAATAACATTAGCACACACTCAGAATATACACACCGGCAAAAAGGAAGCAGACATACTGATAGAAACTTACAAAAACAATAGGATAAACATTTCAAAAGACCAACAGAAAACAGCAAGAAAGGAAAACCGTGCGGCAAAACACATGCCTTTAGCATCAGAAGAACACCAGACGACCATATTTACACCAACAAAACTAGAAGTAGCCCTCAAAGGATTGAAGCTTAAGAGTTCCCCTGGAAAAGATGGAATCACCAACGAGATGTTCATAAAACTGGGACAGAAAGCCAAGGGCCAGCTCCTGAGGATAATAAATGTCAGCTGGAAGAGAGGTCAAATGCCGGCAACATGGAAAGAAGCCATTATGGTGCCCATACTCAAACAACCCACTGGACCCAAGTAGCTACAAACCAATTAGCCTACTGAGCTGCCTGGGCAAACACATGGAATGGCTGGTCAACAGAAGACTCATGTTGCATTTGGTGACAAAACAACAAATCATACTACTGCAAAGTGGTTGCCGTCAGCACAGATGAGCTAATGACCTGATTACCTACATCGCACAGGAAATTGAGGATGCCCTACAAGAAATAGCTATACAGACCGACCATGGACACCAGGGAAATTTTGTTAAAAGGATTCTGAAATATTGGTGACAATTATATAAAGTCCTTGACAGTGGATGAGGCAGAAGAATTAGAAATGATCAACGGCTCAGAAAGAGAAAGCAGCAAAGTGTGTGGTACACAAGCGGCATACTCAGGGCCGAAAGATGAATATGGCTGACCACCGTGAAAGAAATATGAATCTCACCTTGTATCGCTCCAAAGCAAGCAATGAAGAGCAAAATGGCGTTCCATGGTTGCCTCGCTTTGATGTGGAAACGGCATCCAATGAATGACAATGAATATTAGTGAATAATTAGAATATCTAGCCTTTTTGGTCACATCATGAGAAGAGGAAAGTTGGAATACTTGGTTACAATTGGCAAAATAAAAGGAAAGTGAGATCGCGGACGACAAAAGAGAGTAAATATTGGATAGCTTGGTGTCATGGCATGGAAAACAGTCAACAACAGAACTGATACGATGCACTGTAGATAGAAGATTGTGAAAGAACATGATCGTCTACGCTAACTGGTATGGCACATGCTGATGATGAGTTTTATAACAGACAATTACGTCTTATGTTTTGTAACATGATTTGATGGCACATTTGTTGTATTATCTTACCATATTTTAAGCAAGGTCAGCAACAATAAGGTTGAAGGACTTTCCGGATCAGTTTTATTTTGCCAGTAGAATTGCTGCTAAATTGACTTTCTTATTTACATATGATAATGTATGCAAGTATCACTTAAGCTGAAACATAAGACTCCAGAAACAAAGCAACAAATGGGAGAATACGTCACTCTACTAATGACGGCAGATCCGGTCAAGATTTGAAGTCCCTGCAATCTTGCAGTAAAGGTATATCCTTTAATGGACGAAATAATACCATACCTGAATACCTGGCTAGAACTGATACGTTTTATCTATGGGGGTTATGTCTGTAGTTATATTCATGTTAACTGCAGCCTCGAAGGTATTACAAGTGGACAAGCCATAAGGCATCACTACGTTTAAATGAGACTAACTACAATAACTCATGCAGTTACCAGTGTTGTACCAATTTACAGGAGTGTACGAACGTTGCACATACCCATGTGCTGTAGTGTAGCTTCGATACACAGGAGATAGTACAGACTGGGATATTACAGTTACGGGTGAAGTCATGAGTATCGCAAAAGAGAAACAGAACATCAACATAATTATAGAAGGTTTGAAACTAAACAAGTAGAGGATTTTAAATACCTAGGAAGTCTGGTGACAAACAATAATTCACAAACAACAGAAATATATTCAAGATGAAACAAAGCTTGTGAAATCATTGGTCAGCTATCACCACTATTGTCCAACTAGGAAATAAGTCTAGCAAAACGGGCACTCTACAATACAATCTTCATTCCAAACGTTGTGATAACAATGCCAGTCCTGGACCTTAGATACAAGAACAACAAGTAAAATAACCTCTGCTGAGATGAAGTGTGTTAGACGAATAACAGGAAACTGCCTAAGAGACTAGATCAGGAAGGAAGTCCTGAGAAAATAAACTAGAAATATCACCAGTCATGGAGTATTATATATAAAGAAACAATAGATAAAATTGTTTGATCACGTGACGAGACAGAAAGATCAAAACTTCGCGAAAAAAATGGATTGACGGAGTATTAGAAGCACAGGGAAATATAACTGCAGCAGGGGCGAACAGAAGACAAGAAGACCGCAAATTATATCTCCCCTCGACGCTGACAGGCAAATGAGGAAGGAAAAAAAAGAAGTTACAGATGGACAGTGGTGTGCTCAAATACTAAGAATATAGATCTCTGGAATTGTCACAGCTGAGTCTAAATGGTCAGTGAGATAAGTAACCAACTTCTCATCTACTCAAAAACAAAAGAGTACAGAGGCATTGATGGCTTATTTCGGTGGCACTCTGTAAATAAATTAACAGACGCTTTAGCACTTTTAGCTTTCCCTGTTACACTTAGGAAAGATAATCCTGTAATCGTTTGCAGTAACCATTGTCACCTTCATTTTTAAATCAAGTCACAATCTTTGCATTTCACACGCCCTGGGGTATTACGCCATTCGCCCAGCATTGGATAAGGAGAATGCGAAGAGGAGACAGTATATCACCCAGACATTCCTCAACGTGTGACTAAAAGTGCGAATGCACGCGAAGCTTATTGGTACGAATGTTGGGCATGCGCGTTTCACTTCAATGAAATCAGCAACAACATGGCGGAGGAAGAGTTGACAGATGCCGAACTTGCAGCACAGTTGGAGGAGTATGGAGAAGTTGTACAGCTGCCTCTAAAAAATAATAAACGTCAAATTCTTTTGAAAAAACTCAATCATTTTAAAGCAAAAAGTAATGCTCGAAATAAAAAAATCTCTTCAAATTCGGTTTCGGCGAATTCAAGTATTCGTTCCCCTCCTCGCTCAGCACTGACTCGTGCCGACGAACATACTTCAAACAGTGCTAGACCCTCTTCTATCGCCTCATCTTCAAAAGTAACTAACAGTAGGGCAAGACCATTTTCAAATGCTCTGGACAGTCGTGGAGGACCATCTAGTCTCGATGAGCATACATCAGACGACAGTGATGTCGACCATGTGGGCAATAATACAGCCTCATCATATCTGAATCTCTCAACACGCACACCCAGATATAGTCCAACAACAGATAACAATGTGGGGAATCATGTGAGTGCTAGAGATACCAGAGAAAGAAAACCGTATTCACAGTTATCAGACAGTGTATTAAGAACACTGAGACGGCGCACCGTGGAACCATTGCAACCTCAGGTGCACGCTCACAAAAGTGGAGTGCTAGAATTGAGTACTGAGAAGAAAAAATCTAGCAACAACAGCTTCAACTACGAGGGTAGTGATGATGATGAAATACCAGTACCATCACCAGCAAGATCTAGATTATATCCTCAGTTGAATAAAGTGACTTCATTCCTCTCAAAGTCAAATGATAATAATAAGTTTGAATCATCTGACGATGATCTTGATGAAAATACCAGTTCTCCTCCAATGAAAAATAAAAGTAAAATCTTTCTGAATAGTTCCTTTAGTAGTGTTAATCACTCAGGAGCACAAGACACAGGCCCTTTGGGATATATCTCATCTGTTCGATCATCATATTTAAATAGCTCGAGCACACTTCATCCAAGATCCTATCAATTGCGCAGAGGCTACCAGAATGGGCACCACAGGGTGCAGCAGTACAGGTCTCGTTACCTTGAAGTTCTACCACAAATTTTAGTTGGAGTGGCAGTACTCTTCTTTATTGCATTGTTTGTCACTTATATTGTGATACACAAAGATTTTTTCTTCTCATGGTTCTCTTCATCAAACAACATGGGTATGTAAATCAAGATTCAATGCTTATTAGTTATGCTTAATTTAATCAATAAATCTTATCAATGCTTAATTTGAGCTGCTGATGTTTGATTTTTTGTAATCAATTAAAATATATCATTTCAGTATATTCTGTTTCGTTTGCTCTAAACTAAACATAATATTTTAATCATTATCAATTTATTTTGTCAAGCCTTTAAATCTTTTGCTGTCTGTTCATCTTTCATATAAAATGTGTCTTCTATCCTTGAAGTGCTATTCATTTAAGTAATAATAGCCTTATTCCTTATTTTTTCCCAATTTAAATATGAAAACATTAGGAGCAAATTAATTTATTCAGTGGATGGCATCTTCACATTTATTCAAAAGTTGGCTATCACAGAGTACTATTTTACTCTGTCACCTGTCTTCTTGATAATGCTCTTTGATATAGGTTCATCCATCCATCTTTTGATGTAATCAGCCCACTTTAATTTTGGTTTGCCTCATATGTACCTTTTGTACTTTTTCTCACAGAGAGGACTTAATATTGTGTCTCTTCAGATTATATTCTCAATATAAAAGTGATATTCACACAAAATTCAGTCCCGCAGAACTTACTTTGCTAGAGATCTAAAACCGGTGAACACAAGCAAATAAAAAAAACCAAAGGTTTCCTCAGTTGAGTGTATACATTTAATAAACATGATAATAGAATGTTACATGTAGGAGCAAATAGTGAGCTAAACTGAGTACTAGATTCAGGGCATAGTTTATAATTTTTAATGTCATTTATTAATATACAGTAAATAGTGCCTTTAATCTTTATTTCTGTTACACTTCTCTATTATTTTTTGCTATATTTATACTGTATACTTAATAAACTACATGGTCAGCCATTTTATAATTCTGTTTGGTATGATAAATTTGCACTGTAAATTAAGTGACAAAAGTATTACTGCATATTACTCTCCATTATTATACTCTCCAAGTATTACTGCATATTACTCTCCATTATTATACTCTCCAAGTATTACTGCATTTACTCTCCTCCTGTCCACTTTACCCATACCTTATTCTTACCCTTCTTAGTCTTCCTCTCTATTTCTCTTCCCCTGGTTATTATTTCCTCCCTCCTCATCTCTCCATCTAGCTATTTTTAGCCCACCATAGACTACCTCTATTGCTCATCCCCCAGTTCTCTCCTCGTCTTTTGCTTTTCCGATTCCTTTGTTTGGATTTTTGCTCTCTGTTAGGCCCCATTAATTTTATGGGACCTATTATCTTCTACTCTTTCCGCCCTTTGTCTGGTCGCTGACATGCCTTACCTGAGCCGCTGGTGGGTTTTTTTTTCTTTATTATTTCCACCAGTGTTGTTACACTAGTCTGGCTACCCACCATTTCTTCTCCCCCCCATATCTACCCCCTCCTCCCCTCTCTATCGTTTCTCCCATGATCCTGTTATTGGCCTCGTGTCCATTTGGTTCGATTGCTTCACGGTGGACAGTCAAGTTTTCTCAGCTAAGTGTTTGATTTTTCTTATACGTTTTACGATATATAACCCACTTTGTACTATTATCATTTCTACCTCTTCCTCATTTTTCCTATCCTTCTATTCTGTCCCTGTTTTCTGAAGAAGGCCACACGCCGAAACGTCAGTATTGTGTTGTCTTCCTTTTTTGTAAAGCTGTCACCATACCTTGGAGTGTCTAACACTCCCCACCACTGGCTTTTTTCTTATTACTGCATATTTGTTGATTTACATTTTGCTTGGCTTAACTATAAGCATTGTGAGTTGCTGGGGTAATTGATATTGCCTGCTATGACCTTCCATCTTTCTTTGTCTGAGATCTTTGTGTGATTATAAGTCAAAGCTTATTGAAACAGCTCCAAATTTGCTAATTTTGTAATGACCAAGAATAAGAATTGATGATTTTACAAGCTCATTGGTCTCCCTTGAGGAACACAGATTTATAAGAACTGACTCGATGTGATGGACAGCTACTATGGAATCTGAAATATAGAGTACTATACAAGGAAGGATTCAGAATAAAATCAATACTGAATTAGATGAGCAGCAATTTGGATTTAGGAAAAATAGCGGGACAAAAGAAGCCATATTCTGCACGAGAACATTAATAAAAAAGTACACAGAAGTAAACAAACCAATATATGCCTGCTTCATAGACTACACCAAAGCTTTTGATAGATTACACCACAAACAACTTATAGAATGCCTAAAGAGATACATCTATATGACATAGACATATGACTAATATGTTATCTATACTGGGAGCAAACAGCAATAATAAAATATAACAAAGAGAACTCTACACCCATTGATATAAAAAGAGGAGTAAGACAGGGATGCATCCTATCACCAAGCTTGTTCAATCTATACACTGAGCAAATCTTTAAAAACATCACAGAGATGCCAGTCCTACAAATTAATGGAAAGATAATCAATAACCTAATATATGCTGATGATACTGTACTACAAGCAGAAAATCCTAAAGATCTACAACAATTACTTAATGAAATAAATATGATAAGCAAAAATTATGGACTAGATATGAATATCAAAAAGACTAAAACTATGATCATAAACAAAGAAAATACTCAAAACCCACAAGGGGATATCAAAATTGAAGCAATAGACCTAGAGACAGTTCAGAACTACAACTACCTTGGACATACTATAACCAGTGATGGAAAATGTACAACTGAAATAAACAAACGAATAGGAATGGCAAAAAGTAATTTTAATGCCATGAAGAACATACAGACATCAAAACAAATAACACCAGGGCTAAAACTAAGAATAGCAAAATGTTAGAACCTTCTCAATATTCCTATATGGTGCAGAAACATGGACATTGGACAAGAAATCAGAACAGAGAATTGAAACCTTTGAAATGTGGATATATAGAAGAATAGGAAGAATTGGATGGAAGGAAAAGAAAAGAAACGATGAAGTCTTAAAACAACTAAAAATGAAAAGAGAACTAATAAACACAATTCACACAAGACAAATGCGATTTTTGGGCCATGTTAAAAGACACTTCCCCCCCCCCCCCCCCCCAATTCTTTTGCCATCTCCTAGTTGTCCATAGAGTATATCTTTTGGTATATGGGCCATCTTTCTTACAATGTACATTGTGAAATCTACGTTGTTTGAGCAGCATGTAGATCATCAGGAGGCCTGTGCGAGTGAGGACCTGCACATTTGTCTCCTTGTCCTTCCAGGTGATAACAAGAATACAAATTTGCATAAGTTGTCCATGATTTGCTGCCATACAGGAGGATACTAATGATGCAGGCATTGTAAATTGCAGTCTTTATTGTAATTGTCAGTTTGCTGTTTTGCCAAACATGCCTACAAAGACGGGCGAAGGTGGTAGCAACTTCACCAATGTGGGTGTCAGTTTCTGTAACTAAAAACAGTGTTTGTGGTTGTTGATGGACCCCAGGTAGCTATACTGCTGCACAACATCAAGTTTGTGGTTGTTGATGGACCCCAGGTAGCTATACTGCTGCACGACATCAAGTTTGTAGTTGTCGGTAAAGATTGCAGGTGTTGCTTCGACTCCTGACCAATATTAGTTTTCTACAAACTTATTGTTAGACCAAAGTCTGTGCAGGCATGTGAAAAGCAATGTATCATGCTCTGGTCTGGACCTGATTTGGTTGTCGTCAGCAACTAAAGGTCTCTAATAGTGATATGTCTGATTTTTGACCTTGTTTATAGTCATGCGAGATTGAACAACCGACCATCAGATCAAGTCTGAAGATAGATTCCTTTGTTTGCATTTGAGAATGCATATTTCAATAGGTCAGCGAAGAAGATTCCAAATTGGGTTGGAGCAAGAATGCTTCCTCGCTTGACACCACCGCGTATGTTGAAGGGTTGTTATGTGCTGCTGTTGTATTGAATGGTGCCCTTCATATCCTTTTGAAACGATTTGACTAGTGTCAGCAGAGTTTGTGGGCAGCCTGTTTTAGATAGTATTTTGAAGGGATATTTTCATAATCAGTGCTGTTGTTGACTTGAGTATTTTTCCTCCTTGGTGAGTTTTTTTCATTCAGCCTCAGTCTTCTAAGTTATTTGTTGAAAACCAGTAGCCATAAATGAAATTATATTGAAAATTACATCAGTGTTACTGTGGGGATGAGTGATTGGTTTAGGATTGAAACAGGAGTCAAACAGAGATGTATACTATATGTATACTATCACCACTGCTATTTGGAATTACCATTGATTACATAATGAGTGTTGCAAAGGTAACAATGGCATTAAATGGTGTGACAAGAGTTACCTGGAAGATCTAGATTTTGCAGATGATATAGTGCTCCTAAGTGACAATATCAGCAAGATGCAAAATATCACAGATACCTTATCATCCATGGTGGAATGAGAATAACTTGCAATCAACAGGGATAAAACAAAAATAATGAAAAATAACAATACCCCAGAGGGCAATATGTCTAAATCGACAGACATTGGAAAGAGTAGACCACAATATATCTTGGTAGTAATATAGGTCAAGAAGGTGAAACAAAGCAAGAGATCAAAAGCAGAATAGCAAAAGCAGCATCAAAGTTTAAAATTGGACATAATATAGAAATAAAAAAATACTGAGCAAGAAAACAAAATTTAGAATATTCAGCTCAAACATATTATCAACCCTTACCTATGTATGTGAAAGCTGGAAAACAAAAGAGATTGAGAGAAACTCAATGGAAAAAGAAAAAGAGGAAGACCTAGAGAGACTCTAAAAGGAACACTTATAAGAGAAGTAGACAGGCATAGATTAATTCTATAAGATTGAACATATCCTCAAGTATAAAGATGGATGGTGAAACGCTACGAGCCCTATATGATGTCTAGTGGGGCAGAAAGATCATGATAAAGTTAGCTTGCTCCTGTTGAAACTCATGGTCTGAGATCATCATCAGCTTCACATTACAGGTGATTTTAAGATTGCCTCTGTTTTGTCCTTGTTTTCTGCCTCCGCACATCCAGGAACTAGTACATAATGGCTGAAGGAGATCCACCATGGATGATTTGATAAAAACTACAAAATTAGCATTTCAGATACCAAAGGTCATTTGTAGAGAATGTAAATGAAAAATATTTGTCCTCCCATAAAAAAATGTCTTTTTTATTGCAGCATTCCAGATTTGCAAAGTTTGTATGTAAAACCCATTTGTTAAGAGGAAGAAGAGAAAAGTCAAGGTGTACATTTCATAGGAGAGTTGAGGAATGGACTATATTTCTGAGCGAGATAAATAATGAAGAATGATAATAAGATTGAATGGAAATTCTCAAACGAAGCTAGAGACATCAGTTGAATGATCTTTTTGTCTGGATGAAAGATATCGAAACAAAAACAAATGAATATTAACTAAAGATGTAAAATGTTTATTTAATTAAATATTGAATATTGGGGTAGGAACTTTTCTGTTATCTACATCACAAATGACAGTGGATTGTACCTAATTATATGAAAATATAGTACTTAGAGGATTGAAAACTGCTAGAATAAAAATTGAGATAAGAGAAAGAGTATCTGGGTCTATGCCCTATCGGCCGGCCACGGCTAGAAAAGTCAATAGATAGATAGATAGCACTTAGACTAACTTATAGACAGCTTACAATTCTTCTTCTACCTTTCTAGCTCCCAGTGGAGCATAGGTCTTCAACAAACACTTTCCAAGTCATTCTGTTTTTTGTGATTCTTTTAAGATCATTCCATTTCTTCCCCATCATCTTCATCTCTGCTTCTATCTGTCTTCTCCAAAAATTCCTTGGTCTTCCTCTTTGTCTTTTCCACTGGGGATTCCAAAAAAAGGACCTGTTGTGTAATACTCTCAGTTGGCTTCCATAGTGTGTGTCCTATCCAGCGCCATCGTCTTCGCTGTATCTCTTTATCCACTGGTATTTGACTGTTACATTTCCATAATTCTATGTTAGTGATTTTGTCCTGCCATTTCCATCCCTTTATTCTGCGTAAGCATCCATTAATGAAAGTCTGTATCTTCGTGATTGTCAATTTTGTTGTTCTCCATGTTTCACCGCCATATAATAGGACCGACTTAACATTTGAGTTGAACATTT
Organism: Megaustenia siamemsis; assembly: GCA_032433765.1. NCBI lineage: Eukaryota > Metazoa > Mollusca > Gastropoda > Stylommatophora > Ariophantidae > Megaustenia > Megaustenia siamemsis. The sequence continues at coordinate 3,042,510 of JAVIAB010000125.1, read as the reverse complement.
TTATTTTTGTATTTAACCTAATTTCTTTGGATTTCCATATGTTTCCCAGTGCAATGAAAGCTCCTCTTGCTTTTGACATCCTTATTTTGGTATCATTTTCTGTTCCTCCCTCTTTATCTATATTACTGTCCAGATATATGTAAGATTGTACATCTAGTAGAGGTATTTCTCCTAGTTTTATTTGATTATTGCCAACTGTATTAATTCTCATAATGTTGGTGTTATCTCTATTAATCTTCAGTCCTAGCTGTTGTGATCTCTCATCAAGTATGCTCATTTTATCCTGCATCTGTTGATGGCTGTGTGATAGGAGAGCTATGTCATCAGCAAAGTCTAAATCATCAAGTTGTTTGGTCAGTGACCACTGGATCCCATTTCTGTTGTTTTGAGTTATTTTTTCATAATCCAATCTATGGCCAGTAGAAAGAGAAATGGAGACAGAAGGCATCCCTGCCTTACTCGAGTTCTTAATTCAAATGCTTCTGTAAGCTGTCCTTCATGCACCACACTACATTTCGTTCCTCCATACATTGTTTTTATCAGGTTAATAAACTTTATGGGGATTCCGTAATGACTCAGCAACTTCCAAAGCATTCTTCTGTCTAAACTATCAAATGCCTTCTCGTAATCTATGAATCCAATATAAAGTGGGGATTTTAGTTCTAAACTTTGTTCAACTATTATATGTAGAGTAGTTATTTGATCAGCACATGATCTGTTCTTCCTAAAACCTGCTTGTTCATCTCTCAAATGTTTCTCTATGGCCTCTTTTAGTCTCTCCAGAATGATTCTGCTTAATATTTTTCCTGGCACTGATAGTAGCATAATTCCCCTATAATTTGTGCACTCCTATAAACTTCCTTTCTTTGGTAGTTTGATCATATAACCTTCTTTCCAGTCTTTAGTTATTTCTTCCCTCTCCCAAATTTTATCTAATAGATTATGTAGCATCTTGGTAGAGGTGTTAATATCTGCTTTGATGGCTTCCGAAGGAATTCCATCTGGTCCTGTGGCTTTACCATTTTTTAATAGTTTGATGGCTTTCATTATTTCTTCTATGCTTGGTTTTCCACAGTTAACGTGTAACTCTTCTTCTGCTGGTAGTATATCTGGAGGATTATTTGAGCCAATCAACCACTAATATCTTCAGTAATAAAGAAAAGACGATGGTCATACGTTGGACATGTGATGAGAAGAGATAATAATCGAATAGCAAAGCAAGCCCTCATATGGGAAACAACAGGTAAAAGAAAAAGAGGAAGACCCAGGGAGACACTGAGAAGAACATTGATGAGAGAGGCAAGAGCAGCAGGAATCGGCTCCCTCAATGAGATAGAACTGCTTGCACAGAACAGAGACAGATGGCGAGATTTGATAAAATATCTTTAAAAGAAAACTGCTAGAACAAAAATTCATATAGGAGAAGGTGTATCTTGGTCTACGCCCTATGGGCCGGTTACGGCTCGAAAGGTCAATAGATAGATAGATTTGAGCCGGGTCAATTCAAAAGTTCTTCAAAGTGCTCTTTCCATCTCTCCATTTGTTCCCTTATAGTACTAAGCAGATTTCCTTTCTTATCTTTAATAAAGGCATTGATCTGTTTGTATTTTCCACTTAATTTCTTTGTGCTGTTGTACAGTTCTTTCATATTCCCTTTATTTGCTGCTTCTTCTGCCTCTTTAGCTAGTTCATCTATATATTTCCTCTTATCCCTTTTAATGCATCTTCTCACTTCTTTGTTCACCTCTGTGTAAGCTTCCTGTGTCTTGGCTTTATTACTTCTCGTTTTGATTTTATTTATGTCTGCTTTCTTGTTCTTTCTTTCTTTAATTTTATCCAGGGTCTCTGCTGTCATCCATGCCTTATTCTGGGGTTCTCTTTTCCCCAGTGTTTCTTCGCATGTCTCTTTCCATATATCTTTTACCTGTTTCCAATGATCTTCTATATTTGTTGTATTTTCTAGTTGTTGGAGGACTTGGTATTTGTTTGATATTGTGACTGCGAATTTATCTTTAATTCCTTGTTCTTTAAGAAACCCTGCATTGAAATACTTTCTACCCAAATTCGCTGTAGTATACCTTTTTAGTTTAATTTTAAGTTTGGCTATCAGAAGATGATGATCAGAAGCTACATCTGCCCCTCTATATACTTTTACATCCTGTAAGGATGACTTAAACTTATTATTAATACATATGCGATCAATTTGATTTTCCATTCTATGATCTGGTGACACCCATGTAGCTTTGTGTATTCTTTTATGTTGGAATATTGTTTCTCCTAGGCTCACTTGATTAAGGGTGCAGAAATTCACAAATATCTCTCCATTCTCATTTATATTTCCAAGTCCATGTTTTCCCATAATCTCTTTGAAGCCTCTGTTGTCTGATCCTACTTTAGCATTTAGGTCTCTCATCAAGATTATAATATCCTTGGCTCGTCTTGCATCTATCTGACATTGTAGCTGTTTATAGAAATCATCTTTAACTAAATCATCCTTATCATTGGTTGGTGCATAGCATTTGATAATGTGTAATTTTAGGCCAGTGGTGAGGAGTGTAGAACACTCCAAGGTATGAAGACAGCTTCACAAGGGAGGAACACAACACAATACTGACATTTCGGCCAGGGGCCTTTTTCAGAGTTCAAGGACAACGAAAACAAACGATGTAACACAATTATCTATAAGTACATGATCAGAAGAAGAGGATAGAAAAGAAAAAAGTAGGATGATGAAAAAATAAAAAAATAAGAGAGCTAAGATAAGAATATAGAAAGAATGTGAGAATATATGTATAATTAAAATATAAAATACAGAATCACTTAGCTTGAACGACTGGTTAATCCGCCGGGAACCAAACGAAAGAATGACTACAAAAGGACCTCCCGAGGCGGGAAAATGGAAACGAGGCTATGACTGACCAGAGTTCATACACCTGAAGAAAGAACTAGATGTGTAATTTTATTTTGTTTTCAGTTGTTTTATATGTTGCTCTCATTAGTCTTGGTCCTACTGCTTCCTATTCTATTAGTGTCTTCTGTGCATTCCTTGATAGCATTATAGCTACCCCTTCACTATGTTGTGCTCCAGGTTCCTGGTGTCCTGATGATAAAATCATCTCTCCTGTATTTAGTTTTATTCTTTCTGTTCCTAGCCATCTTGTTTCACACATTCCCAGAATATCTATCTTGCAGTTTGTCATTTCTGCTGCTACCTGAGCTGCTTTTCCCGGTTCGTTTAGGGTACGTACATTCCAGGTGCCAATTCTGGAGGATTTCCTGGTAGACAAAGGGTGAGTTGGCAACCCGGACTCCTTACGGCTTTCTTTGGCTTGCGTCATACGTCTCTTAGACGGAGAGCCCTTCTCTTTCCTGGATGGTGGATTTACTTTTTCTCTCTTTGACTTGTCCATGTTTGTGAAGTTTTTTTGGCTTATTTTTTTTTTAAATATTACAGTATGGGATAGCCAGTCCCATGCCCAACCCTCCTTTCTCGCCTCTTACGAACATGCCTGGTAGGGTACAGCTCCACTATTCTTTACTCCCCTTTCGGGCCCTGGCAGCGCATGGGTTACAATTGGTACCTCTAAAATGATTTATAATTTGGGTTATGTTTGATTTCTGGTTATGTGATTCCAGAGTTCTCTGACCTCTTTGTTGTTTTCCCAATTCTTTTCCTCCATTGTTCCAGCCAAGAGTGTTCAATATTATTATTACGTTAATTATCATGATATCCTCATTTATTTGTTTATCAAGCATTCAATGAAATGGCTGTCATTTTCTCTTCTACAAGACTGTATTTATTTTTTCTTCTCACTTTGTCTATAGTTAGATGTGTGTGGTTATATATCATTCCAATCCATTGAAAAAAGGCATTTATTTTGTTATCTGAGAAAATACTATTGACTATTGAATGATGTATTGCATTTTGGGTAAATTGTAATGTTTACAGATCAGAAATAAAATGTTTTAAAATAATATTTAACATCTGATATGTATTTAAAAGATCCCACATTGTACAGAATATATTCTTATAATTGTGCTGTGGTAATGTTTATTTATTTATATGTGTCAACTATCTTTTGACAGGAACCGGTGATCATCTCCTACTTTGTGAAAGTGATAATCAACCAGAGGTTTGTATGCAATCAATTTTCTTACTTGCATAAACAAACTTTCCTGTAATAAAAATGTGATTTACCAATACTTCTATCTACCTTTCTCTTGAGGTATTGTCTATATCTGCAATGTCATTTCTGTATAAATTTTACTGTCTTTTGTAATTCTACCAACACTTATTTGTGAGGTATATTAATAATATATGTTTTAATATTTATAAGCTGCTATTTTACATATTTATTGTGCATTATATCATTTGGCTTTTGTGATATACATTTTGTTTTTGTGCATTATTACATTATCTTCATCTACACAATGCTGTCAGTGCAAAGATGCCCATATCAATAATGGTTAAAGGTAGCTATATGCTCTGCTTGAGGCATAAGTTTAATAAAGTAAAACAGACTGTCACAGAAGCAACAGTGGTAAGAGTGGTGCAGATTTTTGCTATAAAGTAAACTACAGTTTTCACCAATGATATTACATGAGAGACTATCTAGCTAGAGCTGCAGTGTTCACCTCTTGCTCATATAACCATGGATTTTGTTCCTCAAGGAAGCTTTCCATTTGGTTGCATACTCCAGGATTACTACAAAGCACTCATTAACCAAAACAAAGCTTCCGCAATGTGGAGTTTGCTATACAACAGAATAGTTAAAGACACCCTTCCAGTCATAAACAGCAATGGTGCAACTATTGTGAGGAGTCCAAATATTAAGTCTTTGGGAATATCATTTGATAGGTCCCTTTCTGTCAATTAACATGTGAGCAGTGTCATTCAAGAGATCAAGAAGAGGTGTCAGTGCCATCAAGATCATGGCCAGGGTGAACCTCCAGCAATTGTTCCTATTCTCACTCACGCATGCTGTGGTGTTCTCAGTGCTGGATTATGGTTTGGGTATGCTCTCTTTCTAGTCAACTCAGATCGCAAGGTTGGAAAGTGTTCAGAATGAGGACCTATTGGCAGTTCTTGAATGCACCAGAGATACACTTATCCGTTCAGTGAAGTACTTAACTTACCAAGCATTAGAGTGCAACATAGATCTGCTCAGGTCCGGGCTTAATTGAACATGGTAATGAGGATAAATTATCCCTTGCATTCAGAATTGTGTGCTACCAAGGGCAGGTGTCTTAGGCGTGGACAATCCTGGATGGCTGAGGCGGAGTCCATAAGGAGAGTATGTGATGTGAATAACATTAGGGCTGGTAAGGACTGGTTAGAAGTAACAGCGGAGAAATAGAGGCTAACCAAAGTAATCATTCAGCTCAGCAGGATGTGTCATAATTGGGCCTGTGGAGCTACCAAGGTTGTTATAAGGGAATCCATTAAAAAAGTGCCCTCACTTCAGGATTGGGTCATCTACAGGGATGGTTCTGTATCCAGCGGAGAAGAAGTCTTCTCATCAACATAATTTGCAATTACAATAATGAAACGCCAGCCACATACCTTGCGCTGGACTAGGACACCTGTCAAACATGGCATACGCTGGTCTAAATAACTCATGCAGGCCTTGCTCTCACACTCTGTTGTCCATGTGGTATGAACTTTCTCTCATACCGACTAAAGACTATCAATTTCCGTTGGACCCTGACATGGTCTCTATTTCTCCCACTAGGAAATCATTCCAAGGAATAACTATAACATCAAGTATGTTAGCACTGAGGCAGCCAGTTATTTGCTCGAAGTACACTTCTACAAAACATGACTCTTAGCTCGATAGACTATTGACAATCTATCATGTAACTGAATTCTGTGGTTACCAACTTGGCGGCCCTGCCCTAGGGAATCAACTGTCTCCCACTGTGGCTACCTCTCGACTGACCATCTTTTTTCCCCACACAATATCACTCACCTCTCCTAGCCAATCAAAACTCTCCTGAGTGACATTCACACCTACACGGACTCTCCTGTTTTTCTGCCTATCGTACATTCCCTTCTCCGTCCCGTGACTTTCCTCTCATTCACTCATCACCCCCTTCCGACCCACTGCTACAAGGCACACCTTACATGCTACACTCACTGTGACAGACAGCACACCTTACATGCTACACTCACTGTGACAGACAGCACACCTTACATGCTACATTCACTGTGACAGACAGCACACCTTACATGCTACATTCACTGTGACAGACAGCACACCTTACATGCTACACTCACTGTGACAGACAGCACACCTTACATGCTACACTCACTGTGACAGACAGCACACCTTACATGCTACACTCACTGTGACAGACAGCACACCTTACATGCTACACTCACTGTGACAGACAGCACACCTTACATGCCACACTCACTGTGACAGACAGCACACCTTACATGCTACACTCACTGTGACAGACAGCACACCTTACATGCTACACTCACTGTGACAGACAGCACACCTTACATGCTACACTCACTGTGACAGACAGCACACCTTACATGCTACACTCACTGTGACAGACAGCACACCTTACATGTTACACTCACTGTGACAGACAGCACACCTTACATGCCACACTCACTGTGACATCAAGCACACCTTACATGTTACACTCACTGTGACAGACAGCACTGTAAGACAAGAAGAAACATTTTAGTTTAGCTTGACAATGTGATCTTCTTGATGATGATGGTAATACTTATTTGTACATAAATTTGTTAAGCTTGAGTTGTAAACAAGAACGAATATTTGTGCTTCTCTCACATTTCTCTTTTTGTGTGTTAGGGCTGCTTTGTGAAAGAGGAAGTGGACAGATCCCTGAAAATTATAGAGAAATTGTTTGAAGAGCTTAGTTTATTGAAAGGTATGTTGTTTCCTGTTACTTTTATCACGAGGCTGCTGTATTATTGTGTAATGATGTGGTCAGTCAGGTGGTGCTATATGTTGGTGTTAAGAATATTTGTACAATAAAAAACTTAATTTTACACATAAAAGAAATATCATTATTTGCTGGTGTTTTTGTCACTAATGTGATTCTATGAACAATAAGAAGATAAGATGATAGACTCATATTTTCTCTGAAATAAAGAAAAAAGTTAATGGGTATGCCATTTCTTCCTTTTGTAGGTAAAGCACTATGTGACAGCTCAAAAGTTGATGATACCATCAGTGTTGACTTCTTAAAGGATCGGATAAAAAGACAATCTATGGCCTCTACGGTAGTATTTTCTTATTGTGTCAATTGCTTATTGTTTCTATACATTGCTATATGCATCAATGTCAGTTCATCATGTCCATTCATAAATTCCTGAACCCTGTTTTCCCTGTGTTCTCTGCTACTGATTTATTTCCATCAAGCATTTTCTTTTGTCTTTCTGTCACTCTCCTTCTTTAATTTACCTGTTACACTAGTTACCAATTTTTCAATTCCTGTGACGTCGGTATTTTTTAAGATAGAATACTTTTTTTTTTCTAACACTTCTCAAAAGTGCTCTTTTTGCACTGCCTTTCACTCCACGATATCTTTATTATTGTTTTAAGCCAAATTGGTATTTTCATTATTTTTCTTCTATAGATCCACATTTCTGTTGCCTCCAATCGTGTTCTTGCTTGTTCATTACTATCTTTTGCTATTTCTTAATATTGAAAATATTTGTTATAAAAAGCAATGTTAAATATTTAATCTGCTCACATAGTAAACATATAGGACCACTACCAAATTTACATGTGTCAGATGCATGACAGTAAACAGCCTAAGAAATAATATCAGAAATGAAGGACTGAGGAAAACGCTAGGAATAATTCCCACCATTGAATACATAAAAAAAACAACATATAAATTTGTTTGGCCGTGTGATGTGGACAGAAAGATCAAAATACTACATAAGGAACCTTCATTAACTCTTTCCGTACGTTTCAACGTACTATGCGCCATGCCGATTTCAGCTACATGTTTCGCCGCATAGTGTGTCACTGTCAATTTGATTAGTGTGAACTGTCATCAAGCCATATTTTTTACATGTCTTGTATCATCTTGGTATTGCTGAAATCTAATACCTTGTTCAATTATCTAAAAATTCGTATATAGAAAGTTATATGTTAGATAAATACAAATATTTAGATTTATTCTTAAAACCATGAAAAATTTTGTCTCTGAAATCCTCCGCCGTTGCATTGATAAAAAGCTTCCATGTATATGCCTCATGTATAAACAATGTTCACAATAGTCCATGTTTTGTGTTCAATGTATATACATGTCCTACTTTGGTGGTTTCACTTAAAAGCAACTGAGCAATTAATTTTATTTCTTTTCCACAGTTTGCAGATAGGCTGATTGAGTGCAGTGTGGTACACATTCTTGCAAATCCTCATTGGAACATTAGGTATGATATTTAATTGTCCAAATTTGATGCTCTTTCCACAGTTAGAGATATCTATACTTTTTGATTATTTATAATCATCAGTGTAACTTATGATAGGTCTCAGGTGACCTGGTAGAAGAGTACAGACTATTCAGCTTATTATGATGTCTCAGGTGAGCTGGTAGAAGAGTACAGGTGTGCAGCTTATTATGATGTCTCTGGTGACATGGTAGAAGAGTACAGGTGTTCAACACATTCATTAGTAAGGGGTTTAAAACGATGTGGCCAGGCCATTTTTGTGAAATGTAAAAAAAAAATTGATATAACAGTGACAAAATAAATTAACATTTTTGTTAAACACACAGTTTTTTTGGACAATTTCCTTAGGAAGTCGGAAAAGGCTGGTTGGTCTTGAGGCAAGATGCTGGCCTCGAACAGAGGTTGTGAGTTCAAATCTCGGTTGCATCAGTTTTTATTTTTATTTGTGATTTCTCTCTTGTGCAACCACCCCTGGTCTCAGGAGGCCTGGCTTAAACATCAATTACTCATCAGCAGAAAAATTATGAGTACTTCTGAAGTTGGAATTGTCTGCCTGTGTGGCTGCTGCCAGGTTGAAATGGATTAACACACAAAATTCAGTTCCTAGTCTCTAGGGACTAAGCCTGAGGTGAAAGCTGGCAAACAAAAAAAAAAAAAAACCTTGGAAACTCCTGGACTGATTACCATGATTTTTTGCATGTTGTTTTACATTGTCCATGACATTACAAATGTATAATTAAAAATAATCTAGGTAATACTGTTGACTTAAAGTGGCTGGTTCCTTTCATATTTGTCAATTCAGCAACTTATTGTGCCCCATATAAAATAAACTTTACAGTGAGCTTAACAATTTCTTGACTTTTGATAACCCATAGGAGAGTCATCAAAATTTGGACAAACTGTTACAAGTAGTACTGAATTAAATGCGTTGGTTTTGTCTTTTGGCAACATGTTTTTATGATAGAGTTATCAATGTCTGAAGGAATCAAGTAAGTAGATTGTAGAAACAGAAATGATAGTTATTGTTTTTTTATGCTGAACAAATGGATTATATTCAGTATTGAAGTCAAATCTTCTGGATTATTAGAATGGTCCCAAAAAGAAAGAAAGCAGGGTTTTACAATTTGATTTCAATATGCTGGCGCGGCAAGCAAATTTATTTCATGGCCAATTTCTTTTATATTATGTCATGATAATAAATAGTTTACGTACAAAATTTCAACAATGGAAACCATACTGTTAGTACATTATAGCATTTTGAAAAGGGGCATGCATATTGGAAGAGACTCCAGTGGTTTGGCTGAGACACATTCATCATTACCAAGTACAAGAAAAAAATGGATATATATATATTGTTATAAGAACTGCTGTATGGTTTTATTTTTAATATAAACTGTCATTTGTTTACATATCTATCATTTCTACAGAGGTGAAACCAGAGAGGGAAAAATAGCCACAAAAGCCACCATTTGGAGTGAAGTTGTGAAACTGCAGTCTGAAGTGGCTTCCATGAGTTTTACTTGCCGGCTGTGGAGATCATTTTCTACGGTTTTGTATGGGATCTTCATTGTTGTATTAGGTCAGTACTTCAGGAAGATTTCCTCTTGTTTGTAGAATATTTACAATTGAATGAAATGATAGACCTTTGAAAATGATCTGAATGTTTGCTTGTTTGCTTGTTTTAATGTCAAGGCAGTAACTATGTCATACATAATTATATTCTATCTATCTATCTATTGACCTTTCGAGCCGTAACCGGCCCATAGGGCGTAGACCAAGATACACCTTCTCCTATATGAATTTTTGTTCTAGCAGTTTTCTTTTAAAGATATTTTATTAAATCTCGCCATCTGTCTCTGTTCTGTGCAAGCAGTTCTATCTCATTGAGGGAGCCGATTCCTGCTGCTCTTGCCTCTCTCATCAATGTTCTTCTCAGTGTCTCCCTGGGTCTTCCTCTTTTTCTTTTACCTGTTGTTTCCCATATGAGGGCTTGCTTTGCTATTCGATTATTATCTCTTCTCATCACATGTCCAACGTATGACCATCGTCTTTTCTTTATTACTGAAGATATTAGTGGTTGATTGGCGATTTCTCTAATTTCCTCGTTTGCTTTGAATTCGTTCCATTCTATACCAAGTATTTTCCTTAGACATTTATTTTCGAATGCGTTCAACTTTGTTTCTATATCTCTTGTTGTTTTCCAGCTTTCACACGCATACGTAAGGGTTGATAGTACATTTGATTTGAATAGCCTAAGTTTTGTGTTTGTGCTAATGAGTTTTGATTTCCACAACTTTTCAAGGCTTCTGAAAGACATTGCTGCTTTAGCCAGTCTGATTCTAATTTCTTTGCTCGTATCCCCTTCTCGATCAATGTGACTTCCAAGATAGATAAAGTGATCGATCTCTTCTACTGGTTTGTTTTCCATGTATATTTTGTCACTTGTTGGAATTAAACTTTTCATGACTTTAGTCTTTTCATGATTGACCTCAAGCCCAATTTTGCTGGCTATTGATGATAGTTCATTTGTGTTTTCCTGCATCGTTTTTATCTGACTGCTGATGAGAACTATGTCATCAGCAAAGTCGAGGTCCTCCAAATGGTCTCCTTGTATCCATTCGATGCCTTTATTACCAGTGCAGCATTTCTTCATTATGAAGTCCATAACAATTCCAAATAACAAGGGCGATAAAATACATCCTTGTTTAACCCCAGTTTCTATTGGGAAACATTCGCTCAGTCCTTCCTCTGTTCGAACTGCACATGTGTAACCATCATACATGTCTTTGATAATATTTATGATTTTTGATGGTAAACCATATTGCTTCAGAATTTTCCACAAAGAATCTCTATGAATACTATCAAATGCTTTTTTGAAGTCGATGAAGTTAAGTACAAAAGGTTTTTGCTTTTCAATATGTTCCTCCAATATAAGTCGTAGAGTGAAAATGTGGTCAAGACAGCTTCTCCCTTTTCTAAACCCAGCCTGTTCTTCACGCATTACTGTATCTATTGAATCCTTTATTCTATTTAGGATGATTTTACAGAATAACTTTGAGGCAACTGACAAAAGTGTCACGCCTCTCCAGTTGTTACAATCTCTAAGATTGCCCTTTTTTGGGATCTTAACAATGATTCCTTTTTTCCATTTATGAGGCGTCTTCTCTGTTTTCCAAATGATGTTGAACATTTTTTGGAGATGTATTAAATTATGGCTATCAATTGCCTTGAGGATCTCAGCTGTTAACTTATCCTCTCCAGCAGCCTTGTTATTGGTCATTAGCTTTAAGGTGGTTTCTATTTCACTCAAGGTGAAGTCATCTAAATTTACATCTAATTCTGCTGCTGGTGTTTCAGCTTCAAAATCTATTAAACTGTGAGGTAGTGGACGGTTAAGAATTTCTTTGAAGTGTTCTGCCCAACGGGCTTTTATGTCTGCGCTTGTTGTTAGCATTAATCCAGATTTGTCTAGAATTGGTGTTCCACTGGATGTATAGGTGTTTGTCAGCATCTTTTGTACTGTATAGAGAGTTCTGCTGTCTCCTGTAATTGCAGCTGTCTCTGCTTTCTCTGCCAAGTTGTCTATATAAGCTCTTGTATCTCTTCTTGCCGAACTTTTCACTTTGTTGTCTAATTCTTTGTATGTTGCTTTTGCCAGAACCTTTCCAAGATCTGTCTTTACATTAGTCACGGCTCTCTTTGCTTCTCTTCTTTCTTTGATGTATTTCCATGTGGTGTCTGAGATCCAAGCTCGTTTTTCCATTTTCTTCAGTCCGGCACTTGCTTCTGCTGCTGTCATTAGTATTTTGCTCTGTGAGTCCCACATTTCATTGATATCTAAGTCTATTTCACCGAGTGCTGAATAACAATTACTTAGCTCTATGTTAAACTTTTCCTTTATGGCTTCATCTTTCAGTTTATGACTATCAATTTTATGTGTAATTGACCTCTTCTGTTGGTTTCTAAATTTTAATCTTATTTTCCCAATGCACAGGTTGTGGTCACTATTAACATCAGCACCTCTGTAAGCTCTTACATCTATTAATGATGATCTGAATTGTTGTTTAATACATAGGTGGTCAATTTGATTTGATGTTCTATCGTCAGGAGATATCCATGTTGTTTTGTGAATATTTTTGTGTGGAAATAATGTCCCACCTATAACTAAATTTTCTATTAAACATAATTCTATTAATCTTTCTCCATTCTGACTTGTTGTATTACAGCCTTCTCTCCCCATCACATGTTCCACTCCTGCCTTAATTATATTAATTATAGTAAAAAAAAAGTAAAGTACCCCCGTCACGCCCAAGTGGCGTACAGGGAAATATGGTGTTAGTGACCCTATATTTTACAGACCTTCAGCACATGATTTTTGGGGTAATGTGGTCAGTATTACGCCCGTGCTGGTTTACTTTCCCAGAAAAAAAATCTGGTACCCATTTAAGGTTGGGGTGAACCCGGAAGCCGTCGGTTGGGATCGAACCCTACCCCTTGTCCGTGGTAGTCCAGTTCACTAACCACTGAGCTATTGCGGCTCCCATATTAATTATAGCATTATGTTAAAACCTCATAACAACATTGAAGGAAGCATTGATATCAAATTCATAAGACAAAATGTGCAAGAGAAAGGAGATGAGACCGTTCACCACAAATGCATTTTGTTCATTCTGCAGTCAGATCTATCTATCTAATATTGTCATATTAACCACAAGAAGTACTTTGATAAAAATTTTCAAAATAGTTTTTACAAATTTAAAACATAATAGGAGACATATAATAATAAAAGAATATGATTATGGAGGGAAACTTCTGAGGCAATAGATTAATAAATTACTGATCTATTTGACTCTTTCCCTCTATAATAATATTCTTTTATTGTTATTTGTCTCTGGTCTAAACCACTGGACATTACTAACTGTGCTGTTTCCTCCTGTAACTGTTTGTCTGCAATGCAAGTATTCACTTATTACCCTACAGGAGATACTTGTCATAATAGGAAAATACAGATATACAATCTATTCCCAAGTTATGTTCATAGCCTTATGCTATAGGCATGAGTACACATGTGTGAAAGATGTATCATCCAATGATAGCAACAATTTTAGGTTGCTTAGTTGGTTGTGTGCTGTAGCATGTTTCTTGTGGCAAGGAGCTGTGTTGAGGAGTTCGGGCTTGATCCTGCTTCATGTTGTCTGTTTTTTTCTGTTGTTGATTATTTGTGAATTTTTTCAGAGTGTTGTAAACATACCTCTATCTGAGAAAAGATTAATTAAAACATAATAGCAGGATAGCCTTTGAAAGTCAAAATTCAGTGATACCCCATTCCGGTCTGTATGTCACTTATGAAATAAGTTAACGATTTAATTCTTAGTCAATTATCTAACCCAGCACAGTTGGGCATCAACATTTGTTTTTCTGCTAAAATAAAATGTGTATAACTGAGGTTTTCTTGATTATGACATGAAAAAAAAAAGTAGCCATTTGTGGTGTAATAGTAATCAACCCTCGAAGGTTACCTACATTCATTTTTAATAACTTAAAATATAAAAGACAGATTTCTTTCAAACTTCTCACATTTGTAGAGAAATGTTTAAAAAATCTTCCATAATTGTTTACTACAACTTTGCTATTTTATTGACACTGGCGATATCAGAGACCGCTCAAGCTATCAATAAGAAATAAGTTATAATTAATGGACTTCAATGTGGAGTTCATATCATTAAAATAAAAAAAATAAGAATTTGCACACTACAGATTTATTTCAAATTTCACATGTTTATGAATAAATGTATAACGAATCAAAGTATCCATATTGGCAACCTATAACACTTTTTTTTTTTTTTAATGTATGGACAAATATACTAGTGATGCTTAAATAGTTCCATCTTGAGTGTGGTATAGGCTATCTTGGAGCTGTATGTAGCATTATAGAAAGAACATTCTCTGCTCTGTTTTGATCTATAAATAGCAGTATAACATGTGCTGCTTTTAGGGTAAACTGATTGGATGAGGACTACATTTACCAAGATCAGCCATTTTGGCAATAGCCAGTCACAAGAAATTAGAGCAGGAAAGGGTGCAATAAAAATAGATGACTGGAAGTGTCCTAGGTTTTATTACTGTCAAAGTACAAAGTATTGTCAAATCAATTTAAAATTTGTATGTTTTTAAATAATTGACATACAGGCATGAATGAGAAATCATTATTTTTGTTTATTTCAAGAGCTAACAAGTTATTATATATTACATTAATGGAAAAATAATTTTCTACATTTACACAAGTTTTTATATGTATCAAAATACCTACAGTAATCTGTAACTGTCTTTTCTTCTTGTTTTGTTTTCTACAATAAAGATTATAATGATGACATGCATTGAAAAGGATCTCATGGTAAGACATCTTCCTCTGGACTAGAAAATTCCAGGTTCGAATCCAGTCACATGTGGTGGACATTTTTCTCTGGAAATCCCTGATTTTTTTCATGGTTTTATCCTCTCTGGTCCCTGATTCTTCTTCTTCTACCTTTTAGCTCCCAGTGGAGCATAGGTCTTCAACAAACACTTTCCAAGTCGTTCTGTTTTTTGCAATTCTTTTAAGATCATTCCATGTCTTCCCCATCATCTTCATCTCTGCTTCAATCTGTCTTCTCCAAGAATTCCTTGGTCTTCCTCTTTGTCTTTTCCCCTGGGGATTCCAAAAAAGGGCCTGTTGTGTAATACTCTCAGTTGGTTTCCGTAGTGTGTGTCCTATCCATCGCCATCGTCTTCGCTGTATTTCTTTATCCACTGGTATTTGACCGGTACATTTCCATAATTCCACGTTTGTGACTTTGTCCTGCCATTTCCATCCCTTTATTCTGCGCAAGCATCCATTAATGAAAGTCTGTACCTTCGTGATTGTCAATTTTGTTATTCTCCATGTTTCACAGCCATATAATAGAACCGACTTAACATTGGAGTTGAAAATTTGTATTTTTGTATTTAGCCTAATTTCTTTGGATTTCCATATGTTTCCCAGTGCAATGAAAGCTCCTCTTGCTTTTGACATCCTTATTTTGGTATCGTTTTCTGTTCCTCCCTCTTTATCTATATTACTGCCCAGATATATATAAGATTGTACGTCTAGTAGAGGTATTTCTCCTAGTTTTATTTGGTTATTGCCAACTGCATTAATTCTCATAATGTTGGTCTTATCTCTATTAATCTTTAGTCCTAGCTGTTGTGATCTCTCATCTAATATACTCATTTTATCTTGCATCTGTTGGTGGCTGTGTGATAGGAGAGCTATGTCATCAGCAAAGTCTAAATCATCAAGTTGTTTGGTCAGTGACCACTGGATCCCATTTCTGTTGTTTTGAGTTATTTTCATAATCCAATCTATGGCCAGTAGAAAGAGAAATGGAGACAGAAGGCATCCTTGCCTTACTCCTGTTCTTATTTCAAATGCTTCTGTAAGCTGTCCTTCATGCACCACACTACATTTTGTTCCTTCATACATTGTTTTTATCAGGTTAATAAACTTTATGGGGATTCCATAATGACTCAGCAACTTCCAAAGCATTCTTCTGTCTAAACTATCAAATGCCTTTTCGTAATCTATGAATCCAATATAAAGTGGGGATTTTAGTTCTAAACTTTGTTCAACTATTATACGTAGAGTAGTTATTTGATCAGCACATGATCTGTTCTTCCTAAAACCTGCTTGTTCATCTCTCAAGTGTTTCTCTATAGCCTCTTTTAGTCTCTCCAGAATGATTCTGCCTAATATTTTTCCTGGCACTGATAGTAGCATAATTCCCCTATAATTTGTGCACTCCTGTAAACTTCCTTTCTTTGGTAGTTTGATCATATAACCTTCTCTCCAGTCTTTAGGTATTTCTTCCCTCTCCCAAATTTTATCCAATAGATTATGTAACATCTTGGTAGAGGTGATAATATCTGCTTTGATGGCTTCCGAAGGAATTTCATCTGGTCCTGTGGCTTTACCATCTTTTAACAGTTTGATGGCTTTCATTATTTCTTCTTTGCTTGGTTTTCCGCAGTTAACGTGTAATTCTTCTTCTGCTGGTAGTATATCTGGAGGATTATTTGAGCCAGGTCTGTTCAAAAGTTCTTCAAAGTGCTCCTTCCATCTCTCCATTTGTTCCTTTATATTACTAAGCAGATTTCCTTTCTTATCTTTGATAAAGGCGTTGATCTGTTTGTATTTTCCACCTAATTTCTTTGTGCTGTTGTACAGTTCTTTCATATTCCCTTTATTTGCTGCTTCTTCTGCCTCTTTAGCTAATTCATCTATATATTTCCTCTTATCCCTTTTAATGCATCTTCTCACTTCTTTATTCACCTCTGTGTAAGCTTCCTGTGTTTTGGCTTTATTACTTCTTGTTTTGCTTTTATTTATGTCTGCTTTCTTGTTCTTTCTTTCTTTAATTTTATCCAGGGTCTCTGCTGTCATCCATGCCTTATTCTGGCGTTCTCTTTTCCCCAGTGTTTCTTCGCATGTCTCTTTCCATATATTTTTTACCTGTTTCCAATGATCTTCTATATTTATAGTATTTTCTAGTTGTTGGAGGACTTGGTATTTGTTTGATATTGTGACTGCGAATTTATCTTTAATTCCTTGTTCTTTAAGAAACCCTACATTGAAATACGTTCTGCCCTTATTCGTTGTAGTATACCTTTTTAATTTAATTTTAAGTTTGGCTAACAGAAGATGATGATCAGAAGCTATATCTGCCCCTCTATATACTTTTACATCCTGTAAGGATGACTTAAACTTATTATTAATACATATGTGATCAATTTGATTTTCCGTTCTATGATCTGGTGACACCCATGTAGCTTTGTGTATTCTTTTATGTTGGAATATTGTTCCTCCTAGGCTCATTTGATTAAGGGCGCAGAAATTCACAAATATCTCTCCATTCTCGTTTATATCTCCAAGTCCATGTTTTCCCATAATCTCTTCAAAGCCTCTGTTGTCTGATCCTACCTTAGCATTTAGGTCTCCCATCAAGATTATAATATCCTTGGCTCGTCTTGCATCCATCTGGCATTGTAGCTGTTTATAAAAATCATCTTTAACTGAGTCATCTTTATCGTTGGTTGGTGCATAGCATTGTATAATGTGTAATTTTATTTTGTTTTTGGTTGTTCTAAATGTTGCTCTCACCAGTCTTGGTCCCACTGCCTCCCATTCTATTAGTGTCTTCTGTGCATTCTTTGATAGCATTATAGCTACCCCTTCGCTATGTTGTGCTCCTGGTTCCTGGTGTCCTGATGATAAAATCATCTCCCCTGTATTCAATTTTATTCTCTCCGCTCCCAGCCATCTTGTTTCACACATTCCCAGAATATCTATCTTGGTCCCTGATTAGTGGGAGGAAATGTTCAGCCCTATAGGATAAAAGCATGAGGCCCCATGTGTTCATTAAAGAACCCTTGGCATTTAAATTAAAGAGTAGGCCAAACAGCCACTGTTTGAGCAAACATTTTTTAGAAATCTAATTAACTCTAGATTACGATATCGTAGTAAAAATTACCCGCATCAGAACACAAATTCTTCAAAATTTGAGAGTTTGTGGTGTTCAAATATTCCCCTCCTTTGTGTACCTTCCTAATTACTACTTCTGGTGATCCCTGAGTATTGGATTTGTTTCTGATGATGTAGACATTTTTTTTCCTTGCTGTGACCAGGGACATTTCTTTAGTTGCTCATCAAACAACCTTTTGCGACTTGGAAAACATTGCCAATAAAGCTTTGAGGTAGCTGAACATATGGACAAACTAACGGCGACCCAAGTTACGGTGACCCAATTTCGGGTCATAAATCAGCCCGAGACAGGAAAAACAGCTGTGTCAAAAGTTCAAAGAAGAAACTATTTTTAGTGCTCCTAATATTACAATTAAGTGGCAGTAATTGTACAGCGAAATGTAACGACATATGTCACAGGTCAGTATAATCTAAGATTAAATAGATCCTAGGTCTTGTAACAGAGCTTGAACGTGTGAGTCATGGTTCTTCTCGGTATTTCATTGAGAAACTCAAAGCATCTATGATGTGTCTGCAGTGCAGAGATGTGATCATAACATAACACCACATTGAAAAGATTCATGTGCCGTTACAAAATGTACATATAACTCTCATACACCAAAGAATTATAGAAATGCACTCAGCAGCAGTAGAGAGGACACCATAATGGTGCATAGCATAGTTTGTTCTTGCTGATTGCTTCTATCTTCTTTATTGATCTGATTTCAGTTATTGTTGTTGCCCTGTTGTTGTCCGTGTACATCAAGTTTAGGCTGAAACAGAGAGAGTCTGAGCAGAAAGAGGTTTATGCCATGGTGGAAAAAATCATTGGTGAGTAGTAAATACAAAAATATATATAATTCCTTACTAACAAATTAGGAAGATGTATAAACTGTGGTTAAAGAAAGAATAGTTTGCTAGCAAATTAGAGAGATATATAAACTGTGGTTAAAGAAAGAATAGTTTGCTAGCAAATTAGGAAGATGTATAAACTGTGGTTAAAGAAAGAATAGTTTGCTAGCAAATTAGAGAAATATATAAACTGGTTAAAGAAAGAATAGTTTGCTAGCAAATTAGAGAGATATATAAACTGTGGTTAAAGAAAGAATAGTTTGCTAGCAAATTAGAGAAATATATAAACTGGTTAAAGAAAGAATAGTTTGCTAGCAAATTAGAGAAATATATAAACTGTGGTTAAAGAAAGAATAGTTTGCTAGCAAATTAGAGAAATATATAAACTGGTTAAAGAAAGAATAGTTTGCTAGCAAATTAGGAAGATGTATAAACTGTGGTTAAAGAAAGAATAGTTTTCTAGCAAATTAGAGAAATATATAAACTGGTTAAAGAAAGAATAGTTTGCTAGCAAATTAGAGAAATATATAAACTGGTTAAAGAAAGAATAGTTTGCTAGCAAATTAGAGAGATATATAAACTGTGGTTAAAGAAAGAATAGTTTGCTAGCAAATTAGAGAAATATATAAACTGTGGTTAAAGAAAGAATAGTTTGCTAGCAAATTAGAGAAATATATAAACTGTGGTTAAAGAAAGAATAGTTTGCTAGCAAATTAGAGAGATATATAAACTGTGGTTAAAGAAAGAATTACTAACTAGCAAATAAGAAGATCTATAAGGTGTGGTTTAAAAAAAAAAGAATTGCTTCCAAGCAAATTAGGAAGATGTATAAGCTATGGTAAAAGAAAGAATTGCTTACAAGCAAATTAGGAAGATATTTTATGTGTGGGAGAAAAAAGGATTGATGAGTTGCCAATCTAAAAGATGATAATTGTGGTAAAAGAAATAATTAACTCTTTCCATATGGAAGCTTTTTATCAATGCAACAGAAGAGATTTCAGAGACAAACATTTGTCATGGTTTTAAGAATCAATCTACTTATTTATATTTATCTAACACATAACATATTATATATTAATTTTTAGATAATTGAACAAGGTATTAGATTTCGCCAATATCAAGATGATACAACACATGTAAAAAGAATATGGTTTGATGACAGTTCACACTAATTAAATTGAGAGTGATGTACTCTGCTGTGAAATGTACGCGCTGAAATCAGCATGGTGCACAGTGCGTTGAAACGTATGGAAAGAGTCAAGGAGTAATAAAGTGTTGTACATTACCCTTAGTTTAGTACAGACTGTTTTATATACCAAAGGAAATTAAACTTCTTGACTTATGAAATGCACCCACCTATTAGAGACTACAACAAACAGTACTCAGATGTCCAAGACTAGTCTAGGGCAGAAAAATGCTGCAGTGAGCTCATCCAACGGAAACACCTTATACGACTATCTTATGCATGGATTTGACAATTTTCATCAGCTGCAGATATTAGAGTATGGCAGCTCTTGTTAGACAGCAATAGTAGCTTGTGCCTTCAAGAGAGAGAGAGAGAGAGATTTCTACAATTAACAATAAGACCTCCCCACTGAAGTAATAAAGGACTATAACCTTTTGTAGAAATGTTAAATCATCATGTTTGTTGTTTATTAATGAATGTTGTGTTTTAAATTGTGAATATTCACAGACATTCTACAGAATCATTATGAGCAAACCAAAGCTGGCGATTCTGGTGAGCCACATTATCTTGCTGTTCAGCATGTCAGAGATCAGCTGCTGCCTCCATCAGTAAGGTAATGTGTTCAATCAAACTTTGCAGCATAAGGGGGAAGAATTAAACATCCTCAACATTATATGCCTGTTGTGACGTATACAGATTTTAGGGTTATTTTAAAAAATGTTTTGGCTGTTCAATTTCTGATTGGTTTCTCCAGATTCAAGATAAGATGTAGACACGCTTGTAAGTAAAAAAAATTAATTAAATAAAGAGCCCTGTCATGCCAAATGGCGTATAGGAAATATGGTGTTAGTGACCATAATTTTTACCAAATTTTTTCGGCACATTGTTTTTGGGGTAATGGGGCCCGGTATTAGGCCTGTGCCGCTTTACTTTCCCAGAAAAAAAATCAGGTACCTATTTAAGGCTGGATGAACCCAACCTCTAGACACACATGTAGCTTATAGAAATGTTCCTTTATACCCTAATTTACCTTGTCTTTGCACCAAAACAAACACAATCCGTCTGTGACATAATTTTTTTTTTGGGTCTTAGTATATGTCTTATTCTACAAATAGAGTTTGAAAACAAACTCTCACATTTGAATCAGTGCAAAAGAAAAGAAAAAGATGACAGCCTAGAGAAACACAAAGAACACTGAGCAACAACATTGGGCGTCAGCTCCCCTACCGATGTTGAGAGGCTTGCCCAGATGTTGAGAGGCTTGCCCAGATTATGGACATCTGGCGAGATACAATTTGGGTCATTCACAAATTCTGATGTTTAAAATAAAAAATCACAAGACATGGAGGAATCTAGAATTTCTAGTGTCATTTTTGACTCAGAAGCACAATAGAGAGATGTGTGATGACTTACAGTCAATATGGCAGATTGGCTGTGATGACTTACAGTCAATATGGCAGATAGGCGGCAGGAACCGTTGAGGGTTTGTCTGAAAAATGTTCCTCGTTGCAGTTTCCTCATATTCCAAGTTCAGCTTGCTGCAGGGGATACTGAGTTTAGGATTCTGTGCACACAGTGAGTTGTCTTTTTTTATCCGCATCATGTTTCGATATTTCAATTGCTTTTGATGAAAGATGATATCGTATGACAAAGGACAGCTCGGTTGCGTTCACTTTCGGTGTGACTACGCCTTATGTCTTTTGGCGTGATCTGTACCGGGGCCTTTGACTAACTACAACTACAAGGATTCAGCTAAATAAGATTTTTGATGTTTTTATTCTTGTAATCTGTGAACCTTCATACATACCTTCCAGGCATGTCGTAAGAGGCGATTAAGGAGGTTGATCGATGGCTTGACAAGCTGTCATTGTAAAAAGTATTGTTATGGAAACAGAGCCATAGATTTTAGAAGCAGTGATTTCTGCCATATATGTACGATATGTGCCATTAAGTCACGCAAGATTTCTGTTTTAGAGATTGGGGTTCTGCTCTATGTGCCTTCTTCGGCTCGAAAGGACAATAGATAGATAGAATCTATGAACATCCAGCTCATTTTCTCTTACTACAGTCTTAGTGTTCTCTGCCATGTGGAGCATTCTAATAAAAGAATCAATACTACTTGCTGTCCCTACTTTTACCTCTGGGGCTAGAATTGTAAATTTGGTTAGTAACTCCTTAATCATCCCTGAAAATGTTAGCACAGTTAACAGATAATACAATTGATGCTAATTACTTAACTATCAGTCAGCTATGCATGCTCCAAGTTGGCGCCCATAATTACAAATTTCGACATAGTTCACATAATTTAGCTTTAAAAACTTGGTGCAATGCATGAGCTGATGGTAATGAGCAACTCAAAGCTGACTGTTAGCTATAGGGTCAACTTGCCAATGCTGAAGAAAACTTTACTTCATATCCACACACAAGGTGTCCCAGAAACCTGCTGCTCAGTCTGGCCCAGTTGGTAGAGGTCACAGCGGACCATTTCTAACAAATTGATGAAGTTGGATGTGCTGGGTCACATATTGTAAACTGCAAGAGTACAACAAATGACCTTTCAGGACCAAAAAAATACAAATTTAGGCTGTTCAGCTTCCATATTGCTTTCTTATTGTAAATTGACATTTGCATTGGTACAGCCTGTTACCACCTATTGAGCTTCTACATTGCTTGCTTATTGCAAATTTTTAAAATTGCAAAACAGCAAACTGACAACAAGAGCTGCAGTTTACAATGCTTTCATATTTAGTATCCTTCTTGGCAGCGAATCATGGACAACTTATGCAAAGCACAAGAGAAGGCTAAATGCATTCCATATGTGATGTCTGCACCATATTACTGGTATCACCTGAAAGGACAAAGTGACAAATGTGGAGGTCCTCACTCGCACAGGCCTTCTGAATACCTATACGTGGCTCAAAAAGCATAGGTTAAGCTGGCTTGGGCCACTTACACCGTATTAAAGATATCTTCATACCAGAAGATATACTCAATGGACAACTAGTGGATGGCAAAAGAATTAGGGGGTGCCCAAAACTTTGATTTATATACATGTGTAAATGTGACAGGAAGACTGAATATAAACCCTTGCAGCCTGGGAAGAAATAGCTGCAGCCCGCATTCTTTTGAAACATACTCTAAAGCTCCAACTCAAGCAAAAAGCAAATTCATAGAAAAAGAGAATGCACTGCAAAAGAACAGAAAAAAATATATTTCTAAGGACACAGCAATATCCATAGTCAACTATGGCTGATGGAGGCCACTACTACTAATTGTAAAGTTAGAAGAGGAAACACAGATATACATTGAAAAACAACTGTTATTATGGAAGTTTGCATTGATTTTAGGAATATAGGTTTTGATTGATCATACCGTTTTGTAGCAGAAGTAAACTTGACAGATTTATACAATGTTTAACCTATTTTGCTTTTAATTATAATTAATGTGTTTATCTTAGACACAAACTTCAGCCAATTTGGGACAAAGCTGTAAAGTTTATTGCTGCCAATGAGTCTCGCATCAGGTTAGAGATACGTCTTGTACATGGGGATGAATTTGAAGTATGGCATTGGTTACAGGTAAGTTGAATACATGATATGTGTCTTAAGTACTGAAAGTCTTTATGTACTGTGCATGTAATCTATGTTGCATATTGGTACTTTCCTAACATTATATGTGGTTATACTTAGATGAGAGTGGCAGGTGAACACATTGCATGGATGGTCATAGTATTAGTACTTTAAGCCCTTTTTTTTTACATTTAGTTCATGACATATGCAGTGAATGAGCTGAAATAATTCAGTGACTCATAGTTGACTTCTGCTATCAGGATCGGGGTGAACCTGAACCAATCACAACCATTCTTCACCTTCATGTAGATGCCCTGTAATAAAAACTGGTCATGAGGAATATAAATTGAAGATGGTAGGCACTGGACATAGATGCATTGTGTTGTATTTTTTTTTTGCACTTTCCAACATAACACATCCAACTTCAGCACAACATCTTTGAGCACCGTATGTTGCCTTCCCTCTTCCATCCATACCAGCTTGGCCAGACTAGACTGGTTAGTCTGTTTCTAAAGGCACTGCTAAATGGTTTGGATGGTTCTGGTTCACCGATTATAGAGTAAGCTATGAGTCGCTGACAGCTTCCCACGATGTTGCTGTCAAGCACCCCTCCATGTGCTGATCCAGCTCACATCTTGCTGTAAACCACACCACATCTCAATACTCTTTGTATGCTCATTGTAAAGGTGTTTGAGATAAACTAGCAATTGTCTGGCAAACGCCAACTTCTCTTTTCTTCTTTTCTTCAGCCATTATGTGGACACTGATGCTTTGTGTCACTAGTTTATGACATATCTCTGCCTTTTATACTATTAACTGCACCTGAACCAGCATCATATCAAACTGTCAGACAAAATTGTGTAAGCAGGTGCCATGAAATTAGTGTGGACTGCAACAGAATGTTCTGTCGTGAGCAAATGAACAAGTATATACACTGTTGGTTACACTGTCAACATGTTCATTTAATGAAAACTGCCAATTTTTCTTTAAATATCGATACGTTTTTGGTATGAGACAAAGAATAATGTAATTTTGTGAGAAGTAAAATTTGCAGTGTATATATGATTAAAGCAACTCCAGTCATTTGACCTCACTGTCTGTTAGGACAAGATTTTTTTTTTAGTGTATATTTATGTATAAGGTGTTTTTTTTTCTCATCCTCTATTTTAGTTTATATAGTTGTATAAATTTTTTATTTTTAAATCTCAACCTTTTTAGTTTATATATGTTTATTTCTTAATCTCATCCATTTTTAGTTTATATTTTTATATATATATATAATGTGTTAATTTTTAAAATCTCATCCACAGCCAGCTGTACATAATGGAAAAATCTGGCAAGGCCAAGGTAATACCTGCTTTCTATCTGCTACTTTCTTATAATAAATTGTAGCCATTTTTATATAAGTGGTGATAAGATCACATCAGATTTTTAAGTGCAGTGGATTTAGTGAGAATCTTGTCAGAGGGTGTCATTGCTTCCTCCATGCTTGTCTAGATCCTGCCTCAGTGGATTTAGTGAGAATCTTGTCAGAGGGTGTCATTGCTTCCTCCATGCTTGTCTAGATCCTGCCTCAGTGGATTTAGTGAGAATCTTGTCAGAGGGTGTCATTGCTTCCTCCATGCTTGTCTAGATCCTGCCTCAGTGGATTTAGTGAGAATCTTGTCAGAGGGTGTCATTGCTTCCTCCATGCTTGTCTAGATCCTGCCTCAGTGGATTTAGTGAGAATCTTGTCAGAGGGTGTCATTGCTTCCTCCATGCTTGTCTAGATCCTGCCTCAATTTCATTTTACCTGCCATAAAAATAATGTGTGAACAGAAAAAAGCTCCGTCACAAACATGGCGTATAGGGAATATGGTGTGCCCATATTGTTTTTATAGACCTTCAGCACAATATTTTTTAGATAATGTGGTTAGTTTTATGCCAGTGTTGCTTTTCTTCCTCAGCAAAAATTCAGTGCCCATTAAGGCTGGGTGAACCTGGAAGCTGTCGATCTGGATCAAACCTGACCTTTTGTCCTTAGTAGTCCAGTTCATTCACCATTGAGTATTGGTCCCTAATGTGTGATATTGCTGCAAAAAATGTGAATACTTTCATAGAGGAAAGGGGGCAATAATTGATCTGTTACAGCCTCCTTTGTCATACCATGGCTTACATTTTTCTCAGAATCTGACAATCACAAGCTTTTTGTGTACTTAACCCTAGATTGCGATACCATCGTAAAAATTACAGCATCTAAACACATCATCATCATCAAGTACCGGGCCTGCTGGCGTAGGTGATCATGTCTCTCCACAACTTTCAATCTCGGCAGCTATTTATCATTTCTGTTGTTGACCTTCTGCCAAGCCATTCTCTTAGCGAGTCATGATTGTACAAAGAAGTTACGATGGTGGTTTTCTGTTGCCTTCCGTTGGTTTGTTTACGGTTGGCTCCGCTAGCCTTTGACTGAAAAGTTTCACCCACAAGGCAGTGGGATTGTTTTACTTCGGGGTACCCTCCCTTAGCCTTTTACTCTCCCGAGCTTACCTGCAAGGCAGCCACAGATTGTACTGTTTACTGCATACAGTAGCAGGTAAAATTACCTGATCTAAACACAAGTTCTTCCAAATTTGACATTTTGCCGTGGTAAACATCTCTCTTCTCCCCCCACACACACACAAACGCCACCCTTCCTAATTACTACTTCAGGTGACCCCTGGATGTTGGATTTGATTCTATCGATGTAGGATTCCCCCTCCCAATTTGGTGAGAGATGATTTCGTATAAAGTTTTTTAAAAAAAAAAAAAAAGTCAAATTTTCAAAAAATTGAACTTTTGTTCTGCTACCAGGAAAATGTCCTCGGTTGTCGATGATATCAAAACAACCATTTCTAACTTGTGAACACACAGGTGTGTATCAAAAGTTCAGAAAAAATTATATTTTTAGAGCACCTAATGTTACATGTAAGTGGTAGTAATTTTTACTACGCATCGTAAACACGTCAGTCACAGATCATCATCATCATGTGCCGTACCGTTATGCGTTGGCGATCAAGTCCT
The DNA here is from genome assembly GCA_032433765.1 of Megaustenia siamemsis. Taxonomy (NCBI): domain Eukaryota; kingdom Metazoa; phylum Mollusca; class Gastropoda; order Stylommatophora; family Ariophantidae; genus Megaustenia; species Megaustenia siamemsis. The sequence continues at coordinate 3,015,880 of JAVIAB010000125.1, read as the reverse complement.
TCCACAATCTTTTATCCACAGTGCATCGTATGAGTTTTGTCGTTGACTGTTTTCCATGCCATGACACCAAGCAATCCAGTATTTTCTTTGTCGTCCGCGATCTCTCTTTCCTTTTATTTTGCCAGTTGTAACCAAGTATTCCAACTTTCCTCTTCTCATGATGTGCCCAAAAAATGTTGATTGCTTCTTTCTGATGTTTTTTAAGAGCTCCCTTTTTGTGTTGGCCTCTTTGAGAACTTTCTCATTGGTCTTTTTAGCTGTCCAGGGAACTTTCAACATTCTTCTGAGAAATCCCATCTCTGTGGCCTCTAATTGTCTTTTCGTTTGTTTGTCTGTTGTCCATGATTCGCTTCCATAGGTCAGAATTGGTTCTATATAGCATCGATGAACATTTGTTGCATAAGATATTTTTAATTTTCTGAAATGCTATTTTGGCCTGAGCTATTCTGTTTTTTATTTCTGTGTTGCATCTTCCATCTGATGTTATCACTGTGCCCAAGTTTTCAAACGTTGCACTTGTTTCAGATTTGTCTCAGTCACAGATAGGTATCGTAATTAAGAGTTGATTATACCTCAAGAAGTTATTGCAGTTGCTCTGAGTTTGTGCACATTGACAAGATCTTCCTGCACAGCTGGAACAGAAACTGAGCGACTAATGGGCTCTATCCACATACTATGATAGACCTGTTTACTAGAGAAAGTTTTGCCACATATACTTATTTGTGGTTACACTTCAAATTGTTTATAATCTTCTTTCCTTCATTTTCAGCTTTGAGGGGAGATATATTTTGTTGTCTTTTGCTACTCTGTCGTCTTCTGATATAGTGCCTCTAGTGTTTTTTTATGTTTCATTATTCAATTTTTCACAGTTGGATCTTGAATTTGGTGTATTTAATAGATTTTGTTGGTTAATTATTGCCATATTTTGTTCTTTTTTGTCTTATGTGGTGAAATAATTGTATGTTATTTAAACAACATGCATTGTTCCTTGCTTTTCATTAGTTCTTTGCTTCTGGTCTTATTTCTCTGATTGTTTCCTGCCACGCTTCCTTCTCAACACATTTTATTTTCATAGTTATTATGTTTATGATCAGATTATTGCAATTGTCATGATTATAACATAATATAATGTGATTTTTTTGGCCATGTAATGAGAAGGGAACAGCTGGAATATATAGTAACAACTGGGAAAATTGAGGGACGATGTGATAGAGGGAAGCAAAAAGAAAAGATACCAGACAGCTTAAGAGAATAGCTTGGCAGAAGATCAACAAAAGAAATGATAAATAACTGTCGAGATCAAACGAGAGACATGATCAACTACGCCAGCAGGCATAGTACTTGATGATGATTGCAATTGTTGCAGCTTTGTTCATTAATTATTGCTTATGTTTTATCTCTAACATGTACCTTGACAAAACACATGGAGAAAGGGAGAAAATGTGTTTCCTCATTTGAACTATCACTTTGTTTTCAGCATTTGGGGAGAACAGAGAGAGCAAGGGAAGTAACCAAGTCATCTATAGCCCTACACCTTGCCTTAAGATACGCAACATGTTTGATAGCAATGTGTAAGTTTTAAACGTCTTAGAACTGGCAAGTAATGATGATCTGTTTGTACTATTAAGCATCTCTTAACAAGACCCTCAATCCTGTATATTTCAGGCTATTTCTCTTATTTTTGACTTTGAGAACCATTTAATGGAATGTAACTTCTTTTGTAGATTTCTAAAAATCCACTATATTCAAAGTCAGAAACACATCAGACAAAGACAAAGATCTGTGCAGTAAATTTGATATATTTTAATACTTGCATATTTTAGATCTTTATTATATGTTTTTCAGTATTATTTTTAAACTCAGGGTTAGCCAAAATGTCAAGATGCAGAATTCATTCTAAGAGTGATATATATATATATCACAAACTTAACTTGCCCCTTTCCTCATTTTCCCAGTTTATCAAATCTGATTTCAGGATTTGTAACATTGACTTTTGGGCAAAAGTTCATTTAAATTCCTGCAATAGCTAAAATTGTCCATACCCATTCTTAGAATGACTACTGTTCTTCTATTTATGTTGCTGCTCTCCTATACTCTCTTATGGGTAACCCTATTTTCAACCCAAGCTATATCTCTCATTCAATGATTCTATCCCTAGTATTTTAAAATATCCCTTTTTCAATTAAAAAAAATCCCTCTGTCTGTGGTGAGAATTGAACCCAGGACCATCCTGTCCAGTGACCGACGACTTACCTCTAGACCACCCAGTCCCCCCTGTCTTCTCATTCATTCCCTCTTTCACCCAAATGTCCTGGCATAAAATTGAAGCATTTTTTAATCAGCCTTGACCTCTTCAGATACTGCAACCAACAGTTTCATGTGCTGTTAGCATATTACTGAATGTGCTATAGTGGGGATGTCTTCTGCATTGTTATTTATAAGGAGCAACTTATTTTCTCTTAGTTGGTCTATCTTCCTGAACACAGTCAGTCTTTTTACTTGGTAAAAATGGGTCATTGTATATATAGTTTTTAATCTGAAGGTACCCGCATCTTTAAGTCGCCAGTCCTCTTCATCTCACAAAACAGTTTTCGGCTATTATGTTGGAGTATATGACCCTTCCCGTGCCGACAATTCTCTGCCCGTATTGCTGACTATACTGTGATGGGAGTGTCTTTCTGTGTTATTTACAAAGATCAACATTTTAAAAATGATGTTAGTTACGCTTACGTTGCATTGATGCAACCATTTTGCTGTTTCTTTATTTATCTAAATGTTAAACATGTTTTGTGTAGCAGGGTTAATCATTAAAAAGTTTGTAGCTCATGGAGACTGGTAATAATACATTTAAAAAAAATTTTCAGTGAAAATGAGGACAATTGGAAAGACAGCGTGACTGATGCCATCTTAGAGAAGTGCAAGAACATTGACAGCATTGTACATATTTTTGTTGATGTTGACTCACGGGAGGGCTGCGTCTACTTGAAATGTTCAAGCTGTGAAGCAGCAGGCAAAGCTCGACTTTCTCTCCATGGCTGGTGGTTCGATGGTATGTCTTCATCAGTGATGATTTTTTCTGTTTTAATTGAGAACTACTTCTTCAACGTTCAAGTCTTGTGATTATGCGAACTTGACTCTTTGTCCTGTTTCATGATGGAGGGGTAAGATCATCATCATGACACGCGATGAGCTGGTCACATGATCAGTACTTGTTTATGCATGTGTCCTGATTTTTTCCTTTAAATTTGTGCTGTGACTGACACACTCCGTCTTCGGCAGACTGAATTGGGAACAAGTTTCTCATTTAAATGAAAAATAACTTTACTCTCATTTCTTGATTAGTAGTATATTTATTTGTATATCTCCTCATTTATTCTTTTAACAGTTTAACTGTGTTTTAATTAAGTCTCATGATTATAGTCAGAGTTCTCATTTTGTCTTCAGTCAAACAACTTTTTTGACCTGCATCCACATTGTTAAGAGAATGACAGTCGATGTTATCCTATCGACCACCAGAGCTCCTTCTATATTTATTTTTAAAAATTGAGTTATTTGCTGGATTCATCATTGCACCCCGAACATGTCCAAATGTGCTCAGATCCCCTCCTCAGCACATCTCGCAGTATCTGGTGACTGACGACTCCAGTTCTGTGTTGGTTGATTAGTCTTCTTACTCACCCACTAAGTTTCTTGTTTCTTGCTGTACCCATCTTAACTCACATCTCTTTCATCCTAAGGAGTGACGTGTAACATGGCTGTTCAAGTCCTGCCCCCTTCCCACTTCCCGGAGGGCATTGATATCCACCCGATCCATTGATTGACGGCCCTCAACAATAACGCAGCTAGCCAACCTGTCTGCTCTTTCATTTCCCCGTACCCCGCATGTCCTGGGACGTAGACAAGGGTGACATATTTGTTACTTCTGCAATGACTCTACCCATTGCCTACGTACAGAGCCCACCTCCCCTTTTCTTATCCAAATTTGTTATCTATTTCATATTGATCAGAAAAAACTTGATACTAACCTCATCCATGATCTGATGATGCAGAAAAAATATGGACCAAATTGTTGATTCACTACAATTCATTACAGGCACCATTTTGTCAAAAATAATATATTTATACAGACAGTATCTTAAAATTATTCTTCATTAACCTATAATGGTCTGCCTTTCAGGGCGACTAGTGACGGTGAAGCATCTGAAGACAGACTACTACCACAAGCGATGGCCGGAGTCACGCGAAGCCACCAAGCCTTTGAAGCCATCCACTGACCAGATGCGTTCATTGTCACAGCCATACTACCGGTCCTCCCTAGAGATGACCTAACATGACCTTCAAGCTTATTATTTTATTGTGTACTGTTTTTGCAGTGCTTTCCCATTGTCATGATATATTGACACAAGTTCAGCTCATTAGCATTGCCCAACTTTCTATTTTTCCAGCTTTGGTTCCTTATCAATGTTTTGTGCTCTTTTCAGTATCATTTTTGTTTCTGTTTGCCACCAGCTTAAACCTCTGGGCTCTTTACTGAAAACATTTAAATCTTTTTTTCAATTCTAGACTTTCTTTTGTATGATATTAATTACTCTTATTTATCAGTTTTGTTCACTGTAATTTCTGTAGGTTTTTAAAATTTATGTTATGACCAAAGAATTGTACTGCTCTCATATTTAAGATTACCTATCCTAAACTTTATTGTCAGGTGGGAAAACATCCATTATATATTGCCTTGAGTAGAAGACCATAATCAAATTTCATTCCCTTAAAACCCTAAAACTTAATACAGTGCCACCATTTCTGACACAACTTCATCGTCCTGCCACTCAGGATTTTCTGACACTTTCTTATAATAAATACATATAGACTCCTTATCTTATATATATATAAAATAGATATAGTGATATGTGTACAATTCTGGACAATTAAATTGAGGCATTACTTTTACGTATTTAAAAAAAGTGCATTTTCATACTATAAAAATTGAACCACTGTATTTAATATAATTACTTTTTTTTATATATTTTGTAACCAAATAATAAAGTAACTATTTTTACGTTTACCAGACACCACTTGTCATCATTTGCTGTTTAAAAGACCGCTAGATAAACATACTGCATTGCAATGAGATTTGCAAGAGGTGCAATACACGCACCATTCAGTGCAGCACATCCTTCTTCAGCACTACATATGTTTGTACTCAGTTTACTTTCTTTCTTTGATCCTTACACGCATGACCAGAGACTAATCTTTTTCCATTGCCACTGCAGGGAGGTGGAGTAGAATCTTGATTAATTCTAGTTTACTGATCCCGGTACAGTCAGTTGTGAGTTGCTGACTCTCAATCTATCTACTACCAGATGTATGGACCACATGAGGCACGGTATCAGTAATATTTCAGTAGATAAAATAGTAATAGAATACAGATTTAACACATCAGTTATCAAAATAATAAACAAATCATTTAACCTTCTTTTGGTAATACTGGCACAGGATGTGGCATGCTGTAATGAGTTAATGGCAAAAGCTTCACAGATAAATTAGCAATAAGTCCTATTTGCCACATCAAGCAACACAACCTTATTTTCTGCAGCAACTCTAAAAACAACTGAATTAAACTATAAAACACTGTTAATCCCCTGTAAAACTTTAATATACCATAAGAAAAATATTTCTTAACTCTTTCCGTACGTTTCGCCGCACTGTGCGCCATTCCGATTTCGGCAGCGTATGTTTCGCCTCATAGTGTGCCACGCTCAATTTTATTAGTATGAACGCCATCAAACCATATTCTTTTTACATGTCTTGTATCATCTTGATATTGGTGAAATCTAATAGCTTGTTCAATTATCTAAATATTTACATATAATATGTTATATGTTAGATAAATATGTAGATTGATTTTTAAAACCATGAACAATTTTGTCTCTGAAATCTCTTCCATTGCGTCGATAAAAAGCTTCCGAACGGAAAGAGTTAAAGGATATCAAAATCATAAAATAATGTTATATTGATACATTTTTTCAGTGTTATTGAGCAGGGCAGAGAAAACAAAGTGGACATTTACTGACACGTATATTTTCACTATACTCCAGCAATATCTACTGAATGTGGAACAGACATATGCCTAAAACATCCTATATGGAGAGACAACATGTGGCAAAAAATCTTTTCTATTCTGTAAAGGTTTAACATGCAGGTACTTGGTTTGAACATAAACTGACTGGACGGAGCTTCCTAAGACATGTCTGCCAGGCAAGAAATGCAAGCCTGAAAATAGGTGAACTCAAAAGTGACAAGCTGGAAATTCTAGACATGCATACAGTCAGAAAAATCAGCTTCCGACAAGATCATCACTCAACCACTAAATTTGTTATATAGAGACTGATATAATCCCTCAAACATTAGTAGTAATTGTATAATAAATGCTCAGCAAAAATCTTATAATGAGGTATATTAGTTGCAACAGTGTCAGATCTTTAGCTAAAAAAGAAAGCACTTGTAGTAATTGTGTTAAGCTATAGGAAGGAAGTTGATTAGTGTGAAATATTTGTGCACACTCATTTTTTAATGTCCACTATGTTACATTATTTCTAATATCTGTAAATATACATCTAGTTTATTTTAAAAAAATGGTGCATTCGTCTTCAAAATAAGGTGTCATTCATCAAAATCTATTTAAAATAAGCAAATAGAAAGATTAACAAGACAACTCATTGACGGCTGGAGTTTTGTGTGTTAGTACCCACATTTTTTTCTGTGACCATACACATGGTGATGTCGTTCACACCGGGCTGTCCTACTTTCCCAGACCTTAAGCTCTGGTGCTTGTTTTCAGAGGCTGAATAAACTCCTTGTCTTGAGACAAGTTTACCAACAGATCTACCACCAAGGTTAGCAAACTAAAGCTTAACCATAGATAACAAGAGTTGTCAAAATTACCACATCAAAATACAAATTCTGGCCCCCCCCCCCCCCCCCCCAATTACTACTTTCAGTAACCTCTCTGAGTGTTGGATATGTTTAATTGTTGGATTAGACACAAACGTACACACCATAGAGAGTACTCAACTGTACAAAGGAGGCTGTTTTTTAGTCACAAGTTTTCAAGAAATTTGTGTTTGTTTTTCCTTATGGCTGGGGAAATCTTCTTGGCTGTTGGTGAGACATCAAACAAACCATCGTAGCACGGGATATCCAGCGAACGACACTAAGAAGGAGCTGAACGTATGGCTGGATTGACGGACGTGCAGCTGCTGTGTTATTAGACAACGCAACACCTCAAGTAGCCGTGGTATGATGGGGTCGAAATTCAAACCACATATCTAACCTAAGCCAGGAAATATTACAGCATTCGATTCCTGGGTCTCTGCTAGGGTAAACACATAGCTGTGTAGCAAAATTTCTCAGAAAATTGTATCTTCATAACTTCAAATATATCAATTAAGTGATAGTCATTTTTACTACGGTCTCATGAAAATATGACTCACATTTAGGTGATGTAATTTAGGGTAATGGACACAGAAAGTATCCAAAATAATGCTGCTACATTGTTAATGTGTTACACAGCTATTTGTAAGTGATATTTAAGTTGCCTTGCTCATTTGCACATTTCAGAAGTATAACCTGTGTATGGTTCTTCTGTGGCATTTACAAGTTGATTATAAGAAGATGTATCTTAAATATTTACCCTAGATTATGATAATTCATTTTAAATCACATTTTTACGATACCTTAATAACATGCAACTAAAAAAACTCTAACTTGCACAAAAATACAGTTATTACATTTTTTAAAAAATCTTTGGAGAAATAACACTTTAGAAGAACTGGTTTCGAAAAATAATTTCAATAAACAGTTTAGAAAATGTGAAGTGACAGAGCCACCTCATGCAAAAAATGTTAATAATAGAAATGATTACATTGACAAGACACACCCAACTATATTATTAAAATGTGAAAGCATGTCCAGTCAGTGATGCATCATGTGTGATGATTGGCTTGAACATTTAGGAAGGGAGGTGTTGGGGAAAAAGTAAGCAGCGCACGGCAAACTGTCAGTTTGTTAAAATTTGAATTTTTCAATGGTAATTTTTACTAACCAATCGTAATATAGGGTTTAAGAAATTTTGCTGTTTAAAATGTAAATCTTAACCCCCATAAAGTGTGAAATTTGTTTGTTTTTAAAATATTTCATCTCATAAGCAATAATCTACTAAATTATCATTAATGCAGAAATTAATTAAACTCTAAAATGTATATTTTGTTTTGTCACAAATAGGAAGAAGCTAGTTATTGACAGATCTTTCTCATTGTCCACCTCACCAACTCTATAAGTGTTCAGATCCTCCTCCTTAATATATCCCTCAACATGTAGCAGCTGACAGCCCCAGTTCTGTGCTCATTTACCAGTCATCTTTGGCTCCTGGCAGAGCTCTCTCCTCTGACATTCCCCCTTGCAGAAATCTTAGTTTGCTTGATATCATCTATAGCATAAATAACTTCCCAATTGTCTCAGTCCTTTAAGATCTTGTAACAATTCCTGTATATGATTTTAGCATCATTATCGCCATTAATTGTGCTTAGCAGGAGGTATAGAGCAGCGACCTCTTATTGAACACAGACAATTATTTCAATTTACATCTCAGAGTTCACAAATTTACACTATTTGTGTCAAAGATCATCTGCTTGAAACAGGTGCAAATGACAAACGGCCTCGGCTTCTCTGCATTTTGTTTCTTTTGTTATGTTTTTATTTTCTGTTTTAAAATGATCAATTGCACTTCTTCTATTGCTCCTTTTATTCTGCATTTATTTACAGCAGATTTATTTGTGTGACCTGCCCAAGTTGCATCCAACCATTATCTACAACTGAAGTTTGTGTTGTTAAGAGTCTAAAATCTATGGAGATCTATTTGATTACAAATTTAAGCAGTTAGTGGTGATAATAATATTTTAAAGTGCCCTTAAGTCAGAATTTTCCTGGCTATTTTTGTCAGTTCAGGTTAACCGAACTGTAATATAATTTTAATACTGAGGCATGTCGTCATAGCTTTTCCAATTTTCATATATAATATTTGTAGAAATATATTCAGAAGAATAAAAAGTAAGTTTATATTTGTCAAAGATATTGAGAATAAAGAAAGCAACCAAGAATACATGTCAAACTTTAATGAAGAAGTGCTGGAAGTACACCTTGGAAGTTGTCTGTGAGTGGATAAATAAAGATTGCAATTCCATGTCTCCTTGACAGCAACAAGAAAAAAGATCAAAGAAACTCTTGTAGAAAATTAACAGAGAGGGTTCAGACATAGCCATCTATAGATTTGCAAAGGCCAACAGGCAGAAAATAAAAGCTGAAGACTCTCCAAGTCTCATGACGTGACTCTACCCACAACCACACCTGCTGGCAAAGCTGAGAAAACTTCACACTAGTTGGAAGTTTTCAGTACTGCCAGTAATAAATTCACATGTTAGACTTAGTACTGCCAGTAATAAATTCACATGTTAGACTTAGTACTGCCAGTAATACATTAACATGTTAGAGTTAGTACTGCCAGTAATACATTCACATGTTAGACTTAGTACTGCCAGTAATACATTCACATGTTAGACTTAGTACTGCCAGTAATACATTCACATGTTAGAGTTAGTACTGCCAGTAATACATTCACATGTTAGAGTTAGTACTGCCAATAATACATTCACATGTTAGAGTTAGTACTGCCAATAATACATTCACATGTTAGACTTAGTACTGCCAGTAATACATTCACATGTTAGAGTTAGTACTGCCAATAATACATTCACATGTTAGACTTAGTACTGCCAATAATACATTCACATGTTAGACTTAGTACTGCCAGTAATACATTCACATGTTAGATTTAGTACTGCCAGTAATACATTCACATGTTAGAGTTAGTACTGCCAATAATACATTCACATGTTAGATTTAGTACTGCCAATAATACATTCACATGTTAGACTTAGTACTGCCAATAATAAATTCACATGTTAGACTTAGTACTGCCAGTAATACATTCACGTGTTAGACTTAGTACTGCCAGTAATACATTCACGGTTAGACTTAGTACTGCCAGTAATACATTCACGTGTTAGACTTAGTACTGCCAGTAATACATTCACATGTTAGAGTTAGTACTGCCAATAATACATTCACATGTTAGATTTAGTACTGCCAGTAATACATTCACATGTTAGAGTTAGTAATGCCAATAATACATTCACATGTTAGAGTTAGTACTGCCAGTAATACATTCACATGTTAGACTTAGAACTGCCAGTAATACATTTACATGTTAGAGTTAGTACTGCCAATAATACATTCACATGTTAGAGTTAGTACTGCCAGTAATACATTCACATGTTAGAGTTAGTACTGCCAGTAATACATTCACATGTTAGATTTAGTACTGCCAGTAATACATTCACATGTTAGACTTAGTACTGCCAATAATACATTCACGTGTTAGACTTAGTACTGTCAGTAATACATTCACGTGTTAGACTTAGTACTGCCAGTAATACATTCACGTGTTAGACTTAGTACTGCCAGTAATACATTCACATGTTAGACTTAGTACTGCCAGTAATACATTCACATGTTAGACTTAGTACTGCCAGTAATACATTCACATGTTAGACTTAGTACTGCCAGTAATACATTCACATGTTAGAGTTAGTACTGCCAGTAATACATTCACATGTTAGACTTAGTACTGCCAGTAATACATTCACATGTTAGACTTAGTACTGCCAATAATACATTCACATGTTAGAGTTAGTACTGCCAGTAATACATTCACATGTTAGAGTTAGTACTGCCAATAATACATTCACATGTTAGACTTAGTACTGCCAGTAATACATTCACATGTTAGAGTTAGTACTGCCAGTAATAAATTCACATGTTAGACTTAGTACTGCCAGTAATACATTCACATGTTAGAGTTAGTACTGCCAGTAATACATTCACATGTTAGACTTAGTACTGCCAGTAATACATTCACATGTTAGACTTAGTACTGCCAGTAATACATTCACGTGTTAGACTTAGTACTGCCAGTAATACATTCACGTGTTAGACTTAGTACTGCCAGTAATACATTCACATGTTAGACTTAGTACTGCCAGTAATACATTCACATGTTAGATTTAGTACTGCCAGTAATACATTCACATGTTAGACTTAGTACTGCCAATACCACCTTCACATGTTAATACCACCACAGTACTGAGACCTAGCATTGGTAATGCCAAGTACTAGGGTATAGTACTAGTAAAAGCATCTCCAAATTGGAGACTTTTAGGTCACTTAAAGACTTCACGATCATGGGCAATTTTAACACTGTGTGTATTTTTTAGTTTTACTTCAAAATCTTGCTTACAGTAGCTTGATGACGATCGGGTAGTACATGATGACCCCTACTGAATGAGGGTATTTCAGTGGAATTCCAATTAAAGCTTTTGTGAATACTAAATTTGTGGTGACCCATGATTATACAAAGAATGTTACGACGGTGGCAGAATAGCTCAGGCAAAAGCAGCTTTCCAAAAAATGAGGAAGATACTGTGCAATCAATTTTTGACAATAGAAACAAGAAAAAGAGTTCTTATATATTATCTAGAGCCAGTCTTAACATATGGATGTGAATGATGGACAATAGGACAACAAACAATAAAATCACTTGAGGCTGTAGAAATGTGGTTTTACAGAAGAATGTTGAGAATACCATGGACAGCTAAGAAGAGTAATGAAAACGTTCTGAAAAAAACCAAAGCAAAAAGAGAACTAATATCGAATATTAGGAAGAAACAATCATCATTTTGTGGCCATGTAATGAGAAGGGAACAGCTGGAATATATTGTAACAACTGTGAAAGGTGAGGGACGAAGAGAAAAGATACCAGACAGCTTAAGTGAATGGCTTGGCAAGTCAACAACAACAATGATAAATAATGATGGAGAAAGAAAGTTGTGGGGAGACATTACCTCCACCAGCAGGCATGTTACTTAATGATAATGACTTCAAAATATAACTCTAAAATTACAATTAAAATAACCCTGGTGTAGATTAACATACTAACGTAAAAACAAATAACACTAGGACTAAAACTAAGAGTAGCAAAATGTTACATCTTCTCAATATTCCTATATGGTGCAGAAACATGGACATTAGACAAGAAAACAGAAAAGATGATTGAAGCCTTTGAAATGTGGATATATAGAAGAATAGGTAGAATTGGGTGGAAAGAAAAGAAAACAAACGACGAAGTCTTAAAACAACTAAAAATAACAGAACTACCAAGCGCAATTCAAACAAGACAAATGTGATTTTTGGACCATGTTAAAAGACGCAACAGCCTACTAAAAGTAATCCTGGAGGGGAAAATACAAGGTAAAAGAGGCAGACCAAGACTAACATGGACGAGTAACACCAAAAGATGGACAAATCAGTCTATGACAACCTGCACCATCAAAGCAAGAGACAGAGCAGAATCGCGCTCCGTGATAGCCAACCTTCGTTGCGGAGACGGCACTCGATGATGATGATGGTATAAATTAGCAAATCTCAACCGACGGAAGTAGATAGATTGAGAGAAACGGTCATCAAAGCAGTGTAGAGAAGTTAGTCCACACATCTGATTGTTGCTTTCAAGTATCTGTAATCGATGTATTGAAATCTTTAGAGCAGAGGGTTTTTTTCTTTAATTAGGACAATTTGTTGTGGTCAGCTGTTGATTTATTTTAATGAACATAATTACAAATAATTATTCACAATTCTAAAAGAAGAGAGTGGAATTGAGGATCAATGTTGATGTTTATCTGCTAACTGTTACTATTTAATGGCGTACGTGGATGTCTTGTTTCCACAAGTCTTATGCATGTCAATTTGTAAATGAACTGTATGTGTATTCAATAAAGAATTGATAGAAACATATTTGGGTCAATCAGGAGGTGTTGACTTACAATGTTGTTCTTTAGGTAAAGGTAGAAGACTTGAATCTGCGTCTTAGCACGCAAGTTTTCACTCATATGTGCTCGGCTGCCTATCCAGAAGTGTTCGGAGACTTCTGGAAAGTGTCGCTTCAAGCATCGAAACTCACCTTCCCGGAGTACTACCCTGATACCCATTTCTGTCAGTGGATGGGTCGATCGCGGGGGTATTTTTTTTTTACAACTCGCACTGCTTTCACCGGGAATCAAACACGGGTTGTCCTAACGTCGGTAGCCCAGTCGGGTGGTTTTACCAACTAGGCTACCGAGGCACCCAATATTGTTCATAATGATTGTAAAGGACATTGACTTGTCGAATTTCATGTAAATAGTCTGATACCAGAACAAAACAATTGAAACTCTACCACTAAAAACTGGAGACTGATCGAAATATGCTGGAATCAGATTTACTGTTAGCTGAATTTTATTTTTTTTTTAGTTATTTTAACTAAAAAACCAATAGGCCTTTTCTTGAGCTAAATGTCAATTAGGAGCCTGGTGTAGCTAAGTTGCCTTTGAATCTCCTATCCTTTAATCATAACGGTGCCTACCATCTTTAACGACATCTACAAACTAGTGTAGCTACCTGGGGTCTATTATCAACGACATCTACAAACTAGTGTAACTACCTGGGGTCTATTATCAACGACATCTACAAACTAGTGTAGCTACCTGGGGTCTATTATCAACGACATCTACAAACTAGTGCAGCTACCTGGGGTCTATTATCAACGACATCTACAAACTAGTGTAGCTACCTGGGGTCTATTATCAACGACATCTACAAACTAGTGTAACTACCTGGGGTCTATTATCAACGACATCTACAAACTAGTGTAACTACCTGGGGTCTATTATCAACGACATCTACAAACTAGTGTAGCTACCTGGGGTCTATTATCAACGACATCTACAAACTAGTGTAGCTTATCATCAAGTACCGGGCCTACTGGCGTAGGTGATCATGTCTCTCCACAACTTTCCATCTCGGCATCTATTTATCATTTCTATTGTTGACCGTCTGCCAAGCCATTCTCTTAAGCTGTCTGTTATTTTTTCTCTTTGCTTCCTTCTATTCTTTTCATCTTTTCTTCGTCCCTCAATTTTTTCCAGTTGTTACAATATATTCCAGCTGTTCTCTTCTCATTACATGGCCAAAAAGTGATGATTGTTTCTTCCTAATATTGGAAATTAGCTCTCTTTTTGCTTTGACCTCTCTCATAACATCATTACTCTTCTTAGCTGTCCATGGTACTCTCAACATTCTTCTGTAAAACCACATTTCTACAGACTCCAGTGATTTTCTTGTCTGTTGTCCTATTGTCCATGATTTGCATCCATATGTTAAGACTGGCTCTACATAACATTTAAGAACTCTTTTTCTTGTTTCGATTGTCAAAAATGGATTGCATAGTATCTTCCTCATTTTTTGGAAAGCTGCTTTTGCCTGAGCCATTCTGCATCTCACCTCTTTTGTACATCTTCCGTCTGAGGTTAACAAAGTTCCCAAATATTTAAATTCATTTACCTGTTTTAATATTGTTCCACTTGTCTTTATTTTGCACTGATGTGATGTCTTTTTCTTTGTTGTTACCATTACCTCTGTCTTTTTGCTATTAAGGCTGAGTCCTTTATTTTTGCTTTCTTTCACTATAATGTCCAACATTTCTTGTAACTCATTTTCACTCTTAGCGATTAAGACTGTATCATCAGCATACCTTAGATTATTTATATTATGACCTCCAATTGTTATTCCAGGCATGTCCCTGATGGATCTTAAAATAATCTCACTATAAATATTAAACAAATCAGGTGACAGCACACAACCTTGTCTAATACCCTGTTTTATTTGTTGAAACATTCCCAATTGGTTTCAAGTTCTTATGGTCACTGTTTGTTGCCAGTACATGTTCTTTATTATTCTTAGATCTTTGCTGTCTACGTTTATGCTTTCTAAAATTTTGATTATTTTTTGTTGCTTTACTTTGTCAAATGCTTTGGTGTAATCTATGAAACATAGGTATAGATCTGTTTTCACCTCTATGGCTATTTCTACTAAAGATCTTATGATAAAAATGGCATTGCTTGTTCCTTTTTATCTCTAACAAAACCACACTAATCATCGCTAATTTCTGGAAATTTCTGGAAATTTCTGGACTGATTTTGTTTCGCACTCTTCGCATGATGATTCTTAGTAATATCTTAGTCATGTGACTCATAAGGCTTATTGTGCGATGATCATCGCATTCAATCGCACCAGATTTTAGTGTAACTACCTGGGGTCTATTATCAACGACATCTACAAACTAGTGTAGCTACCTGGGGTCTATTATCAACGACATCTACAAACTACTGTAGCTACCTGGGGTCTATTATCGACATCTACAAACTAGTGTAACTACCTGGGGTCTATTATCAACGATATCTACAAACTAGTGGGGTCAACGCTACTTGGGGTCTATTATCAACGACATCTACAAACTAGTGTAGCTACCTGGGGCCTATTATCAACGACATCTATAAACTAGTGTAGCTACCTGGGGTCTATTATCGACATCTACAAACTAGTGTAGCTACCTGGGGTCTATTATCAACGACATCTACAAACTAGTGTAGCTACCTGGGGTCTATTATCAACGACATCTACAAACTAGTATAGCTACCTGGGGTCTATTATCAACGACATCTACAAACTAGTGTAACTACCTGGGGTCTATTATCAACGACATCTACAAACTACTGTAGCTACCTGGGATCTATTATCAACGACATCTACAAAGTAGTGTAGCTACCTGGGGTCTATTATCAACGACATCTACAAACTAGTGTAGCTACCTGGGATCTATTATCAACGACATCTACAAACTAGTGTAGCTACCTGGGGTCTATTATCAACAACATCTACAAACTAGTGTAGCTACCTGGGGTTTATTATCAACGACAATCTGATACAGACATTGATACCCCGTGTTGTAAAAGCTGCTACCACATTCGCCCGTCTTTCTAGGCGCGTTTGGCAAAATAGCAAACTGACTACTAAAAAAAAAGGCTGCAGTTTACAACGTCTGCATCATCCTTTTATATGGCAGCGAATCATGGACATCTCATTCGAATTAAAACTCATCTCATTGAAGGATCCAAAGAAAGGCAGCTGCAGTCCCCATCATAGCAGCTACAATTCATGCCAAAAGACATAAGGCCAAGCGGCACCGAAAGTGAACGCAGCTGAACTGTCATTCGTCATACGATATCATCATTGATTGTAAGGAATCGGAATATGGAAATATGATCCGGATGAAAATCACAGCACACGGTGTGCATAGAGCACTAAACTCAGTAGCTCCGGCAGCAAGCGAGGAACACTTTTCAGACTGAGCATCAACAGTTCCTGCCGCCTATCCACCATATTGACCGGAGTTTAAAATGAATTCAAGACTAGTCGAGTAATGACAAAACACTCACAAATATCGTCTGTTACTCAAGAGAAGAAGGTGGTCATATGTTGACCATTGATGAGAAGAGAGAAGAAGGTGGTCATATGTTGACCATTGATGAGAAGAGAGAAGAAGGTGGTCATATGTTGACCATTGATGAGAAGAAGGTGGTCATATGTTGACCATTGATGAGAAGAGAGAAGAAGGTGGTCATATGTTGACCATTGATGAGAAGAGAGAACAAGAGAATTTTAAAGCAAGTCCTCAGATGGGAACCAGAGGGTAAAAGAAAAAAGAGGCCGACCTAGAGAAACACTAAATCGAACTCTGAGGCGAGAGGCAATAACAGCAGGTATCAGCTCACTTGCAGAGGTTGAGAGGCTCGCCATGAAAAGAGGATTGCGTGATACAATGCGGGCCCTGTGTACGATCTGATATTTGATAACAAAGATCGTTGGGCATAGTGTAGAATGTCCGCCCTATGTGTCGTGTTCGGTTCAAAAGGACAATAGATAGAATATTATTTCTAAACAAATTAACCGGTTAAAAAAAACGTTTCGCAAACACAGACAAGTCAAAGAAAGGGGGGAACAAACTTGTACACGGAGCGATCTTAAGATGAAACAAAACTGGAAAGTTCCTAGCCCCCCCACCACATGGAATTACAAGTAGAAGAGTTGTCCTGGGTATTCACTAATTATTGTTTGGAGTAATATTATTGTTTATTTCATTGTAAAGTTCGTTCATATGTTCAGTTTAGTTTTATAGGTCGTGAGCTTTCTGTTAAGAGTTATATGCTCCTGATTTATTTACAGTGCACTGACGGTATGTGAGGTGCAAACATTTACAGACACCTATTGTCTGGACGAGCATTCTTGTCGTTTTGTGCAGTGTGTAGTGGGTGTAGTAAAGGCTGCAATGTCATCATCGGTACTTGTCACGGCTACTGTTCACATGGGATCTATGGACACGACTGTTCCGGGTCTTGTCTCAGTGTCTGTCCTTTATTTGAGGAAAAATCTGGAAAATGCCTACAATGTAAACATCTTGGCTATACCTGTAATGACACTTGTCCAGATGGTAATTTTGGGCTACAGTGCGAACAGATGTGTTCTGATGGCTGTGACATCATATGTACTCTCAAATGTCCGGACAACTGTTTCAACGACATCTGTCAACAGTCGATCGGGAATCTGTACATGCAAGAGAACGTTCTATGGGTCAGACTGCACTCTCAAATCTCCGGACAACTGTTTAACGAAACCTGTGATTCCCACATTCAGAAGAGTCTGCCGACTACAACAAGCCCAAGCATATGGGCACTTTAATGTGTTTCTGTGCTAGACACGGTTCATTTTTTGGTGTTTTTTGGTGAAGCCATGGCTTATATCTTGCTGTGTTTCTGTCCTAGCCATGGCTCATATCTTAGCTTGTGTGTGTCATGTCAGTCATATCTCATATCTCGGTGTGTCCGTGTTAATCATGTCTCATATCTTTATGTGTGTCTGTGTTTAGTCATATCTCATATCTTAGTGTGTACCAGTGTTAGTCATATGTCATATCTGTGTGTGTGTGCATGTCTGGGTTAGTGATATCTCATATCTTTGCGTGCATGTTTATGTTAGTCATATCTCATATCTTTGTGTGTGCATGTCTGTGTTTGTCACATCTCATATCCTTGTGTGTGCATGGCTATGTTAGTCCCATCTCATATCTTTGTGTGTGCATATCTATGTTAGTCATATCTCTTATCTTTGTGTGCATGTCTATGTTAGGCATGTGTCATATCTTTGTGTGTGCATGTCAATGTCAGTTATATCTCATATCTTTATGTGCATGTTTATGTTCATGTGTCATATATCTTGATGTGTGTCAGTGTTAGTCATGCCTCGTATCGCTGTGTGCATGTCTGTATTAGTCACATCTCATATCTTTGTGTGTGCATGTCTGTGTTAGTCACATCTCACATCTTTGTGTGTTTATGTCTGTGTTAGTCACATCTCACATCTTTGTGTGTGTCCGTGTCTGTGTTAGTCACCTCTAGTGACTCGGGCAGATGGTGCTCGTAAACCTGGGAGGGCCTACCATCTAAGGGCAGAATCCCCCTACAGAAAAGATCATCTGCTGCCTTGCAGGAAGATTGGGGACAATCAAAGGCTAGGGAAAGCAAACCCGAATAAAATGCTGGCTGAAATCGGATGCACTGGGCCACTGGCGCAGAACACAGTGCAACGTATTAACGGGTGTTCAGTCAGAGTGGATCTGACAGACTCTAATTGTGATGTTCTGTCTGTGGGGGCGATCAACACACTTAGCCTGACAGCTGACTTCATGTGAGAGTCTGGAATCCTTACTCTGATTGAGTCCTGAACGCAGACAGAGAGAGAGAGAGAGAGAGAGAGAGAGATTTATTTTGTGGATTATTTTCCCAGCCAAAGTTATACGCCAAAATTATGGGAAAAAAAAAGGTTGAGAGCAATTGTAGAACTACAGTTAAGAGATTCTCATATTGGGTTCCAAAAATAAAAAGTAGAGGATGTATTGACGCTTTATTCACATTAAAACAGCTAGCAGAAAAGACGATAGCACACAATCAAAATGTGTACATTGCTTTCATTGACCAGGAAAAAACTTGTCCGAGTAAACAGAGAACAACTGTGGGAGATAACAACATACGGGGTAAACCATTATCTAACCAACCTAATTAAACGTCTCTACATCAAAAGTAGCCGCACAGTCAGAACAGCAGCAGGCTACACAGACCACTTCAAGTTAGATCAAGAGTAAGATAGGGTTGAGTACTACCCCTACCCCCGCACCTTCCATTTCTACTGGTCATTATATACATGGAAATATTAGAAATTCTAGAGAACATAATAGCAGCAGAGGTCAACAGAATAATAAAAGACCTCAAATTATATCTCCTCTCGACACTGAAGGGCAACTGAGGAGGGAAAGAAGAAGAAGTATATTTCAAGGAAAGACTTCAAGTCAAAGATATGTAGTGTATCTCGTTCTTGTTATTATTATTATCTGTCTTGTGTGTTCTAGATTTATATTCTCTGTTCTGTCTTCTTGTCTAATGTCCATGTTTCTGCACTATATAGGAATATTGAGAAGATGTAACATTTTGCTATTCTTAGTTTTAGCCCTGGTGTTATTTATTTTTATTTTAGTATGTTCTTCATGACATTAAAATTACTTATTGCCATTTCTATTCTTTTGTTTATTTCAGTTGTACATTTTCCGCCACTGGTTATAGTATGTCCAAGATAGTTGTAGTTCTGAACTGTCTCAAGGTCTATTCCTTCAATTTTGATATCCACTTGTGGGTTTTGAGTATTTTCTTTGTTTATGATCATAGTTTTAGTCTTTTTTGCTATTCATATCTAGTCCATGTTTTTTGCTTGTTATGTTTATTACATTAAGTAATTGTTGTAGATCTTTAGGATTTTCTGCTAGTAGTACAGTATCATCAGCATATCTTAGGTTATTGATTATCTTTCCATTAATTTGTAGGCCTGGCATCTCTGTGATGTTTTTAAAGATTTGCTCAGTGTATAGATTGAACAAGCTTGGTGGTAGGATGCATCCCTCCCTGTCATACTCCGCTTTTTATATCAATAGGTTCACTTTGTTATATTTTATTATTTCTGTTTACTCCCAGTATAGATTACATAATAGTCGTATGTCCATGTCATATAGATGTATATCTTTTAGGCATTCTATAAGTTGTTTTTGATGTCAGGTCAGGTGATTTTACCTGCTACTGCATGCTTTTAACAGTACAACCTGTGGCTGCCCTGCTGCCTTGCAGGTAAGCTCGGGAGAGTAAAAGGCTAAGGGAGGGTACCATGAAATAAAACAACCCCAGTGCCTTGTGGGTGAGACTTTTTAGTCAAAGGCTAGCGGAGCCAACCGTAAACAAACCGACGGAAGGCAACAGAAAACCACCGTCGTAATTTCTTTATACAATCATGAATCGCCACAAGAAGATACTATGCAATCCATTTTTGACAATAGAAACAAGAAAAAGAGTTCTTAAATGTTACGTAGAGTCAGTCTTAACATATGGATGCGAATCATGGACAATAGGACAACAGACAAGAAAATCACTGGAGTCTGTAGATATGTGGTTTTACAGAAGAATGTTGAGAGTACCATGGACAGCTAAGAAGTGTAATGAAGATGTTCTGAGAGAGGTCAAAGCAAAAAGAGAGCTAATTCCAATATTAGGAAGATACAATCATCATTTTTTGGCCATGTAATGCGAAGAGAACAGCTGGAATATTTTGCAACAACTGGAAAAATTGAGGGACGATGAGATAGAGGGAAGCAAAGAGAAAAAATAACAGAAAGCTTAAGAGAATAGCTTGGCAGAAGGTCAACAAAAGAAATGATAAATAGCTGCCGAGATGGAAAGTTGTGGAGAGATGATCACCTACGCCAGCAGGCCCTGTACTTGATGATGATGATAAGTTGTTTGTGGTGTACTCCATCAAAAGCTTTGGTGTAGTCTATGAAGCAGGCATATATTGGTTTGTTTACTTCTGTGCACTTTTCGATTAATGTTCTCATGCAGAATATGACTTCTTTTGTCCCGCTATTTTTCCTAAATCCAAATTGCTGCTCATCCAATTCAGTATTGATTTTATTCTGAATCCTTCCCTGTATAACTTTTAGCAAGATTTTTGTAACATGGCTCATTATCCCATTACGTTATTGTTCTAAAGTCACAGCACTCAACTGCACCATTGTTTTTAGGCAATGCAATGAACAAATATAAATAGATGATGTTAAAATAAAAATATGAAGTGGTGATAGAAGCAGATTGACAGGTATATTAAGTCGTGTCACAGTGTCGATACAAATTAAAAATAGCGCAATGATTCGGTTTGTAGATGTGAGTACCATATTGTCCATCTTCTATGTTTTACTTGTCCGTTGATTTTAAGCTGATCTTCTGTGACGTAGTTCATGTGATATAGCACTGGTGTAACCAAGCTCATTTCTTGATATCGTCATTTCTGGTTATACCTCAAGTCACATTCAATATTCTTCTTAGGCTTCGTATTTCCACTGTAACCTTCCAATCTTTGTTGGCAGCCAATAGTACTGTCTTTGCAATTTGATGTTTAATATGTGTGACGTAATATTGTGACCAACTACCAGTCAGTTTGCTATCACTGTTGATGACTTCGGCTTAGATTTCCAATTGGGTGATATAGTGCCCCGAATAGTTCAAATCTATTTTTGTCTATAACTTTTTGTTCTCGAAAAAGATTTATTTTTGCTGATTTCTGAGAAGATCTATACATTTAATCAGGACACAAAGGTTAGGCATGCGATTAAACTGTTCATTGGCAAACAATGAAAAAGGAGAAAGAAGTATGGACCTATTGCTGGTAGCAAGTCATAGGGTGCATCTGATTTTAATATGGTACTCACAGCTACAAACTGAATCATTGCGCTGTTTATAATTTGTATTGACACTGTAACACAACTTACCATGCCTGTGAATGTGCTACTATCACCACTTCATATTTTTCTTTTAACATCATCTATTCATTTTTTTTTCCGCGGGCCGAAGACGGCACAAGGAACGGAAGTCACAGTTCTCAACAACTACCGATTTGTTGTTGCTATTTGTGGTAGATCTTGGTTGTTTCTTACTCGTTTGTTGTTCCAGCTGAAGGCCTACTTGCTCGAAACGTCGACTTTTGTTTTCTTATTCACCTACGTAAAGCTGTTACCATATCAATTTTTCTTTCTTTTTTTTTAAATTGTCATTATCATCAGCTTTGCAGCAGCACCTTGATGCCTTTACTCTCCTTGTTTCTTACTCCCATGGTACCAGATACGTTGCAAAGGAAGCATGGCCGACTGCCGTGGTGTCATCGACATTAGCTGTAAATGTGTTCCCGACAGAACCCAATCTAGAATGTAAGCGCTAACACCGTCATTCCCAGTACGTCAGTTTCATCCATTGTCCTTGACAGCACATGGGACACACATTTAAGACTACGCCCGGCGACTTTTGTTATTAATCGTCAGACTTTGCATAGCATGCGCAGTATGTGTGTATCTCCACACGCCCTGGTCCAGAGCAGGTCACTGAATAACTAACTTCTAGGTCTTGATTCAATACGTCACTTCCTTTCAAGAGTTAACATTTAAGTTTCATTAGCTATGGATATTCACAATGGCGGCTTGTGAGGTCACTGATCAACTCTCGATGGGCCACAGCCAACTATATAGATCGCCCACAGTCAACTCTCGATGGCCCACAGCCAACTATATAGATCGCTCACAGTCAACTATCGATGGCCCACAGCCAACTATATAGATCGCCCACAGCCAACTATATATATCGTCCACAGTCAACTATATAGATCGCCCACAGCCAACTAAATAGATCGCCCACAGCCAACTATATAGATCGCCCACAGTCAACTATCGATGGCCCACAGTCAACTATATAGATCGCCCACAGCCAACTATATAGATCGCCCACAGTCAACTATCGATGGCCCACAGCCAACTATATAGATCGCCCACAGCCAACTATATAGATCGCCCACAGTCAACTATCGATGGCCCACAGCCAACTATATAGATCACCCACAGCCAACTACATAGATGGCCCACAGTCAACTATATAGATCGCCCACAGCCAACTATATAGATCGCCCACAGCCAACTACGAGTATATAGATGGCCCACAGCCAACTATATAGATCGCCCACAGCCAACTATATAGATCGCCCACAGCCAACTACGAGTATATAGATGGCCCACAGCCAACTATATAGATCGCCCACAGCCAACTATATAGATCGCCCACAGCCAACTATAAAGATCGCCCACAGCCAACTATATAGATCGTCCACAGCCAACTATATAGATCGCCCATAGGCAGAAACTAAAAGCGGCAAACACCCCAACTAGCGTGAAGGATTTCAGCTGTACGAGCAGGGGTGATTGTGGATAGAGTGACGCCAACCGTCTATAGCCACTATAGTTGAAAACGTCACACTAGTTGGGGTGTTTTCGGATTGTATTTTCTCCCTGCGAAACATTTATATAGTTGGCTGTGGTTGACCAACATAAACCCCATCTTATTAGTGTCAGGGTCACTGCTTCATTCATTTTTAGAATTCATCAAAATTATGGATCTCACAACGAGGCTAAGTGTAAGGTAACCTTTAAGATCGATGAGAAATGTGGAATTTTGTTGTAATTAAGGCATCTGATAACAAGAGAGATGAAAGATTGCAGTGATACATAGATGATGGCTTGCTCCAGGATCGGTGAACCATGCAGACCCTAATCCACCTCTTCGCTGCGCTTCTACTAATAAACTAACCAATATAGTGTGGGCAAGCGAGAAGGCAAACTGGTAGACAAAAATGCTGTGCTGAAATCTTATATGTTGGGTCGTAATGCTCAAATAAACCACCACACAACATATTTATCTACACCCAGGCAGTCTCGGTAGCTTAGTTGGGAAAACCACCTGACTGGGCTACCGACGTTCGGACAACCCGTGTTCGAATCCCGCTGGAAAAAATGTGATTTGTACTCGTGGTTGGAAAAAAAAATACCCCGCGATCGACCCAGCCGCTAGCAGAAATGGGTACCAGGGTAGTACTCTGGGAAGATGAGGAATGCCCCCTCGCATCGTGAGTTTCGATACATGAAGGGACACTATCCAGAAGTCTCCGAACAGTTCTGGATAGGTGAGCGAGCACACGTGGGTGAAAAATCGCGTACTAAGACGCCGATTCAAGTCTCGTACTTGACCTTTACCCTTACCTTTATATCTCCACCCATTTTGCGTCTTTTCAAGGACGAATGGCGAAACGGACTGTCCATTACTAGTGTTGTCATATGGTGATTGTCACAAATAAAGACATATCATTTTCTTTCACATATGACAAATAATAAGTGGTAATATATGGGAGTGGTTTACCTGTCGTTAAATCAATTTAGAGATACGGTTTCTACTGCTGTCATCTCTATGATTATACAATCAATTAAACTGTTTATATTTGTCGCCAAGATAACCATCGGACCCTTCTTGTCAGTCTGTCTGGACAATATGTGTTCAACATGTCTAAATGAGATAACCGACATTTATTTTTCGTGGAGTATTGCTGATTTGTTAGTAACACTTGAGTTTATCTCTAGTCATGTAACGATCGAACAGCTCAGCTGTATTTGGTTGCTGCTGATTTGCCTCACCCGATGGCTAAACTAATAGACGTCATCCACCCGGACGATAAGTGGTCGTGGATAAGTTGTATTGTAGTTTGTTGTAGAACCGTGATGTTTATGCATTTCGAATCAACGCATCCGACTTGAGCATGGCACTTGTAGGTACCGGATTACCTTCTCTCTCTCGATCCCTACTCACATGACCAGACTAGACCTTTAGACTAGTTAATCTAGTTTAAAGTTGTTTTTTGTTTTTTTTTTTGGGGGGGGGGCACTGCGAAGAGGTGAGGTAGAATCTGGATAGTTCTGGTTCACTGATACTGGCGCTAGCCATCGACTGTGATTGGTTGACAGCTTTCAGTTTTGGTGCTGAATGGCGCCTTGATCCCCGACCGCATTTAAAGTAGACAAGAGACACGCCCATCGATATTGTATGTCCTTTAATTTAACCGCTAGCGGTCGCTCAGACACGAACATCTACAGTTACTAATCTTCTCTTTCTGTGCATACTTTTGTTTGTTTCTGCAGCTCCTGAAAGATGACGAAACCCAGACCTTTGCCCCACGACTACTCCACCGACTGGGCGTCAGATTGACGTGTATACGGTACGATATTGTTTACAGCAGACTGTGCTGCTTTACATCCAACACATTAATTATGACACTTTTGGTGTTGTCTTCCCTCTTTGATCCTGACTCATTGGACCAGAGTGGTTAATATTTTATCAGATCCACCACATGATGATGTAGTATGGTCTTGGTCACTTTTGATCCAGGTGCACAGTCAGTTGCTGATCGCTCCCAGCCTCAGTACCATTCCAAGACCTATGTATTCTTTGATGTTGTCTTTCTAATGTCCGCATTTCTTTCTTCTTCCTCTGAAATTTCCTGCAATATTTCTACACCATCTAATCTCTTGAGCTCGTTATCTATTTTCTAGAGGGGAACTGAGAAATAAATGCAGTGATGCGGTAAATCTGGTAGCAGGAGCAAGTAGTGGGCTGTAACGTACACTACTACAAGATATGGTGATAGCTTTACATATAGCTTTACGATCATATTTATTTTTCTTATATTTATCATTCTTCTTTCTCTTATAATTTCCTGCAATATTTTTCTTTGTTTGGGAGATGAGACAGTAATTCGGATGATTCCACTGTCGATCGGCGTTGTGGCTTAATCAGGCCTTCTGTTTGCGCAGACAATACACATAAAGAGATACTATAGTCCGTTCACAAATTCGTGCCCACAGAGTTGATCAATTATTTCGGAAACTGTTTGATGAATTTCTGTAATTCTTTTCATGAAATCTTATTTTTTCACCGACCTTCAGATTGTATAACATTTAAATACAAAGGTAGTCTGAATTTTGCACAAATCGTTTTTTGTTATAGTATTTTAGGAAAATATCAAACCGCTAAACATTAGATTTTACTGTAAATTATGTTAATTTTCTAACAATGCAAGCCAAAGGCGTATCCGTATTACATTGAATAGTAATATAACCGACCCCTTTTAGACTCCTTGCAAAAGTGCATGTACAATAACACAGTTATCTTTTGTATAGTGATGAATTTACACTTTAAACTCTTCATGTTTTTAAAAATCAAGTAGTCACTTCACAACAGCTTACACATTATCACACATACAGGAATATTCATTAATAGTAACATTTTGTCAATATACGCCTCTGGACCAATTTAACAAGAAACCGGAAATGAAATTACCAAAACAAAACCTCGGAGTGGCGGTGTCTTACAAGTTCATCATCATCATCAAGTACCGTCTCCGCAACGAAGGTTGGCTACCATGGATCGCCATTCTACTCTGTTTCTTGCTTTGATGGTGCAGGTTGTCATAGATTGACTTGTCCATCTTTTGATGTTACTCGTCCATGTTAGTCTTGGTCTGCCTCTGCCTCTTTTACCTTGTATTTTCCCTTCCAATATTACTTTTAGTAGGCTGTTGTGTTTTTTAATGTGCCCCAAAAATTTCATTTGTC
Organism: Megaustenia siamemsis; assembly: GCA_032433765.1. Classification (NCBI taxonomy): domain Eukaryota; kingdom Metazoa; phylum Mollusca; class Gastropoda; order Stylommatophora; family Ariophantidae; genus Megaustenia; species Megaustenia siamemsis. The sequence goes on along the minus strand of JAVIAB010000125.1, from coordinate 2,989,209 downwards.
TTGTCTTAATTGTATTTAGTAGTTCTCTTTTTATTTTTAGTTGTTTTAAAACTTCATCATTTGTTTTCTTTTCTTTATAATACATATTGTACGGTACATAATGAAAATGTCTAACAGAATATGGCGGATAGGCGACAGGAACCGTTGAGGCACTGTCTGAAAAGTGTTCCTTGTTGCATTCTCCTCATATTCAAAGTCCGGGTTGCTGCCGAAGTTACTGTGTTTAGTGCTCTGCGCACACCGTGTCACACGCGGTGTTTTTCATACGGATGGTGTTTCTATATTCAGATTGCTTACAATAAATGATGATGTCATATGACGAAGGATAGTACCGCTGCGTTCACTTTCGGTGCTGATACGCCTTATGTCTTTTGGCACTATGTGGTGTTTGCTATGATGGAGACTGCAGCTGTCTTTCTTTGTTTGGATATTCGATGAGATGTTAATTCAGATGATACCGCTAGCACGGGCGGTTGAGCCGTTATGGATTGTAATTCGCTTGCAGTGATACCTGGACTTTCGAATACTATAACTATAACTATAACTATAACTATAATGCCTAACACAGCAAAATGGTATTTAATTTCAACTAAAATAATAAGACCCCCCCCCCTCCCTTTTCCCTGTAACTATTGCAGAATTCACAATCCCTTCATTGTATGACGTGCTTACTGTATTCCTGACCGACATTTAACGCGTTTCGTCACTGAAACTAGATTAATCTTATACGTGTTTGTGAATATCCTTCTGACTAAAGTTAAAAGACGCTTGCTTGACTATTTTATACGCCTAGAAAATCAGTAACCGGGAGGTCAATAGTGCAAGTAAATAGAGTATTTACATCTTCTAGTTACACTAGAGTGGCGTCATGTGTTAATTTAGGTTGGTGTGATTTATTATTTTTCCCTTTAAAGTACAGACTACATGACAGCAACAATCAGTTCGATAAGACAGATACTGCGCCTTTAGCCTCATAATGTCGTCACCAACGTGAAACTCCGAAATCAGCCATTGTGCAAGCGTGATAAGTCATCGGTTGCTTATCAAAGTTTAATGGACTAATCACCATCTAGTGCCCTCTCCGCAGTGAAGGTTGGCTACCATGGAGCGCCATTCTGCTTTGTCTCTTGCTTTGATGGTGCAGGTTGTCATTGGCTGACGTGTCCATCTTTTGATGTTACTCGTCCATGTTAGTCTTGGTCTGCCTCTGCCTCTTTTACCTTGTATTTTCCCTTCCAGGATTACTTTTAATAGGCTGTTGTGTCTTTTAACATGGCTCAAAAATCACATTTGTCTTGTTTGAATTGCGCTTGGTAGTTCTCTTTTTATTTTTAGTTGTTTTAAGACTTCGTCGTTTGTTTTCTTTTCTTTCCACCCAATCCTACCTATTCTTCTATATATCCACATTTCAAAGGCTTCAATCCTCTGTTCTATTTTCTTGTCTAATGTCCATGTTTCTACACCAAATAGGAATATTGAGAAGATGTAACAGTTTCTTAGTTTTAGCCCTGGTGTTATTTGTTTTGATGTTAGTATATTCTATCATCAGCATATCTTAGGTTATTGATATATCTTTCCATTAATTTGTAGGCCTGACATTTCTATGATGTTTTTAAAGATTTGCTCAGTATATAGATTGAACATGCTTGGTGATAGGATGCATCCCTGTGTTACTCCTCTTTTTATATAATGGGTGTAGAGTTCTCTTTGTTATATTTTTATTATTGCTGTTTGCTCCCAGTATAGATTACATATTAGTCGTATGTCCATGTCATCTAGATGTACCTCTTTTAGGCATTCTATGAGTTGTTTGTGGTGTACTCTATCAAAAGCTTTGGTGTAGTCTATGAAGCAGGCATATATTGGTTTGTTTACTTCTGTGTACTTTTCGATTAATGTTCTCATGCAGAATATTGTTCTTTTGTCCCGCTATTTTTCGTAAATCCAAATTGTTGCTCATCTAATTCAGTATTGATTTTATTCTGAATCCTTCCTTGTATAACTTTTAGCAAGATTTGTGTAACATGGCTCATTAGGCTTATTGTTCTAAAGTCACTGCATTCAACTGCACCATTCTTTTCAGGCAATGCAATGAAAGTTGATGTTTTCAATCATCGTTTTAAACATCAGTGGACCAAACAAAACATAAATACCAACATTGTGGGGAGGGTAGAGGAAGGTAACATTTACTAGATAGTCCTAGATGCAGACTTCATATATATTTTGTGAGCGGATTGAAAGGTTTTTATTTTTAGTATTCACTAATTAAGTTAAGTTTCACTGTAGATAGAAGATTGTGGAAGGACACGATCGCCTACGCCAACCAGTATGGCACATGATGATGATGATGAGTTAAGTGAACGTGGATGCGTTGTGTTGCTACTTTACGGCAAAGAGCGATACCTGCACCTTTCTGCCCGAGCATCCGTCTCCGGCATGAATTGATTTGTTAAAAAAATGTCTACCCTGACAGCGACCATTCTGGTGCACTCTTTCCGACTTTTAACTTCCAAGCCGAACGTGAGTGCACACTGGACCTTCATTATTTCGCCGATTTCCAAAAGTGGATGCATCTTATCTCATTACCAGAGATCAAGGAAAGATAATATTCTAGAAAAAAGGTGGGAAGGGAGGGGTTCCTATCAGTTGGTCGTCTGTCTGCTGTGATGTAAGGCCAGATCTTTCCAGACAGAGCATCTCTCCTAAAAATCTATTACGGACTTGGACACACAGTCGCAAATAGCAATATACATTCATGGACAGAAACACCAATGACATCTCCATGTGATATTTCTAAAGACTGGCACAAGCCGCCAGCACTCCAGCAGGTTTAATGGCATGTAACAACATAGGCCAACACTTACAAAGACCTGCAATCACAAATCACGTCATACTCACACACTCCATAGTGAAATATACACCACAACTGTTATTCAGTTGTATCCCACCGGGAGCCTAGTTGGTAAACCACCCAACTGGGCTACCGAACAACCCGTGTTCGATTCCCACTGGAAGCAGTGTCAGTTGTACTCGTGGTTGGAAACAAAAAATGATATATATATATATATATATATATATATATATATATATATATATATATATATATATATATATATATACACCCCATCGTCGACCCAGACGCTGGCAAAAATGGGTACCAGGATAGTACTTTGAGAAGGTGAGGAATGCCGCCTCGCATCGTGAGTTTCGATGCTTGAAGCGACACTGTCCAGAAGTCTCCGGACACTTCTGGATTGGGTGGAAACTCGCAAAACGAAAGAATGAAAGAAAGAAAGGAAAAAAGAAAGAAAGACAGGATAGAAAAGAACGAAAGAAAGAAAGAAAGAAATGCATCGTATTTCTTAAAAAAAACGTCAGTACCCAGCTCAAGACGTCATCAATTGGCATCGAACTCGAACCTTGTCCGCAGCTGGTCAGTGAACTTAACCCGCCCTAGTGCTAGAACAAACGTCACTCTTGTGATTCTAAAGGAAGTAACAACAGCAAACGTCACTTTTGTGATTGTAAAGGAAGTAACAACAGCAAACGTCACTCTTATGATGCTAAAGGAAGTAACAACAGCAAACGTCACTCTTGTAATGTTAAAGGAAGTAACAACAACAAACGTCACTCTTGTGATGCTAAAGGAAGTAACAACAACAAACGTCACTCATGTGATTGTAAAGGAAGTAACAACAGCAAACGTCACTCTTGTGATTGTAAAGGAAGTAACAACAGCAAACGTCACTCTTATGATGCTAATGGAAGTAACAACAACAAACGTCACTCTTGTGATTGTAAAGGAAGTAACAACAGCAAACGTCACTCTTATGATGCTAAAGGAAGTAACAACAACAAACGTCACTCTTGTGATTGTAAAGGAAGTAACAACAGCAAACGTCACTCTTATGATGCTAAAGGAAGTAACAACAACAAACGTCACTCTTGTGATGCTAAATTAAGTAACAACAGCAAACGTCACTCTTGTGATGCTAAATTAAGTAACAACAACAAATGTCACTCTTGTGATGCTAAAGGAAGTAACAACAGTAAACGTCACTCTTGTGATGCTAAAGGAAGTAACAACAGCAAACGTCACTCTTGTGATGCTAAAGGAAGTAACAACAGCAAACGTCACTCTGGTGATGCTAAAGGAAGTAACAACAACAAAAGTCACTCTTGTGATGCTAAAGGAAGTAACAACAACAAACGTCACTCTTGTGATGCTAAATTAAGTAACAACAGCAAACATCACTCTTGTGATGCTAAATTAAGTAACAACAGCAAACGTCACTCTTGTGATTGTAAAGGAAGTAACAACAGCAAACGTCACTCTTGTGATGCTAAAGGAAGTAACAACAACAAACGTCACTCTTGTGATGCTAAAGGAAGTAACAACAACAAATGTCACTCTTGTGATGCTAAATTAAGTAACAACAGCAAACGTCACTCTTGTGATGCTAAATTAAGTAACAACAGCAAACGTCACTCTTGTGATGCTAAATTAAGTAACAACAGCGAACGTCACTCTTGTGATGCTAAAGGAAGTAACAACAGCAAACGTCACTCTTGTGATTGTAAAGGAAGTAACAACAGCAAACGTCACTCTTGTGATGCTAAAGGAAGTAACAACAACAAATGTCACTCTTGTGATGCTAAAGGAAGTAACAACAGCAAACGTCACTCTTGTGATTGTAAAGGAAGTAACAACAGCAAACGTCACTCTTGTGATGCTAAAGGAAGTAACAACAGCGAACGTCACTCTTGTGATGCTAAAGGAAGTAACAACAACAAATGTCACTCTTGTGATGCTAAATTAAGTAACAACAGCGAACGTCACTCTTGTGATGCTAAATGAAGTAACAACAGCGAA